>JAUJYZ010000214.1:75000-520000 GCA_033675265.1 Actinostola sp. cb2023 | reverse complement strand
AAATCATCCTCATTTACGTCAACTTTATAAAGTTGGATTTTCTCGGCCAAACTTACTGGTATCTTGAAAATTATAGTAGAACATGATTTTACACATCTGTGGATATGAAAAGTTCGATACAATATTCGCGTCCGTGTTGTATGAGATCTACTCGCCTTCGGCTCGTGATTGTATTGCTGGTTTGCAATACACGTCATGGCGGCCATCTTGGTTGAACTTCAACAAAGGATTGCTCATTAGTGTCTATTGTTTGTTCAACCAACATGGCCTCCGTGTCTTTATCTCTTGATTCTCAAGGGATTGATTGAAAACCAAGAACATCTCCTACAAGACAGCCACTCATATTGTATCTATTACATACAATATCTTAGCACTCGCAAATAAAATTCATATCTTCGCGCCGCCGTATAATATCCTCTATGTATGTTCAGCTCTTATTTTACAATAAACCCTATGCATAAATGAATTTATTTCTTTATTAATGCTCCGATAAATTAATAATAATATTAACTATGTCACTGAAATTGTGTTAATTTATTTTATAGAGTAATGCAAAGATTATGATAAGAGGGAAAGGATCAATAAAAGATGGAAAGGTCTGTTATATACATGTACTACTATACTACTAATATTCTAGAAAAATAAAATATAGTCATACTCATTTCGACCAATCTGCACTCATGAATTGTGTATTATATATGCGATTTGTGCCTTTAATAGCGGTCCAACAAAACACTTCACTGTACAAACAGCTTGACAAAACATTAAAATCATTATTCTTTGAGGAAAGACAATTGAATGTAATAGGATATCCATATATCCCACGCTGCCCTCGTAGCAAAACATTATTTAACTTATCAACACATTACTGTTGAACCAAGAAAACCATGGACACCTAAAACATGACTGGAATGTTCACTGTGACCAAGCACATGCGAGAGTAGTCAAGCGTTTCGAACTGTCAGGTTGGCTTTCCAAAAAAACGTATTCAAAATCGCTCAAATCTATCATTCGCAGCGTCAGTGTATGCATCTCTCAAATAGAAAGGAAAAGCAATCTAATTAGATACACTTAAGACAGAACGTAGAATTGAAACACCTTGTTCAGTGATTGATAACGATCTGTGGTTTCAAGATCTCACATGTGATTGGTCACAACACAATGAACATTCCAGACATATTTTAGGTGTCCATAGTTTCTTGGTTCGACTGTAATTCACATAATGTACCACTAAATTTTATCTAACACTTGGAGCTCTAAATTCCATAAAACACTCACGTTCATTCTGTAACCCTTACTATAATAATAATAATAATAATGAATTGAGGGTATTTAACTTCGTCAGGCAAAGGAAATAGACGACAAACGCGTATTCAGACGTTTCGCCGGTGAAGGCTTCATCAGTGGTATATTTTAAACTGAGAATCACTGTCTTAAATGACTTACATTTGAATTTTGAAATCCCCAATGGTATTTAGTTGATTAAACAATGCTTTATATAATTATAATGAAACGACGCACATTGTCTGTTATACGACGATCTGGTATTGACAGTATTAGAATACACTTTATGAACGGACGACCACTCTCAAAGATCTTCGCAGCACCTAAAGTCAAGCAAAATTGTCCTAGCGAATGTGAGACATGTGTGCTGGCCGAAAGGGAAAATAGATGTCTAACAAAGAATACCATCTACAAATGTACCACATTAAGTGTTCTTACTGTCAAGCAGTCTACATTGGAGAAACAGGACGCACCATTGGTTCACAGATCAAAGAACACCTCCGAGGCCAGACCGTGTTTACACATTTGGCATCACACTCTGCCAACTTCCTGAAAGAATGTCCAATTAGATGGAAAATACTTCACACAAACATCAAATTCCCCAAAGAGCGTAAAGTTATCGAAGCACTTGAAATAAGAAAACATTCAACTAACATCATGAATGGCTGTGTAGGCAGGTTTCTCTGCATATAACTATATTGTCATTACTATTCCCAGGACACTACTATTGTAATTATATAAAGCATTGTTTAATCAACTAAATACCATTGGGTATTTCAAAATTCAAATGTAAGTCATTTAAGACAGTGATTATCAGTTTAAAATATACCACTGATGAAGCCTTCACCGGTGAAACGTCTGAATACGCGTTTGTCGTCTATTCCCTTTGCCTGACGAAATTCATATATTACCAGGCATGGCATCTAATAACTGTTCTTAATAATAATAATATTTATTTAATAATAATAACAATAATGATAATGACGATTTATTAAACAGATCCATGTAGAGAAATGACTCTTCCCTGTTTAAATGCTAACTATAAAACTATCTAAAATACTTAATAAAGGAAATATTTGATACTTTCATAAAATTAGTTAATTTCAACCATTCTATAGGAAAAATAAAGAAAGAAATAAATAATAATAGTCTTTATTATTAAAACACAGGATAAAAAATATATCCAATTTTAACCAATTATAATATTGAAAAAGCCTAATCCTGATATTATTGTACTTTAGGTGTGGCAGAAAGGTGGCAGCAATAACCAACAAAACTCTGGTGAAGATGAGGAATTACATGCCTTAGTTACAGGACCAACACACGAATCAGTTGTTAAAGCTGTTGCTATGGTAACCATTTTATCTCAGTGGATAGTTACATGATTGTGTAATCAATAAGCTACTTCACGCTGTCGTCAAAATTTATAGAAATCTGGATCACTTTCACGTGCCATCACTCTGCTTGATTTTGTTGGATTTTCAAAATTTAAACTTCGATAATCAGCAGGCATGCATACCAGTTGTCGGACTGAAAATAAGACCAATGTAGGTGTTTTAACTACCTTTTACAAGTTAATCTTCTTTTCACAAATGGATCTTAAAATTTCGAGTTACCGGTAATTTGCATATTCACATGCTGAAAATCACAAAGTGAGCAATAGCAGTAAGTAAACTTAATTGTGAAGAATAATTACAGCATATAGTCAGGGCGCAGAGACCGGAAAATTGGAGTTTCGTTCAACCCACACCACAGAAAAGGTTTGACAGCTGATTTTGATAGAACAACACCTCCTGAACAACGCTAGGTAGTTCGTAAAGTTGAATTGTGGTATCAGTCCCGAGTTATGGCCGTATTTTGTTGCGTAACTAGCGATTCGACATGAAAACGAGGCTGACTACTTTGTTTTGCATCTTACTTGATTTATTCTCAACAAAGCTGCTTAAAAACCACCGAGGCAGTGAAGTGTCAACGTCGAGATCAAATAGATGCAACATTTAGTGTCAAATATAGATCACGTGACCTGTCACGTGACTAAAATCGTGAAATTTGGACCAATTAATCTATGTATTTTGAGGGGCTAAGTTTCAATTATACTTCAAACTACGTTTCCTCATCGCCATGCAATCACGTATTGTTCACGCACTAACATGCCGAAAATCCCCATAATCCGGTCGGTGGAACACGGTGAGTCGGCATTTTCAAGCGTTTACCACAGGAAGCCCGCGTCAGATGAAAATTGGAAAAACGTGAGAAATTAATTTGAACAATTATTTACAACGTGAGAAATGGCTAATATGAACGCAATTTATGTAAAGAACATCCAGTTGTGACAGATAGATGCAATATTCAGGAGTAAAATTCCCGGAAAATGACAGTGTGTACGAGCTACTTGAATGTGCGTCTCATGGCAGAGGGTCCGCAGTTACACACACAGTATGTTCATCAGGTCAAGAATGAATGGTTCAGTAGTCAGAGAGAGTCCAATACTCTTAAGGATGATGATATTTGGCTACTTCTCCGAATGAAACCGACTGGTCTAACGCCGGCAACTGTAATGGCACAATCAGTCCCAGGCTGGAGCAATTATAACATAGATGATGTTTCCTGAAGAGTTCTAATAGTTCTCTAACACACAGGCTGTCATACGACTTGGTGGTTTCCACATGGCAATTTCTTGTCCTTGCTTGGCAAGAAGTTCATGAATTCAGGTCTAGATCACAGACCTACTTATCGAATCAAGAGTTTATGGCAGCCAGTACATGACATCTGCCCTGATGAAAGGCAAATCGTACAATCAAGGAGCGAGGACACACAAACTTTTCATGGATGCATTGAACCGTCTTATGTGGAGTGCTTTTGACCAGTCCTTGTTCGTGGAGATCAAGGCAAAAGCAGCTTCACAGTCCATGACGTTTTTCCTTCTGGGAACAATACTGTATCTCTATGGTTAAGCTGCTCCTGCAAGTACATCAAGGCTGAAAGGACGGGGAACTGACTGGAGTTTGCATATCATCTTTCGTCTACTGCAGCCATGATTCCCCATTTCTTTGTCATGGATAGACCAATCTATGCCAGATGGCTACAAGTGTACATCTCTGACATGAAGCAGCTGCAAGTCAAACATCCGCGAGTTCACTAGGAATTTCTCACTGGAAACCATGCTGTGAACCGCTCTGCTCAACCCTTCTCTCAGGTAGGCACTAGTCTAAGAACAGACTCCAAATCGAAGGGAGGAATCATTGGGATTTCGGCAAAGTCCAGCTGCTCTACAGAGGTGGTTCCTCACAAGTCATGAACGTGCTTTTGTAACAACAGCACTTAAAGAAGCGTATTCCGTGCATGACAGTGATCGAGTAGGTATCCACAAAGAGGCGGCACCAAAGAGACTTGCACGAGCTGAAGACGACGTCCAGAAGCTTGTCAGCTGCTTTACCTCTGGAATGATGACAAGTCCATGATTCTCTTGTGAATTTTGCGACGGGGGTTGTTTTGCCTACCGGGGTATCAAACAGTCTTGTCAATAGTACACAGAAGGGCCATGAGCAGATGTCTACGTTCATAGAGAAATGACCCGCCTCCATTGAGGTCAACTTATGGGACCCCATTCCCAATCTGAAGATAAAGATATTCTACACTGTGAGCAAGAAGATCCAGGTGAAGGCCACAAATGAAAAACTCGTCACAGTTGGAGCTGATAGAGGTTTGTTGCTGCTAATGCCCTGCAGATCGATCTGAAGGATGTCCTCGGTTGCGAGCTGTCATCAACTACCATACGCCCTTGCACATCAAGATGCCGGGTAGCTTCAGAAAGACAAACAAGATTGCTTTAGCTGCCATTATGTAGACCAACAAAAACGTCTGCCCCAGGCTCCCAATCTCTACACGAGATACTGTTCACCTCATGGATGCCATGGCACTAGTACAAGCAGTTAAGTCTGGTGGAAGCAGCACATTTCAGTGGAGCTCTAGTACAGAAGTACTACTCGATAAATAGCCCCCGGCAGCTGCAAGCTGCAATGAAGTTCACCTTGTCTTTGACCAGTACTGGGCGTGTTTATTAAAGCAGGAGAACATTACAGGAGGGGATCGACAGCTACTGCATTAATAATATATATAATCAATATATTATAAGAGGGAGCCCACATCACTTAGATCAATCCAGATCACTCAGATTATGCAGCAGAATGACAATCCCAGTATATCTAAACAGTGGGGAAAGTTCTGTCCAATCAGCAGAACAATTAAGGTCATTTTTGTGACTTTCTCCATAGTTCACTCTAGCAAACAAGAAACTGGTAAGCGGTGGAGGATATAAGAATGGAACTTCGGATCCGTGCTGTATGTGTTATGAATAGCCGCAGTGAAGATGTAATGGTCCTCAGCCGGCCAGACCATGAGTTTATTTATCCACGCCAAACATGCGGCTGCCGATGGCCATCCAACTGTAGAATCATGATTCAGTTTCCTGGCACTGAGGTTTTTCTGCTGGGTGTAATGCACTTTGTCAGCCTTGGTTGTGAAGAACTTTGGATCAAAACTGCACGCGATGTGACTCGCACATTAGCAGACAGAATGTGCAAAGCCCTACCAGCGATTCTACCAGCGCTCTTTCTGGAATTGCTAAGAAGAAAGCGTGGGATGCACTCATGAGCAGTAAAGTACACCAAGAAAGCCTTGGCCTCGTAGTAACCCATGGAGGTGTCTGCAAGGTCAGCATGGCGAAATGTGAAGCCAGAGAAGAACGACTACAGCTGACAAACTCAGTTATTTTCAGTTCTGTCAGAAGAAGCAGAAGAATGATAGGCTCACGCCCACCTCGGACGGTTTACGGCATCACTTGGAACGTGCAAATTGTCAAGCTATGTTGTGTGGAGGCGCTCTTTAGAAGCGATGCACGAACTTCCTTCACCAGACAGCATCGGTTGGGAACGACCATGGAACGAGCTGAACTGAGCCAGTGCTTATGATGAAGGATCCTGCGCCAAGCATATTGTTAGAGTTGACAACCTGTAATAACTGCAGATCTGGTTGGCAGAGAAATTGCTCTTGTATCAATAACGGAATGTCATGTTCCGAGTCTTGTTTCTGTATGGCTGATGCGGACTGCAGAAATTCACACGCTGTACGGCTGGACTACTCCTCTGAGTCAGACGATTCTGTAAAAAACAGATTGCCTCATAAGGGTAACTTTTTTTTAAGCAGTACCGAAGTTTGGTTGAATTTTACTTGGTTGAATTTTACAGGATTTACACCACGTGAAAGGCAGGTCATGTATCTGTTTCACCTGGACGTTCTTTACATAAATTGCGTTCATTTAAGCCATTTCTCGCGTTTTTCCAATTTTCATCTGACGCGGGCTTCCTGTGGTAAACGCTTGAAAATGCCGACTCACCGTGTTCCACCGACCGGATTATGGGGATTTTCGGCATGTTAGTGCGTGAACAATACGTGATTGCATGGCGATGAGGAAACGTAGTTTGAAGTATAATTGAAACTTGGCCCCTCAAAATACATAGATTAATTGGTCCAAATTTCACGATTTTAGTCACGTGACAGGTCACGTGATCTATATTTGACACTAAATGTTGCATCTATTTGATCTCGACGTTGACACTTCACTGCCTCGGTGGTTTTTAAGCAGCTTTGTTGAGAATAAATCAAGTAAGATGCAAAACAAAGTAGTCAGCCTCGTTTTCATGTCGAATCGCTAGTTACGCAACAAAATACGGCCATAACTCGGGACTGATACCACAATTCAACTTTACGAACTACCTAGCGTTGTTCAGGAGGTGTTGTTCTATCAAAATCAGCTGTCAAACCTTTTCTGTGGTGTGGGTTGAACGAAACTCCAATTTTCCGGTCTCTGCGCCCTGACTAATAAGTCTTGTTTCTTTGACTGTCTTTCACCTCGTGATGGTTCCAACATGGCATATTTCAAGTTGTTTTCTTCTTCATACACAACATAGTTCTATAGCCTTCAGTGATTTTGTACATTGAATTATGTCGAGCACTAGCTTCGTTCACTCAGCAATCACATTCAGCAACTTTTCATATATCTGAGCCTTCGATGTATCTCATGCGCATAAGAGACCACTTGCACATTTGAGGTCAAAGAACGACAACAACAAAGAACGGTTTTTAGACTCGGGCCTTCCATAGGAAGTCCGAGTAATAAATTATTATTATTATATATATTTTACGTGTCAGATTCAAGATATCTTGAAGCAAGGCATTGAAGCACCAGGGACAGAATGACCTAAAGAGGATGCAATTAAGAGAGTTAGCAGCACTAAATGGGACACTACGGGAAGATGAATTACTAAGGTACAACTTGTAACTCGTCAAATGACCAAACAGATTTTAGGTCTAAAGCCCTGGTCAAACATGAATGCAAGTCCATGCAAGTTTTGACTTGCGTTGACGTTTGACTGCTAACTTGCAGGGACTTGCATCTACTTGCATTGACTTGCAGCAAGTTTGAAAACGTTCAAATTCGAGTGCAAGTCCGTGCAAGTCATTGCAAGTTTTTCACCGTTTGACCAGCAAACGCAAGTTGATGCAAGTGTCTTCGCAAGTCAGCTGAACAAATAAGTCAATCAGATTCACGTAAATATGTTGACAAAATGGTGGTTCAGCCTGGAACTAGTTGATGCATTCGAACTTGTGTCAACTTGCTTCTACCGTTTGACTGGCTTTATGCAAGAACTTACAAGTCAAAACTTGCATGGACTTGCATTCACATTTGACCAGGGATTAAGGATTTGCTTATCAAAAACAAATATTGTTTTATAACTAGTCATTTCTAGAAAGTGAAGTGCTGCGAGTTGAATTATTTGCAAGTTAAAATGTAATTCTGTGCATTCATTCTACATTTCAGGCAAATAATAATGACATGAGATAAGTTATATGTTTGGGCTTCCTGTGTTTCAAATTGGCAAAACATGTGGCTTTCTGATGAGTGATAAAACTTAATGAGTTTATTTTGCTTGATACACATCTTCCTTTTTATCACGTTTAATCAAATTAAGCCAATCTTGAATATTAGTACATACTACACCGAAGAATATATGGGAGAAGATTTATGCGCAGTAGTATTTTAATAGTCCAGCTTTGAATCAGTCGATGTGAGGTAAAATAAAGTACATTATTGCACAACTTGTAATCTGACAGTACAAATACGAGTACAAATATCACAGCGTATTACACATTTTAGAAAAAAAACGGTTTTGCGCACGCGCTCGCTTTTTATATCAGTACAAAGAAAAATATTGTATTTTCATTAATTTTGTTGTTGTGCAATAAACAACTTATTACACGGGTAGTTGGGTAATATGGCTGGACATTTTTACTCGTCTATTTGTATTTTGACTCGCCCTTATAAAAATATCCAGCCGTATTCATCTACATCTACAAGTTTAATTCACAAAGATTTCCCATAACGTGAATGGACGGTCAGCTGCGGTGACAGCATAAACAAAGTACAAATAAATAACTCATCAAATAATATAAATAGTATTACCCAACTACCCGTGTAATAACCTCTATGTATTTGTCGTCATCATAGATCAAACTTTGACAGATTCATTTTACTACCTAGAACACATAGATGAATAAGAATTGGACATAGACACAGGTAGCCCAAGCTCAGTATCAGTGGCGTAAATACATAAATGTATAGGCTTTCTTGTTCTGGTGTACTTGAATAAAAAAATATCATTAGCCTTTATACGCCTCATATAATAACTTATTCCTTGTGTTGTCCTTTACCTCTGTAGGAATTTCTAGGCCATTCCACTTGAAATTGAGAGAGATCCTTCAGTTTTTATTCAAGTATCAAATTGACCTGTGTTCCTCCCCGGTGTGTGCATTTTTGTAACAGCTGTTGAAATCCGTGTCAGACTTGAAGGTACAGAGGTTCGTCTTGCCGATGAAAGCCACAAAAACCTTCCTCTTGGATGCAGATAGATAACGATGAGTAAGAGAAGGCAATGCAGTGTGATTTATTGGACTTGTATTGGACTACAGTTTACTGAAATAAATTTGGCGTTATCTCTAGTTTCGAGAGTTTTACGAGCATTTTAATGGGACCATGTGAGTTCACTGGCGGCCATCAGTGACCTACTTTCTAATTTTCTTAACTGGTAGGATTTTTTTAAAACTGCCTCTCAATTTCTTAAGAACACTCTCAATTTCAAGCGAAATGGCCTAGAAATTCCTACAGAGGTAAAGGACAACACACGGAACAAGTACGAGGCGTATAAAGGCAAATTATGTTTTTTAATTAAAGTACACCAGAATGAGAAAGCCCATACATTAAATTTTACTGTATATACGCCACTGAGCTTGGGCTACCTGTGATATAGTCAGATGTGTGGACGACCAGCTATTCGGTTGTTTATTTTCTAGCAAGTTTTCCACGGTGAACTTTCACTATCCCCCGTACACGGCGGGCGGACAGTACAGTAGACAATCTCGCCAAATATTCACTGTTTATAGTCGTTATGAACATGTTGACCCTTCGCTTTCTTTAGCAGATTTATTGGCTTTCTTTCCTGAGTGTAAGTACAACAAAACCAAGGAGAATGTACATGTAACGTTCGTGCAGCATTTAATGCTGTTATTACCACCGCAGATCATAAGTACTGCATGCTCTGAAAGTCGCATTCTCGATTCACGATAAGGGAACAGAAATCTCAATTTTAGTCAGCATCAAAAGACACCACAGGAACCCCGTCTCAACACAGGAAGCCCGTCTCAACACAGGAAGCCCGTCTCAACACAGGAAGCCCAATATTAGTTTTCAACTAAGAAAATAATAACTGTATGTGATTGTAATTTACTTTGTAGTCGGTGCAGAAATTGTGGTGCTTCCAACCATCGCCATTGGGAGTGTCCCGAACAAAGAAATGTGACAAACAGTGTCATTTGTTCAAAGTGTGGTAGTGCTGGTCATTTAGCTAATGATTGTGTCCAGGAAGAGTAAGTTCAATCCCACCCAACCAACCAACCAGTCAATCAATTTCAACCATCCAACCAGTCAATCAGTCAAACAAACAAACAAACAAACAACCAACCACTCAATCAAGGGAACCAATTAAACAACCAACCAACCAACCAAATGTATTTATTTAACCAACCAACCAACCAAATTTATTTATTTAACCAACCAACCAACCAACCAGTCAATCAACCAATTAAACAACCAACCAACCAACCAACCAACCAGTCAATCAATCAGTAATTTATTTGATGACACAGGTTACATGCTAAAATTAATAAATAAACTGTAAATAAAGTAATTTAGTTGTTCAGAGAAAACTTACTAAATTTGTAAATAATTACAAACTATTAACAATAGATATGTTTATAATATGTAGGGGAATTACGCCAATACCAATTATACAGGTAGACAAAGCCAAGATGGATAGTGAGGTGAGTTGTCTTAATGATTTATTTGTTTTAATTTGAACAAACTATATTAATAATAATAATAATAATAATAATAATAATGATGATGATGATGATGATGATGATGATGATGATGATGATGATGATAATGATAATAATAATAATAATAATAATAATAATAATAATAATAATAATAATAATAATAATAATAATAATAACCTTAACATTTTATTTCTATTTAGTATCTTTCCCTGATGGCTGAATTAGGAGAAGGACCTCCACCACCTATGTCAGGGCCTACTGCACCACCCACCCCCACCCCACCCCCACCACCACCACCACTTGATGTTCAGCCTCCACCTGCTAAACCAGCAGTACAAACTCCTCTGCAACCATTACCTGTAAGTAGAAAACTGATTAAATTTTGTATCTGTTATTATTATTAATAGAGTATTTTCTATTCTTATAGAACCCAGTTCCATCACCTTGGAATACACCTGGTCCAAAACCATTGATGAGTACTCCAGTGCCAAGACCTAATGTTCAAATGAGTAGTCCAGTGCCAAGACCTAATGTTCGACCACCAGGACCTGCCAATGGGTCAGGGGGTCCACCACCTCCATGGAGTAAACAACAAGGACTGTTACCTCCCCCTGGTCCACTGCCTGGAATAAGTATGTTCATATTAGTCCATAAGCCAAATCCACAATAATTTATTGTGCTTAAAAATTGAAATTTGTAGCACCCCAAATGGGACATAGTGAAACATGTATCAAATTAAAGCTTTGGATCTGCTTGTTACGAATGTACTTGTTTCCATGCATGATGAAACCCATGCTTAACACCTTTTTCAGGGGGAGGGGTGGGGGTCATGTTATTAGAACCAGTGCTTCCACAGATTAAACAATTCATGGAGGAAAAACAGTTGAGTGTGAGAACAAGTTTAGCTAAGAGAAGTAAAGTAGCAGTGCTAGGTTCAGGATTAGTATGTTGGTCAAAGAAATGTTTAAGAGCACAAAGACCTTCGTTATCATGAAGAATAACAGCATAGTGAGACTTGATATCCATAGTCAAAAGAAGCTTAGAGGTCAGCGTCAGAGGAGAAACTAAAGTTGTTGAGAGCATGGTTGGTGTCTTTGATGTAAGTAGGTAAACATGAGAGTGTCAAGGTAGCCAGATATGAGTTCAGGTGGACAACTACAAGCAGAGACAATCACAATTACTTAGTTATTTATCAGTTTTAAAATATATTTGACTATTTATTGTATATTTTATAGGGTCAGGTCCACAAGTTTATCAGTCTTTGACTGTAATGTGTTTAACCCATTCGCTCCTACACCGGCCGAAACCGGCCGTAAACATCGATAGTGCTTTGAAAAATTCTAACTTTCTGAATTTTCGTAACATCAATCTCATGGCCAGTTATTAGTGACAACTAGATAACTCTTCATATTTTAACCTCAAGTAAACTGACTTACAGTTCCGATTTCTGGGCATTAGTTCAATTTGTTTGCCATAAAAATCAAAAATGCGTGTTTTTGACGCAATTTTACACCTCGAAAATGACCGACATTTGACTTGGATTTTCTTCCAAAATACATCCTTGCGAAACAAAACGCCACTTTCTCAGCAAACTTCCATCTCTCTTCTTGATATAGTCGTGAATTTTGCCCTCTCTTTTCCTTAACTCGCCGAACAATAGCCAACAATAAGATTATGTCAGTAGGAAGTAAACTGCCATTAGTAATGAACGAGTTAACAGTTTCCTTAGGACCACTTTCGCTAACACGTGTTTTCCTTCTGCACGCCCGAAAAGGATGCCGGGAAACATCCGGGAATTTCGGCATAGATCTCCCCCGAAAATCCCTCTTTTAAGAATATATAGAGTGTCGAGCCACTCGGTCCTACAGGCAAAATATTGCACCGGTTGCATTCTTTACAAGTCCAAAGTCGCCAAAAATGCCTTTGTAGGTCCTGGAATCCAACACAGAAAGACCAGAGAGACGATTTCACAATTGAGTCCGCCATTTTGAATTTCCAAACGGCAACGTCGAAATGTGATCGTGAATTCGTATCTAAACTCCTGATTTCTTCCAGGAGAACGGTCTCTACCACACCAGTCAAGCTTAATGATGCTGTCCTGGGGGCTTCTGTGGTGAATAATGGCTATAAACACTCTAAAAATGCAAAATTGGCCTTTTCGAGTAGTGATTACTACTAGCCCCTATGAACTCCCAAGAAGAAAGGCAGCACACATGAAGACGCGAGCCCACAGGCATTCAGAACTGTCAAGATTTCCATGGAAACCCCTTATATGGAATCGAAATTTCCTACGACGTGATTAGGTCCAGAAAATCGCTAAAAAACTCAAAATAGCTCAGGAGTGAATGGGTTAACCTCATTAAATAAAGTTATTATTATTATTATTATTATTATTATTATTATTATTATTATTATATTATTTATTTTTATTTAGTAGCTACTTTATTATATTGTAATATATGATTGATTTTATTATTAAGAATAAAAAATAAAAAATAAATAAATAAATAAAAAAATTATTGTTATTATTATTATTATTATTATTGTTATTATTATATTATTATTATTATTGTTATTATTATTGTTATTATTATTATTGTTGTTGTTGTTATTATTATTATTATTATTATTATTATTATTAAAAAATTTAAAAAAAAAAAAATTATTATTATTATTATTATTATTATTATTATAATTATATTATTATTATTATTATTATTATTATTATTATTATTATTATTATTATTATTATTATAGACAATAGGACGACCAGGTTTATTAGCTTGTGTATTGTTAGGAGTGGTAGCAATAAGATTATTGTCAGTAGGAAGTAAACTGCCATTAGTAATGAACGAGTTAACAGTTTACTTCACTAAGTTTTGGTTGAAAGGTGTGAGATCCTTATAATAATAATAACTTCATTTCACCACGGTATCCATTCACAATCAAGTGCTCTACTAAGGAGACGTGCACTAAAAATAAAATACAATTATCAATATTTTTTATTAATTGAAAAACATACTAAATTATTGGCATATAGTTATATCAATCAATATTATTTAAGTATAGCAGTAAGTAATTAAATTAAGCCTTTATTTATAGAGGTCTAAAACACTTGACAGTAATGTCAATTACTGATGAACTTGTGGCCCTCTCTAAAACACCATTTACAACAATGACGATGATGGTGGTGGTGATGGTGATAATGAAAAGGATAATTATGAAGGCATTGATGGATGACAATGGTGATGGCAACATAGCAAGCAGTATTGTTTTATCAAATAAATTGACTTTCACAGATCACTCATGTTTTTTTACATATAGATACCATTACTCCAAGAAGTAATTTACCACCACCACCAACAGCTCCATTCCAGCCTACTATTAGTGGTGCTCAGCCACCACCACCCCCAACCACAGGGGCACCAGGTCCACCATGGCAGACAAGTGGGTTTTCATTTATTATATATTACAGCTTATTTGATGGTTTGACAGATTATTATTATTATTATTATTATTACCGTATTCACCAGCGTATAAGCCACACTTTTTTTCCGAAAATCGCGATCCAAAGTTGGGGGTGCGGCTTATTCTTGGAGAACATCGGGAATTGGTACCAGAAATTTACATATAATTAACATAAAAGTATAAAAGAGTACGTACATTTGCTGTAAGTTACTCCTACTGTGAAAATCCTTGTATCGCGACCTTTCGCTTTGTATAAACTTCAGCTGGATTTTGGATTTTTCTGTTCCACCAAATACAATACAAAACAATAGAAATGTCACTATTTAGTACTTTAAATAATGATGTTTATGCTGAGTTAACTTTGTACTCAAGAAATGGACATATATAGTGATTGTCAGAACAGAAAAACCAAAAATCCAACTGAAGTTTTCAAAACGAAAGGTTGCGATACAAGGATTTTCGCTGTAAAAGCATTGGCAATTGGTTAGACGTTTAAATAAACAGGTAAATTAATGGGTGCTAACACCTTTTCAGACAGTTTAACAATCATGCTAACGGTTTTACTACAAGACCTAATGGTTTGCTAAAGTGATTTTCATTGATGAGTGGGTTGGTTCACGTGCTAACACAACATGTGTCAATCAATATTATTAATTGGTAATCATACGATTTCTCGTTCAATTTGGAATAATTTGCACTCGTGTGTTTTTCAAAGAGCTCAAATTGCACTCGCCCGCAATTTTGGTACTCTTTGAAAAACACACTCGTGCAAATTATTTCCAAATTGAACTCGAAACCGTATGATTACCTCTACTTAGATTTTAGAACTGATAATGCCGAAAGTTGGTGGGAAAGACATTTTTAATCAGTCATAGGATTGCATTGGATCGTGATTTGTCAGTGTTTTTATGATTAGTCTATTACAAAGTTAAAATTATTGGTAAGTCTTTCAAGTATTCTCTGGGAATTTACGTCCGATAACGCAAAGCATATAGCTTTCTCAAGATTCCACTCAATGTGTGATTTCTATTAATTTTATTCAAAAAAACGTTTTTTCCAAAATTTGCGTTGCCAAACTCTGGGTGCGGCTTATCTGCGAGTGCAGCTTATACGCCGGTGAATACGGTATTATTATTATTATTATTATTATACGCACAGATATTTTACAAGTTGCGTGGAAAAATACAAGCAATGAGTAAAATGTCCACAAGTATTTCCCTGGGGACCAGACGCATTTTCTTACATTATTATTTGTTGAGCCATGTTGTGTGGAGCAACTAGATGCATGCATCTGTCAAAATGTTTCCACAAGTATTATCTGTCAAACCATCAAATAAAGGGTTTATTATTCCACAATTGATTTTGTTTCTTTGTTTCCTGAAGTTTTTGAGCCATTTTTGCTATGTTTTTCGTGTGTGAGCAACTAGCTATGCAGGCATATTTTGCTTAGTCTCTTGCCCTTATATGGTAAAATTATTCTAAAACTTACAAAAGCCTGATCACTGATAATGTTGCCATGGCTACATAGAAAGTTGCTTGACAACACCTCAGGAAACAGTAGGAAACAAAACTTGGTATTTCCCTTTGGGACCAGACACATTTTCTTACATTATTATTGTGTTGTATTGTTGCAGTAGGAAACAAAACTTGGTATTTCCCTGGGGACCAGACGCATTTTCTTACATTATTATTATGTTGTATTGTTGCAGTAGGAAACAAAACTTGGTATTTCCCTGGGGACCAGACGCATTTTCTTACATTATTATTGTGTTGTATTGTTGCAGTAGGAAACAAAACTTGGTATTTCCCTGGGGACCAGACGCATTTTCTTACATTATTATTGTGTTGTATTGTTGCAGTAGGAAACAAAACTTGGTATTTCCCTGGGGACCAGACACATTTTCTTACATTATTATAACATTGTGTTGTATTGTTGCAGTAGGAAACAAAACTTGGTATTTCCCTGGGGACCAGACACATTTTCTTACATTATTATTATGTTTGTATTGTTGCAGTAGGAAACAAAACTTGGTATTTCCCTGGGGACCAGACGCATTTTCTTACATTATTATTGTGTTGTATTGTTGCAGTAGGAAACAAAACTTGGTATTTCCCTGGGGACCAGACGCATTTTCTTACATTATTATTATGTTGTATTGTTGCAGTAGGAAACAAAACTTGGTATTTCCCTGGGGACCAGACGCATTTTCTTACATTATTATTGTGTTGTATTGTTGCAGTAGGAAACAAAACTTGGTATTTCCCTGGGGACCAGACGCATTTTCTTACATTATTATTGTTGTTGTGTTGTATTGTTGCAGTAGGAAACAAAACTTGGTATTTCCCTGGGGACCAGACGCATTTTCTTACATTATTATTGTGTTGTATTGTTGCAGTAGGAAACAAAACTTGGTATTTCCCTGGGGACCAGACGCATTTTCTTACATTATTATTGTGTTGTATTGTTGCAGTAGGAAACAAAACTTGGTATTTCCCTGGGGACCAGACGCATTTTCTTACATTATTATTGTGTTGTATTGTTGCAGTAGGAAACAAAACTTGGTATTTCCCTGGGGACCAGACGCATTTTCTTACATTATTATTATGTTGTATTGTTGCAGTAGGAAACAAAACTTGGTATTTCCCTGGGGACCAGACGCATTTTCTTACATTATTATTGTGTTGTATTGTTGCAGTAGGAAACAAAACTTGGTATTTCCCTGGGGACCAGACGCATTTTCTTACATTATTATTATGTTGTATTGTTGCAGTAGGAAACAAAACTTGGTATTTCCCTGGGGACCAGACACATTTTCTCACATTATTATTATGTTGTATTGTTGCAGTAGGAAACAAAACTTGGTATTTCCCTGGGGACCAGACATTTTCTTACATTATTATTGTGTTGTATTGTTGCATTAGGAAACAAAACTTGGTATTTCCCTGGGGACCAGACACATTTTCTTACATTATTATTGTGTTGTATTGTTGCAGTAGGAAACAAAACTTGGTATTTCCCTGGGGACCAGACACATTTTCTCACATTATTATTATGTTGTATTGTTGCAGTAGGAAACAAAACTTGGTATTTCCCTGGGGACCAGACACATTTTCTTACATTATTATGTTGTATTGTTGCAGTAGGAAACAAAACTTGGTATTTCCCTGGGGACCAGACGCATTTTCTTACATTATTATTGTGTTGTATTGTTGCAGTAGGAAACAAAACTTGGTATTTCCCTGGGGACCAGACACATTTTCTTACATTATTATTATGTTGTATTGTTGCAGTAGGAAACAAAACTTGGTATTTCCCTGGGGACCAGACGCATTTTCTTACATTATTATTGTGTTGTATTGTTGCAGTAGGAAACAAAACTTGGTATTTCCCTGGGGACCAGACGCATTTTCTTACATTATTATAACATTGTGTTGTATTGTTTGCAGTAGGAAACAAAACTTGGTATTTCCCTGGGGACCAGACGCATTTTCTCACATTATTATTATGTTGTATTGTTGCAGTAGGAAACAAAACTTGGTATTTCCCTGGGGACCAGACGCATTTTCTTACATTATTATTGTGTTGTATTGTTGCAGTAGGAAACAAAAACTTGGTATTTCCCTGGGGACCAGACACATTTTCTCACATTATTATTATGTTGTATTGTTGCAGTAGGAAACAAAACTTGGTATTTCCCTGGGGACCAGACGCATTTTCTTACATTATTATTGTGTTGTATTGTTGCAGTAGGAAACAAAACTTGGTATTTCCCTGGGGACCAGACGCATTTTCTCACATTATTATTATGTTGTATTGTTGCAGTAGGAAACAAAACTTGGTATTTCCCTGGGGACCAGACGCATTTTCTTACATTATTATTGTGTTTGTATTGTTGCAGTAGGAAACAAAACTTGGTATTTCCCTGGGGACCAGACGCATTTTCTTACATTATTATTGTGTTGTATTGTTGCAGTAGGAAACAAAACTTGTTATTTCCCTGGGAACCAGACGCATTTTCTTACATTATTATAACATTGTGTTGTATTGTTGCAGTAGGAAACAAAACTTGGTATTTCCCTTTGGGACCAGACGCATTTTCTTACATTATTATTGTGTTGTATTGTTGCAGTAGGAAACAAAACTTGGTATTTCCCTGGGGACCAGACGCATTTTCTCACATTATTATTGTGTTGTATTGTTGCAGTAGGAAACAAAACTTGGTATTTCCCTGGGGACCAGACGCATTTTCTTACATTATTATTGTGTTGTATTGTTGCAGTAGGAAACAAAACTTGGTATTTCCCTTTGGGACCAGACCCATTTTCTTACATTATTATTGTGTTGTATTGTTGCAGTAGGAAACAAAACTTGGTATTTCCCTGGGGACCAGACACATTTTCTTACATTATTATTGTGTTGTATTGTTGCAGTAGGAAACAAAACTTGGTATTTCCCTGGGGACCAGACTCATTTTCTTACATTATTATTGTGTTGTATTGTTGCAGCTACTAGCGTTCCTCCATGGCAGGTCAGTCAACCCCAAGGTTTTGTTCCACCACCACCTGCATTTGCACAGTTCCAACCTCCCCCACCTCCACCTCCACCACCATCAGATAATCCATGGGTATGTAACACAAAGGGATTACTTAGTTTTTGCATAAATTAACTTCTAGTGTCCAGATCTCTATCTACTTCAGCAATAATCGAGAATTTACATTTGACGAGCATGTGTACATTTTGTCTGCGCATGCGTTTGGATTCAGATTTCAAAGTACCTATTTGCATAATCGATACTTCAGCTTTTGTCATTCATGTGCCAACGATGTGCCAACCAGAGATCGATTGGCTGTTGAAACAAAACGTGTGAGAAGTCTTTGTGGAAATGGTTGGCAATTTACATCACAATGTTAATGTTTGTAAACATGAAGTATCGCTATTGTTTTGCCAAGTGCACTGCTGTGGAAGATTTAGTGAGCGATCTACGTCTCTAGAATGAAGTTTTAGAAAATCATTGAAAGGAAATCAATAGTCCGCCTACTTTTGTGGTGCTGTGGATATTTTTTTCCGTATAATGGAACAAAATCCGCCAAAACAAGGCAACATTTCTACGGAGAAGTCGGGTGAATGAGTGATACTTGGACACTTCAAATCCACCGCGCAAAGTAAGAGGGACAATTTTTCAACTCCAACAAACAAGACCTTACGAAACTAGCATGAGTGAAGCAATAAATCACGGAAGAAAATTGCTGGGGGGTGAGCTACTAAGAGAGGTTTTCTTATAATTTAGTTTGACACGTCACCAATTCAGATAAACGATTCGCAAACACAATGCTGAATAAAAACTCAATGTGAATCAAACTTATATCAAACGGTTTACAACTGATTCTAAGAAGTCCATAAAAATGAAGAATTAAGCTATCCTTTACAATAAACTTCAACACATAGAGTGTTTGTAATATGGTATACACCAGCGATGAAAATCAGTCAAAATCATAACAAATAGAGTGTACTGATACCATAGTACCAAAATAATACGATCTCACATCGAGGGACAATTTTTTTCTTAAAATAAGTTCTCGAATGCAAAGAATAAGCTTAGAAGAAGTCAATTTGTGCTATTTTTTCGGCTGGGGGGCTAGTTAATAAGTATTGTACTTTAGGTAGGAATGTTAGGAAAACACGTGCAAAAATGATAAATACCCAACTGAACCGAGCAAAATACTTTGAGAATACTTGAATGTAGAGAACTCAAATTCACAGAATGTGACCTTCAATGTGTCATTACTAACGTTCACTGTGAAGTATCTCTTGAAATCATCTTCGATGAGAATAAACCCAAAGGACAATGTAGCTGGTTTTAGGATAATTCCTTGTTTTGGCGGAATTTGTTCCTTGATATTTTATCATCTACGACCCTTATACGGAAACAATCATCTACAGTAAAACAAAAGTAGGCAGACTATTGATTTCCTTTCAAATATTTTCTTGAACATCATTCTAGAGACGAAGATCGCTCACTAAATCTCCCACCGCAGTGCAATTTGCAAAGAAAATGGCGGCAAATCAGTTTCAAATCTGAATTCTAACGCATGCGCAGACAAAATGTATACATGTTCATTTGATGAAGTAATGTACCAATACTCATGATGAAGTACCTTTTTGGGCAAATGAAGGTGGTAAAAATGGATAAATCTTATCGCCATATATTGAAATTAGAGAAACATTCTTTGAAACTAATTGGTAGAGTAGCAATGTAGATATAAACAAACATTTCTACTGCAGCCCGGGGCAAAGTAATGTTTCGTTTATGTTTAATAATAATAATATAATAAATAAGTTCTTGAGAACGCATCATACATAGTCTCGATGCTTTTAACAATTAATAAGGACAAAACAATGGCAAAAGGTAAATAGAAAAAGGTATTAAATATTCCTAGTAAACAGGAAGGTTTTAGGACCTGATCAAACAGTGTCAAAACTTGACAGTCTTCCATTTCTCTTAAAACACATTTCTTATTCTGGGCTGCGGCAGAAGAACAGCTTTTTGTCCACATCATACAAATGTATGTACGAAGAGATTTGAGTTCAAATTGTATTTTTAAGAGAGATATAGAACATTGAATTTTCATGACCTGTGTTACCTGTGGTATTTTGACTCTTTATTTCACACTTGTATTTATGTCTTTGTCTAAGACAATATTATTTATATAGTAATTGACTATGGAAGACTTCTGGTTGTGTAAGCAACACTGTTTGTGCTATCGTTTTTCAAATGACATTAAATTTCTCCATATCTACCACCTAATATTTCTGTTTTTATGTAATACTTGTAGGGATCACAATCAATAATGGGAGCTCCGCCACCACCACCACCCCCTCCACCGTCTTCATGAAAATGTTCAAGATCACATCAACACCACAACCAAAAGGAAAAGAAGCAGATTGATGTCTGTATTCAACAGTTTTCTTCACCTTGATAGTCTTGTATTGTTTGTGAAATATCTTCCATCAAATTGTATAAATGTCATATTTTTATAACTCTATGCAGTACGACAAATTAACCACTTGTGTTGTTCCTAAAGATATCAATTACCTGAACAACTCTTTGTATATAGACTGTTCTGATAAGTATTATGGAGTTGTGACAGTATTGATGTCAATAATATGTCCAGTGGTTATTTTATTATTGCACTCCATCTTTCCTTTGTCATTTCAACAAAGATTTTTATCTCCAAGTTACAGCATTCAGTTGGCATACACATATGTCCAGGGTTAACATTATTTCTTGTGTGCCTGCTAAGTCATGGCATACACATATACCCGGTATGTCCAGGGTTAACATTATTTCTTGTGTGCCTGCTAAGTCATGGCATACACATATGTCCAGGGTTAACATTATTTCTTGTGTGCCTGCTAAGTCATGGCATACACATATACCCGGTATGTCCAGGGTTAACATTATTTCTTGTGTGCCTGCTAAGTCATGGCATACACATATGTCCAGGGTTAACATTATTTCTTGTGTGCCTGCTAAGTCATGGCATACACATATACCCGGTATGTCCAGGGTTAACATTATTTCTTGTGTGCCGGCTAAAAAATCTTGTTTAGTGCAAATGTATTTGAGTTTTGTTTTGATGAGATGCAGGCTATTTAAGGTTATATACATACTAGCTGTACTGATATGATTACTACATATTTATATGTTATATGTATTGTTAATCTACGTCAGAGATACATTCTGTGTTTTATGTAAGCAGCACTTGTATTATGAAACTAAAGGCACTCTTTAGTGTCTAACTGTATTGATATCAATAATAAATATGTCTTCCTTCCATTGTTGGTATTACATTGTAGTTCATGTAGTATGGAGGCACTCTTTAGTGTCTAACTATTAATATCAATAATAAATATGTCTTCCTTCCATTGTTGGTATTACATTGTAGTTCATGTAGTATGGAGGCACTCTTTAGTGTCTATTTACTGTATTGATATCAATAATAAATATGTCTTCCTTCCATTGTTGGTATTACATTGTAGTTCATGTAGTATGGAGGCACTCTTTAGTGTCTATTTACTGTATTGATATCAATAATAAATATGTCTTCCTTCCATTGTTGGTATTACATTGTAGTTCATGTAGTATGGAGGCACTCTTTAGTGTCTAACTGTATTGATATCAATAATAAATATGTCTTCCTTCCATTGTTGGTATTACATTGTAGTTCATGTAGTATGGAGGCACTCTTTAGTGTCTATTTACTGTATTGATATCAATAATAAAATATGTCTTCCTTCCATTGTTGGTATTACATTGTAGTTCATGTAGTATGGAGGCACTCTTTAGTGTCTATTTACTGTATTGATATCAATAATAAATATGTCTTCCTTCCATTGTTGGTATTACATTGTAGTTCATGTAGTATGGAGGCACTCTTTAGTGTCTAACTATTGATATCAATAATAAATATGTCTTCCTTCCATTGTTGGTATTACATTGTAGTTCATGTAGTATGGAGGCACTCTTTAGTGTCTAACTATTGATATCAATAATAAATATATCTTCCTTCCATTGTTGGTATTACATTGTAGTTCATGTAGTATGGAGGCACTCTTTAGTGTCTAACTGTATTGATATCAATAAATATGTCTTCCTTCCATTGTTGGTATTACATTGTAGTTCATGTAGTATGGAGGCACTCTTTAGTGTCTAACTATTGATATCAATAATAAATATGTCTTCCTTCCATTGTTGGTATTACATTGTAGTTCATGTAGTATGGAGGCACTCTTTAGTGTCTAACTATTGATATCAATAATAAATATGTGTCTTCCTTCCATTGTTGGTATTACATTGTAGTTCATGTAGTATGGAGGCACTCTTTAGTGTCTATTTACTGTATTGATATCAATAATGAATATGTCTTCCTCTCATTGTTGGTATTACATTGTAGTTCATGTAGTATGGAGGCACTCTTTAGTGTCTATTTACTGTATTGATATCAATAATAAATATTTCCTTCCATTGTTGGTTTTACATTGTAGTTCATGTAGTATGGAGGCACTCTTTAGTGTCTAACTATTGATATCAATAATAAATATGTCTTCCTTCCATTGGTATTACATTGGTTCATTTGCAACTTCAGTATGGGTGTGGTCCCTCCTTATGTATAGAGCCAATCTCGTCCCCAGAGCCTGCGTTACTTTCGACCAGCGGCGAAGAACGTAGGCTCTGGCATAATCCATTTTTGAGACAATTTGATTGGCTATTCCATTTTAGAAACTACGCACGCGCAAGATTCCGGAAATGAAATATATCCAATGAAAATTGAGTTGTCAAAACAACCCGGTTTCCCAACTTCCGTTCAAAACAAAAATTAAGATTTTTCAACGGTTTCATTGACATGTTATTTTAAACATGTCTCGATCTGCAACATTAAAATATCTAAGCACAGAGAACAATCCAGTTTATCTAAGCTTATATGTATCTCGAAGTGTCTTTCAAACGAAGCTCAAAATTTACACGAAGAGTGATGGTTATTAAAGAACATATGTCGATCGTAAATCTAATATTCTTTAGGCTAGCAACTGAAAGGCGGTGCCAATCGAGGTGCTTACGAAGGCGAAAGATTCAAAAGAAATACATTTGAAGGAGAGACAACAATAACCAGAGAAGATGAAGATGATAGATTCAAATAATTACCTGATATGTAAAGTAGACACGAGTAAATATAAACCCGTAGGAAGAACTGTTCGCGTATCCTTCTGCTGTAAAACCCTGCTTTTAATAAAGACTTCAGATACTGCGCTTCTTTCACTGTTATATTATTAATTAACCTTTCGAAGGATTCCACTGAAACCTGAATCGACAATTTGAATCGACAACCAACTGCCCTAGCCTCCTCCGCAGGCAACTCCTTGGGGTTTGGGGTTCCTGTGTGATGAAGAGAGGGAAATGGGGAGAGAGAAAAAAGACGAAGGGGGGAGGGGGAGAGGAAGGAGAAGGAAAAGAAAGAGGAGTTGCCTGCCATAATTGAACAACAGTTTATCACTTCGCGCATGTTTTATTGCGCATGCCAAATATACTTAGTACGGGAGGGATAAGAACAATTCGACAGAATTTGAGACTACTGTTTCCTCAATCTCTAGAAGCCCGATGTTTTAGTGAAATCCTGGAAATTATTTTCAGTCCAGGCCATTGTTTTAGAAATAAAGGCCAACGGAAAAGCAGTGAAACTGACAGATTTTAATCGGAAGCAAAGAGAGTGCGTTTCATAAATATAATACACTGCAAATGACAGCGTCAGGACCAAGGTCAACAACAACTAACCGACCGATCAGAGCGTGGCTTGATTCTGGCGCCTAAAATCGCCAACACTCGAGTGTTTATAGTGATAGGAAACCATAACATGAATTCGGTTCGCTTCAATTTTTTAGCACAAACATGTGTTCTTGTGCAAAACACATCAGCGACGGCGGGCGCCTTACAAATAATGCCCACGGTACTACCCTTCCCAGTAGAGCGAGTCACCTACGATTTTTTCATGACCTTCGTAGTGGCTGTTTCGTTAACCGCAAGTTGGTTTGAAAGCCATCACATGGTATGTTTGTGTGTACCACGAGATCAATGTTTTCGCATCACGTGATGCAGTTCGCATGTGTACATCAAAACATCATTCCCTGCATCAACCAATCAAAATTTACCATTCTCACGCCTGAAATGAACAACATATTATTTTTACAGTTAAGTCGGCTAGATCTAACGATCTAACGTGTTTGAAAAATCCAACACAATCGTCAACTGTGAGTTCTTGTAAACATCTGTATAAAACTCCCTCGTGAACGCTTCACAAATTTCCTAAGAGCAATGCTTGTTAAAAGCTAGTTCAGTAGGTGTACATGTGCAAGTGCATAACCGCCTTCGTAGTGGTGGGTTGGACAGTTGTCTAGTATACTGTAGAATTAATTTTCTAGCGTGAACTAAATTAGTATAAGATTAGCAAACTGCATCACGTGATGCGAAAACATTGATCTCGTGGTACACACAAACACACCACGTGATGGCTTTCAAACCAACTTGCGGTTAACGAAACAGCCACTACGAAGGCGATGAAAAAGTCGTAGGTGACTCGCTCTACTGGGAAGGGTAAAAAATATATAACCCGACTTATAAACAACGGGTCGGGTTAGCGTACGTTGGAGACGTGACATCTTCTCTCTCTGTTTCGCAACAGTGAAAACAAATAATAATTATAAGAACGAGAGATTAAAAACTGAGAGAGACGATTTTTGCACGTGGAATTTAGGTAGAAGTTGTATTCACAAGGCATATAAGCGTCGAGCGCAAGCGAGTTGACCAGGCGCGTTGTGTGACAATTTTAAACCGCCGTCAGGTCACTCACCGTTGCGTTTTCTGATCATCTTTGAGATTTGCTGTACTTCAATTGAAAGCATCAACGAAGTCAGTATTTCAAAGGAACATTTTAAACTGAGCGACTAATTTTAAAATGCGGTTAAAAATATATTTCACTCGGTCCGGCGAAAGGGATTTCACTCTCTCTATTTTGAAAGTCTTCAGAGGCAGGAACTTTAAAATAAACGTTCTAGTAACTAGTAGAGATCACGTCTTGAACCGTAAACGCACAGTGTTTGATGGTTTAACTACTAAGTATCCACTAGTGAGGTATTTTGGTTGACTAAAACTCCCAGGGGCTCCCGGGGTGAATTAACATGTCCTCAAGGGTGAATTAACTCGTCCACACCATTCGAGTTTTGGCAGGCTACTCCTCCCCTCTTTTCTTCCTCTCCTCTCGTTCCAGTCCTTCTCGACCTACTTTACATACCACAGGAATCCCAATTCCGATACAAATGCCATTCCGATAAAGTAGCCTGCGGAGGAGGCTACAACTGCCCAGCTAACTTGCGCATGCGCTCTAAATCCGGAAGAACAAGAAATCCTGTTCCCAAAAAATGGATTATGCCAGAGCCTACGTTCTCGTCGCTGACCGAAAGTAACGCAGGCTCTGGGGACGAGATTGGTATAGAGCAGATTTCGTATGACTGTGAAAAACTTACGGCACGGCACGGCCGTGCCGTGACCGTGATGATTTAGGATTTCGAATGAATCCGTGCCGTGACCGTGCCGTGCCGTGCGCCGTGGTTTTTCACAGTCATACGAAATCGACTCTAATAGAGTCGTTTTCGAGGTACGGTTCGTGGCGTGCAGTGACCGTGCCGTGACCGTGCCGTATCCAAGCATTCTGATTGGTTGAGCAATGTTTTTGCGCGCTGTGATTGGTTGAATACAATGTCTAGCGTGTTGTATCGGTAGATATAGATCCGAGCCGTAGACGAGGATCTATATCTCCGATACAACACGGACGTGAATGCTGTAAATGGCTTCTAAACCTCCATCCCAATTTACGTACTTGATTTACAGCAAAAATCCTTGTATCGCGACCTTTCTTTTTGAAAACTTCAGTTGGATTTTGGGTTTTTCTGTTCCGACAATCACTATATAAGCTTATGTCCATCAGTTCTTGAGTACAAAGTTAACTCAGCATAAACATTATTATTTAAAGTACTAAATAGTGACATTTCTATTGTTTTGTATTGTATTTAGTACTAATTAGTGCAAAAAATATATTGGCGGAACAGAAAAAACAAAATCCAGCTGAAGTTTACAAAACGAAAGGTCGCGATACAAGGATTTTCGCAGTAAAACTGAGTATTACACGAAATCTAAGCAAATAACACAAGAAACAGAACTTTCTTGTAAGGTACTTTTGACGTCACTGTCATGTGCAGGATACACCTCAAGTCATCCCAGATTGGAGAGAGCTTTTGTAATCGCAAGTAGGATGCGGAAAGGATAATCATAACTTGCTGTCAGTGTTATTCCGGGGTGTTATGCAAAAAAGGTCAATGATACGAGTAAATGAGACCTTTGCATGAACTGTGTCAGTTCTATATCACTGATAATAATAGAACTGATTGAAAACATTAGTGCTGTATCAATGTATTATTCATTAGGTCTGTTGATGTTTTATTCATCAGTGTCTGTATCGAACCGATACAACCACAGGGAGCCCAAGCATAAATTCAGTAAAAAAAATAAAAATTGGAAATAAAGAATTTTTTCCCCTATGCACCTTTGTTGTCTGTTAACTTAGCCTGCCTGGTAATTTTTTTTTTAATTTCGGAAAAAAATTCACCAGGCAGGCTAAGTTAACAGACAACAAAGGTGTATAGGGGAAAAAAAGAGCAAATATACAAGCATCAAGAGTTCCAGACTTCCGGTACGCACGCAATGCATTATGAGATTATTACAAAGGAAAAGTGAGCACCAATTCCAGACACAGGGAGCCCAAGCTATGTTTTTGCTTACTTGGTGCTCACTTTTCCTTTGTAACAAGACGCTCAATGAGCGTACACTCGGGCTTATGACAAGGACAATGTCAGTTGCGTGAGGAGAGACCTGACAATGACTGACAGTTGCGTGACGAGGGAGACTGTATATACATGTATGTGTCGAGTTCATTTGATTTGCCTTTGACTTTGAGTTCATTTGATTACCTTTTGACTTTGAGTTCAATTGATTTGATTTTGATGAGTTCGTGTAAAGGCCCCCTCTCTAGCTTCAGATCCCGAAACGTCGAGTTTGGAATCGAGTTCGAGTTCGGGTTCGAGTTACGGTTCGAACGTCGAATAAAACAAGGACTAAAAATCAAAAGCTGCTTCTGTTAGATTTAAGATGTGACCTCAAGTGACCTCAATGAGTCACCGACACAAATATTCTCCCTTGTCACTGAGCGTCTTCTTCTGTAATAGATCCCTAAAATCTAAGGACGTTTTGATTTCGATTGTATTTTTGCCGTTCACTGACCTGTTTTGAGCGTGGAAATTCTGTTTTAAATAGCGCTTAACGTGGCGGTTCTAAAATTAGATCGCGTAATAAATTACCCTGGTTCCAGAGGCTTTGTTACTGCGGTTAAAAAAGCTTAAAAAAGCCTCTGGAACCAGGGTAGTAATAAATGTATGACTCAGACAAGGATCATACAACTGTCATCGTACTGAAAAGAACACGGATTTTCGAACATTGACCTTTCTCGCCTTTGCTTTGATGTAGTTTTGAAGTACGATTTTTACGATTCCTTTTCCTTGTGAATTTTTCAAACGTGGAATAAAATAAACATTCATCGTGAGTTATTGAAAATGATACGTCTTGAGGTTGCATAGGTCAGATGGTTCTGATAACGCCCTCACGTTTGTTTTTGTTAAACTTGAAACTCCGGATACGATTAAATACGTCGCATACTTTCGTCATTCTTTAGCCGAATAAAAAAACTACGACTACTACTACTACCGAAAAACGCATTTTCTAACTCGGGCTTCCTTCGGAAGGGCCCGAGTAATAATCTCACAATGCATTGCGCGCGTACCGGAAGTCTGGAACTCTTGATGCTTGTATAAACCCTGCTCTTGGTACTCTGATTTATTTCTGGTTCTTTATGCACAATCAGGCCAGTAGCCAAACCATAATTATTACCGTATTATTTCAGTATGGTGAGATTACAAGATATTTTATAGACAGTTTGATTGACAGATTGACTGGTTTTATTTCATTTTTGTATATTTCCTGATTTTTTCAAATAAAAACCCAAATGTGGGTTTTGGGATGGCACATAATCTATCGGTGGATACCTGTGGCGAACCTCTGGTAATAGTTTCCCGTACCGCATATTAGAAATGATTCTTTTCCAACCTTTTCCTGATTCTAACAATGAGATAATATATTTTAAAACTTGATTTGCATTTCTATTTTAAGTTATTGTAAATCCCCCTTTGAATTTCTCCCTTCTGAATAAATACTTGAATTCGGCTGTCAATCATTAATTGAATGCTCGCGTCACCGGGGGCGCCCCAATATTCCTGATTGCCATCTTTAACGAGTAAGACTCCTTCAGAGATCTCCTCGTACAGTAAATATATTCAGTGGTTTACACAGCAAAATTGTATCCGTTACTTTTGGACAGGTTTACACACACTTCAGTCATGGATTTTAGTCATTTGAATCTCAATTGAAAGTAGGACGGGACCGACTACATCTTTTATTGACTGGCAGTGATTTCAACCCAAAGTGCTGTTAATATGCGGGACATTTTGGTAAGTGATTTTCGTTTAGAGATGATGTTCTAGCGATAACGCAAATATGATTTTTAACTGCAACTTGTAAAACCCTATATAAAACAACAGAATATTGCCACAAATGGTTATATTTCACGTAAACAATTGCTAGTTATTAACGCGACATCTGGATGGGGCTGGAGATGTATATACGTGTATATTGCCTTACTGACGTAAATTAAGAATACAATTCTACCATGCTAATGCCGTACTGTTGGTATATGCATTATTTATCGTTAGGTTGTACATATCGAACAGTGTTGCGAGTGAATGGGTGTGACAAAACTAAAGATCAATTAACAGTCTTAAATTACAGAGTCATAAATTCTTTCCTATATTTGATATAATATTTTATTTTATTTTATTGTAAAGAGGATAATTGAAAATTATCATATACGGTATATTATTATTTTCAATTAACTCGATATAATAATAATAGATATAGGGGGAATTCGTGGTCCCAAGTTGGACTACTTTTATTTATTGAATAACTTGTTAATGTAAAAGAAGGACCTTTATATTTGTGAATCACTTCAGGTTACTATTTCCTGTATGACTCCAAACGTTTAGTTTGAAATATCATTCTAATTGGCAGTATGAAATACAGAGATATCGATAAACTGACTTATTTGCGATACAATATCATCAGGGATCATATAGCATGAAATTCACGGAATGGCTTCAAAATCATATCGTCCTTTGGGCGTATACATCATACCAATTCAATTCAGTATAAACTTGATTTCTCTTACCATTTTTATTTAAATAATGGTTATGCGATTCACATGCTGAAGTAGTTTCACTATTCCATTCCCATAACTTTCCCCTTCCTCCTATAATAATAATAATAATACTTTAATATTTATAAAGCGCTTTTCCTAGTGCTCAAAGCGCTATCTAAATTATAATTACAATGATAAAAATGTATAATACTATATTCCTATTAATTCCAGAATACTGCGGTTTACCACAAGGTTTACCACAAGTGTGTGGTCTCTCCTCTCCTCCCCTCTCCTCTCCTCTCTTCATGTATGTGTTCATGTGATTCCCAATCCCCCTCGGCCCCACTGAGTTATAGCCAGTTTTGGAGAATGTAGCTTAGCTTAGTTGTAGAGTAATTTAAACCGGCGGCCACAGTCCTGTGGAGGTCAGAAGTTAATCAAATATTATGAGGCTGTTTGCTGGTCACGCAGGTCGATGAACATTCTTTCTGTGTCTAAAGACCATCAACATGTGTTTTTATTTTCTATTTTTGTTGTAGCTGTCGCTAAATCACGATACCTTGGTATTTACAGTTTTAATAAATGACCTATGTAACTCCTATATACACCCATTTGGCGGCGTCTTCAGGTACCCGTGTGCAGGACAGAAAAAATATTGTGTACGTGTATTAAATTCCTTCCGTAAATATAAATGGCAACTAGCGATAAAAAATATTTTTCACGGTGTCATCCATTGAATCTCACATAAATAGAAGTTAATACTCTTATGTATCGATTTGTCAGTTGCTTTCAGAGGATAAAATTAGTCGAATTAAACTTGAATGTTAATCATATTGCTGAGAAATTGTCCTCCAGACAACGTTTCGCGTGGAAGACTTCCCACAATACAATGACAATAAGCACAAATCTAAATCGTTCTAGAAGCGTGCCTGTTGTTTGTTTCACGCACGTGGTATTCAAGAAGGCTTTCCAATCTAGCACTTTACTGGCTTTATTATAGAGATTCGTTTTGCAATAAATACAGTATTCAATAATAAGTAAATTTGCTTATCTTTAGATTTGACCGCATACTAGATCTAAACAAAGAAACGTACAAGATGACTGGATTCATTTTTGATTGCATACTGAGCTATCACTCGTGAATATTATTCCTGCTAAACAAGATTTACGATTCCCAAGAAGCCTACATAATAAATCAGTTGATAATTATCTAATAACCATTTGTCGGTTCTACTTAGTTTTTAGATGATAAATCGTCAACAAAACCTTCTATTTAAACCGTGCCATCAAGCGAGTTGAAAATGGCAAATTATTATGAATTTATTCATTTTTGCCGGCAGCTTTGTTTTTAGCCAGCGCGCATGCGTGCTTGTACCTCGCCCTTTTCTTACATTCAAAGTGCCTTGAGAGGACGAAAAGAGGCTTTGAAAAACATCTCTAAACGCTAGAATTCTGTGTGAATCTTCGACTTGGTATGCTGCAAGGATCTCTAGGATAAAGCTTCATTGACTAGCACAGCTTCTAGACATATTTCAGCTTCAATAAACAGAATATGAAGGAGTCGAGTGGACTGAATCAGGTTAGTGTTTCTCGAGTCTTTGTATCGTGTGCTATTCAAACTGTAAAGTTCTACAGACTTTGACTCCTTGCACCTTCTTTCAGTAATTTATTGCGCTTTATGTATTTGCCTTTAGCTCTGGATTAGGCGAATACATAAAGCAACACGTAGTCCAAGTCACAGCCATATGTGGCGCATTGTGCAAAAAAAAAGAGTCTGTGAGTGAGTGTGACCGACTGTAAAAGCGTCCAGCGTCACGTCAACTCTTACCAAATCATTGGATTTTTCTCAAAAAATCAAGCTTTTTTTATGTATTCTGAGAATTTTATCATGACTTTAGAGATATGACAATGTAGTTTCGAGTACCGGCTGTTTATATACATTGTACGCTTCCATTGTGGGTGCAAGGTGGAAAGCTAAATTGAATTTGTCTTTTCGACTGTTGAGTTCAGTTGTTGCGAGGTTGGTCAACAAAATTTGTAGAACGTGTCAAATGTATAAGTTAACTGCAAACGCCAAACTTTGCTTTTGTTGATTTCTTCTGTGAGTTCAAGAACAATCATGTTTGAGGTTTACTATTTATATTCAAGCTGGAATTAAGCTTAATTTATTAATCAATATTTTTTATGCAAGCAAACGACTTCCTTTCACAGAGTTCTCATTTATAGATTTCTTTGCTTGGCATTGGTTATTTTAAACTGTTCGTATGTGACTGATTTAGCCAAAGTCGCGTTTTTAATTGTAGCTACATCATTGTGCACATTAAACCTCAAATGGCTCAATGCACAATAATTGGCAGGTATATGTGGGGGCGTGATACACCACACCTAGCTTGGAAAGGAAACTGTTTCATACTACTTGCTCAGTTTTTTACAAGTTTGATATTCTTATTCTTTAATTCTTTAATCGTTAATGCTGCCATTTAACTGTGGCTAATCCCAGCAGGAGGGGCAGCGGCCCCAAGATAACACAACAATGTTACAAAATTATCAAAGTAATAGGTAAAATAGTATATCAATAGTTTACAAAAGAAGCATTACACTGCGATTACAGACATTGCTGAGACTTTGAATATTTTAGTGTCACTAGAGGTTACAACAATAATATGGTAGATCATTAATTACTAGCTGGAATGTGTAACTGTATAATATGTAATTTATTATTGCTTTTCAAATTATAACAGTTATTAAAAAACACTGGATATTGTGAGACATCTACAATAATTTATATGCCATAGTTTATATGATCAGTTTCATAATAGTTACATGTATATAAGCTTGTGATTAAGCTAAATGTACATATACTGTCATCCAATTTGGAAGACTTGAAGATGATGTGTGCATTTTTCCTATAGTGTAAAATTGTTTGTGGATTGTCTTGTATAACTTATAGTTACACTCACAATGTACCTCTGTTACATTCAACCTTAATGAGGGTTTATCATGTAATTTCAAAACTCATAGGACAAAAAATGATTATCATAGCTGGAAAGAGCTCATTGAAATTAGTAAAAATGTGAAGTTTGGAAAAGATTGCTTCACAAATTGCGAAGATACATGTATGAACAAAGGTTTTCATATAAAATTTCGATTTTTGAAAATTCATATCTTTGCAATTTGTGAAGCGATCTTTTCTAAACTTCACATTTTTACTAATTTCAATGAGCTCTTTCCAGCTATGATAATCATTTTTTGTCCAATGAGTTTTGAAATTACGTGATAAACCCTCATTCATAATGTTCATTGTTTGTGGATTGTCTTGTATAACTTATAGTTACACTCACAATGTACCTCTGTTACATTCAACCTTAATTCATAATGTTCATTGTTTGTGGATTGTCTTGTATATAGTTACACTTACAATGTACCTCTTTTATATGTTCTTAATTCATAACATTGAATCATACCAATTCAAATAAAAATAACACAAAATGGCGGAATTTTCAAATTTCATCAATTCATATATTTGGATTTTTGCTACTACTGCTTGCTACTACTGATTGCTACTACTGCTCGCTACTACTGCTCACTAAGTACTACTGCTCGCTACTACTACTACTCGCTACTACTGCTAGCTACTACTGCTCGCTACTTAATTGCTCGCTACTACTGCTCGCTACTACTGCTCGCTACTACTGCTCGCTACTACTGCTCGCTACTACTGCTCGCTACTACTGCTCGCTACTACTGCTCGCTACTACTGCTCGCTACTACGTACTGCTTGCTACTACGTACTGCTTGCTAATACGTACTGCTTGCTAAGTACTACTACTTGCTACTACTACTTGCTACATACATGTACTACTACTTACTACTACTACTAGCACTGCTGCTGATGCTGCTGCTGCTCCAAATAATTCAAAGCTAAATTGATATTATAATATAAAAACATGTGATTTTGTAAAAGATTAGATTACAATATTTGATTAGATAAGTACTATCAGTGTGAGTTACAAAGTAACACATTATAAACACATTATTATATTTGGTAATACAGTAGTTCATATTGAATATGTTGTAATATTGCTTGTTGTCCTAATACAATTTATTATTACCATTGGAATTTTGCTTAAAATAACATTTGCACTCGGAGCAATTACATTGTAAGTTGCTGGCTTTGAATATTTTTACCTTTAAATCATTAATATGGATTTTTGCAGGTGACACATTTCATTTTGTTGTCTCATTTTAATACCACATTTTTATGTCTGTGTCTGAGACCGTGATGCCAATGTTTTGATTTTGTGTTTACATGTACCTGCTAAAACTATATAATATATTTGCATGCAAGGTATCATGGGATTGGACACTGGGTCTCTAACTTTAATTTGTTTAAAATACATTGTGCATGCAAGGTATTGTGGGATTTGACACATGGTCTCTAACTTTAATATCATTGTGCATGCAAGGTATCATGGGATTGGACACAGGGTCTCTAACTTTAATTTCATTGTGCATGCAAGGTATCATGGGATTGGACACTGGGTCTCTAACTTTAATTTCATTGTGCATGCAAGGTATCATGGGATTCGACACATGGTCTCTAACTTTAATATCATTGTGCATGCAAGGTACATATCATGGGATTGGACACTGGGTCTCTAACTTTAATTTCATTGTGCATGCAAGGTATCATGGGATTGGACACTGGGTCTCTAACTTTAATTTCATTGTGCATGCAAGGTATCATGGGATTGGACACCTGGGCCCGGTTGTTCGAAAGCAGGTTAACGCTAACCCAGGGTTAAATATAGCCTCTCATCCAATCAAATAGCCAGAATAGCTATATTTAACCCTGGGTTAGCGTTAACCCACTTTCGAACAACCGGGCCATGGTCTCTAACTTTAATATCATTGTGCATGCAAGGTATCATGGGATTGGACACTGGGTCTCTAACTTTAATATCATTGTGCATGCAAGGTATCATGGGATTGGACACTGGGTCTCTAACTTTAATATCATTGTGCATGCAAGGTATCATGGGATTGGACACATGGTCTCTAACTTTAATTTCATTGTGCATGCAAGGTATCATGGGATTGGACACTGGGTCTCTAACTTTAATATCATTGTGCATGCAAGGTATCATGGGATTGGACACTGGGTCTCTAACTTTAATATCATTGTGCATGCAAGGTATCATGGGATTGGACACTGGGTCTCTAACTTTAATATCATTGTGCATGCAAGGTATCATGGGATTGGACACTGGGTCTCTAACTTTAATATCATTGTGCATGCAAGGTATCATGGGATTGGACACTGGGTCTCTAACTTTAATATCATTGTGCATGCAAGGTATCATGGGATTGGACACTGGGTCTCTAACTTTAATATCATTGTCCATGCAAGGTATCATGGGATTGGACACTGGGTCTCTAACTTTAATATCATTGTGCATGCAAGGTATCATGGGATTGGACACTGGGTCTCTAACTTTAATATCATTGTGCATGCAAGGTATCATGGGATTGGACACTGGTTCTCTAACTTTAATATCATTGTGCATGCAAGGTATCATGGGATTGGACACTGGGTCTCTAACTTTAATATCATTGTGCATGCAAGGTATCATGGGATTGGACACTGGGTCTCTAACTTTAATATCATTGTGCATGCAAGGTATCATGGGATTGGACACATGGTCTCTAACTTTAATTTCATTGTGCATGCAAGGTATCATGGGATTGGACACTGGGTCTCTAACTTTAATATCATTGTGCATGCAAGGTATCATGGGATTGGACACTGGGTCTCTAACTTTAATATCATTGTGCATGCAAGGTATCATGGGATTGGACACTGGGTCTCTAACTTTAATATCATTGTGCATGCAAGGTATCATGGGATTGGACACTGGGTCTCTAACTTTAATATCATTGTGCATGCAAGGTATCATGGGATTGGACACTGGGTCTCTAACTTTAATATCATTGTGCATGCAAGGTATCATGGGATTGGACACTGGGTCTCTAACTTTAATATCATTGTGCATGCAAGGTATCATGGGATTGGACACTGGGTCTCTAACTTTAATATCATTGTGCATGCAAGGTATCATGGGATTGGACACTGGGTCTCTAACTTTAATATCATTGTGCATGCAAGGTATCATGGGATTAGACACTGGTTCTCTAACTTTAATATCATTGTGCATGCAAGGTATCATGGGATTGGACACTGGGTCTCTAACTTTAATATCATTGTGCATGCAAGGTATCATGGGATTGGACACATGGTCTCTAACTTTAATATCATTGTGCATGCAAGGTATCATGGGATTGGATACTGGGTCTCTAACTTTAATTTCATTGTGCATGCAAGGTATCATGGGATTGGACACTGGGTCTCTAACTTTAATTTCATTGTGCATGCAAGGTATCATGGGATTGGACACATGGTCTCTAACTTTAATTTCATTGTGCATGCAAGGTATCATGGGATTGGACACTGGGTCTCTAACTTTAATTTCATTGTGCATGCAAGGTATCATGGGATTGGACACTGGGTCTCTAACTTTAATATCATTGTGCATGCAAGGTATCATGGGATTGGACACTGGGTCTCTAACTTTAATATCATTGTGCATGCAAGGTATCATGGGATTGGACACTGGGTCTCTAACTTTAATATCATTGTGCATGCAAGGTATCATGGGATTGGACACTGGGTCTCTAACTTTAATTTCATTGTGCACGCAAGGTATCATGGGATTGGACACTGGGTCTCTAACTTTAATTTCATTGTGCATGCAAGGTATCATGGGATTGGACACTGGGTCTCTCTCTACTTTAATATCATTGTGCATGCAAGGTATCATGGGATTGGACTGGGTCTCTAACTTTAATATCATTGTGCATGCAAGGTATCATGGGATTGGACACTGGGTCTCTAACTTTAATATCATTGTGCATGCAAGGTATCATGGGATTGGACACTGGGTCTCTAACTTTAATATCATTGTGCATGCAAGGTATCATGGGATTGGACACTGGGTCTCTAACTTTAATATCATTGTGCATGCAAGGTATCATGGGATTGGACACTGGGTCTCTAACTTAATTTTTTTATTCTGTGTATCACTACATGAATATGTGATTAGCAAAGATTGATTACACAAATGTATTTTTGTACCCCTGGGCAGTGTGCTTTTATACCGGATCTTTGTGATTAAAACGACTAGCTGCATGTCTATATTCTGTGATATAAACACAACGAGAGTTGTAAAGTAGGAGAGAAGGAATATGAGGCAAAGCCAAGTGTTTCTTTTGCTTTTTTAATGTTCTACATCCCCCAGAGCTGTGTTTACATTTCTTTTTATTGACACAGTTAAGCAGCCTTTGACATAAACACAGTAGCCAGCCAGTCAGAGTACACATATTTTGTACTGCCCTTTGCTATAAACACATTAGCCAGCCAATCAGAGTACACATATTTTGTACTGCCCTTTGATATAAACACAGTAGCCAGCCAATCAGAGTACACATATTATGTACTAACACAGTAGCCAGCCAATCAGAGTGCATATATTTTGTACTGCCCTTTGATACAAACACAGTAGCCAGCCAATCAGAGTGCATATATTTTGTACTGCCCTTTGATATAAACACAGTAGCCAGCCAATCAGAGTGCATATATTTTGTACTGCCCTTTGATATAAACACAGTAGCCAGCAAATCAGAGTGCATATATTTTGTAGTGCCCTTTGATATAAACACATTAGGCAGCCAATCAGAGAACACATATTTTGTACTGCCCTTTGATATAAACACAGTAGCCAGCCAATCAGAGTGCATGTATTTTGTAGTGCCCTTTGATATAAACACAGTAGCCAGCCAATCAGAGAACACATATTTTGTACTGCCCTTTGATATAAACACAGTAGCCAGCCAATCAGAGTGCACGTACTATCATAACTATTTTCTAAATCATAATTTAATCACTGACTTTCAGATTGATGTTGCCTTTCTACGAGCAGCAAGGGCTGGGAATCTTGAAAAAGTTGTCAATTTTTTGAAGGATGGCGGTGACATCCATACTTGTAATGCTGTAAGTATTTGAACCATACATAGTGCAAAACATGTACCCGTGAAATAGTACTATTACTAAATAGTTTTATCTCTGTTGTTTTTAACTCGTGGATTGCGAAGCATCCACGAGTTATTGGGATCGGATGGGACTTTTGAACCGGAAGTGTCACTCACTCACTCGGGGGCAAATTGTAAACTTTTGAGCGGGACTGGGAACTAGACATAAGGCTTCAGATTTCCAAAATGGCTTCCGATCCCAAGACGCTTGAAAAGGAAATATTGCACTCTTTACTCGTCAGAGACGATAATATCTTCAAACTTGATATCGTCACCCCTTCCATTCGTGAGGAAGCTGTTAGAAGAACGAAGAGATGGCTACGTCGCTACGACTAGTACTGACTCTACTGGTTTCGCTCAAATGTCAACATGCCTAAGATTGATATTCCGCGCTAACTGAACTGAGACACATGGAAACCTTGAAAGCTTTTATCAGTTACATGTATACAAACTTGAAGTTAAGCTGTTGCATTGTAAAGAAATCATTACAAAATAACCTGGATTTTCAGTTTAAAGCAACGACTGCGAAGCTTACCCAAATCGGCCAAAAACTTGGAGACTCGAGCACAATCAAGATACATGCACATGCTGACTTGAAGATGAATTGGACTTGAATTTGCGTTATTGCATTTGTCATTTTGTGTATATTGATTTTCATTATTTATTGGTTTTTATTAATATTTCGAAAACAACTCGAAATCAAGCTGATCCCGGAAACACACCAAATATGCCTCAACCCTCAAATAACTATCAATCTATATTTGTAGTTCAAAGAGGGAATTGCGAAATATAAAACATACAGCATTGATCACGAAAGATATTAAACTGCAAAGACATGTGCTGGTTCCATGCTCAAACATGCCCTAATGTCTTCTTCAAGGCGTTCCTCGTCAGTCACATACCGAAAATCCACGAGTTCACCATTGGGTGCCTTTGATCTATTGTTTCATCAGTGCTATTTAGTACTAATATTATTATGTTCACGGGTATATGGTTTGCACTCTACTTGACTTGTCATTACATGATATTAAGTACATGTTCTTTTGTTAGAATGGACTTAATGCATTGCATTTGTCTGCCAAAGAAGGCCATTTGGAGGTAATGGCTGAGCTGTTGAAACGAGGGGCTAATGTCAATGCAACAACTAAGGTGAGACTAAAAACATGGTCTTGACAGAGCATCTGATACAATTTTGCACTATTGACCTAAAATCGCACCAAATCGCACTATTGATCGTTTCCCGCACTATTTATCGTTTTCCACACTATTTTCAAAAAAATGACCAGAATAAATCACCAAATTCAGGAAATATTTCTTCTGAACTAAAATTGCCTTCCAAATTTGTCATTTCTAGGCAGATTTCATTACTTTTACGGCGAATTTGAGAATCTAAACACCTTAGTTCTCGAGCGTTGAACAAAAATCAACAAGGCGTTCCTTGCAATTATTGCAAGATCCTGGAGACTAGTTTTTATTCTAAGAAGGCTTACGATTGGCAGAATTTTGTCAATTCTTGTCCAATCACAGTTATCAATACAAATCAGGATGTTGTTGGCAGGAAAATGTTCGCTCTTTGGTGTGGCACCTTTTGAAGCCGTGTTTTTTTCAGTTGTGCATGTAAATATGGATACATTTGTAGAAAAGAGCCATCAACAAGCAAAAAAAAAAGAATGCACATCTTCCTGCAGGGATCAATGCCAAAGACAGATCTTGTGGAGGTACACAATGTAGCTAAGCAGTCCGGTGCAGCCAAGTAGCAGACTCTTATTACTGACAATAAAAATATGTATTTCAAATAAATTAAACTTTCTAAATATGCTAATTTAAATTTCCGCACTATAGAGTACCTAAGTGATGACGTCATAAAAATAAATTTTTCGCTTTATCAACTTTCGATCCCCGATTTCGAAAGAACATCCATAAAGAATCTTACATGCCAAATTTGAGAGCAATCGGTTAAATAGCGGCTGAGATATGGCCAGTTGAATATATAATTTCCCCACACAAATCACTGTAAATTCGGCCTGGATCATAACTTTATGATCCAGGCCGAATTTACAGTGATTTGTGTGCGGTCGAAAGTTGATAAAGCGAAAATTATTGTTTACGTGACGTCACACTTCGGTACTCTATTCCGCACTATTTCCAAAAATTTCTGCGCTATTTTCATTTCCCCCCCGCACTCTATGCAGATGCTCTGTCTTGATCTCCATGCATAGTATATTTTCACAGAGGTTGTTTTGCGTGCATTTGCAAGGGGGTAGTTGGTTCTGGTCGGTACTGTATACATGTATGTAGCCAAGTGGGGACTTGTTGTTCTTACATGTATGTTCTTACTCACCAACATCCAGAAACAAAACATTTTGATTTGCTGACAGAATAGCAGCTTTTGTTGGCATCCATGTAATGTATCCTCTAAGCTTTTCAGTGACCATACATGTACATGGATATATTGCTACAATATATAAAATAATCATTATATGAATAGAAAGGGAACACTGCACTGCACATTGGAGCTCTGGCTGGACAAAGAGGAGCTGTGGAAGTGTTGTTAGAGAACAATGCAGCTGTGAATGCCAAAGCACAGGTAAAGTATCACAGAGTGATCAATAATAATACATTTTATTATAATTATATTTTGTCAAAGAACACATGAAATATGAAGAACACGCGAAATATGGGACCATATTTTGGGTAGTTACTTCAAACTGGCTTTCCAATCAATCATGCAGAATCGTGTGATGAAAATTATCCAATCAGCACACAAGAAATTCTACAGTTTTGGCTAGCTCACGCTTGTACAGAGATTTCCAAGGTTTCACTGTAATTTGTTGTTTTTCTTTCACCAGAATAGCTAGTTTCTTTGACAAAATATATAATAAACAACTTGTTAGTCAGCTAAGCATTCTAATATGGCTGTGAATTTTTACTCGTCGTGTATTAGATGCTTAGCTTACTAATAACCTCTATGTACAGTTTGTCTTGGTTAAATGTATTCAAAAGGTTGCTGTTCTTTCAGAATGGATTTACACCACTATACATGGCTGCTCAAGAGGGTCATACAGATGTTGTTAAGGTGTTACTGAACCATGACGGCAACCAGTAACAACAGAGGTAAATACTGGCAGTGTATCTCTAGTGTTTCCAACTTATATACATGTAGCTTTCTGATTGGTGGTTGTGACACAAGATAAATAATAAATTTACAAAGGAAAACAACTTGAATTCAATTATTACATTTAGATTAATTACCCAGTAAGTAAGTAAGTCATATTTTGTATATCACAGGATGGTTTTACTCCAATTGATGTTGCTGTACAACAGGGTCATGATAAAGTAGTAGCAATTCTTCTTCACAGTGATTCCAAGGTACTAACAGACATTATTATATAGCACACATACTACGCGCGCTCTTATTAGTCAATTAAAACAGAAAAGTAAGGAAAAGCTATATAATATACATCTTGTTAACCTCACTTGCTCGGTCCGTACAGGAAGTTATGGATCCTCGTTTCCCCCCACTTTTTATAGGGCCATGAGAAAAAACTTGGACCATAACTTCCCGTACGGACCTCGCGCTCAGTTAATAAGAGGTATATACATGTACTACACACCAAACTTTATGATGTACACGTTGTTATAATTAATGTGACTTTGTCACTGTGCTGTCACATACGATTAGATAATAATTATGTATTCATATTACAGAAAGGTTACAGATCTCTTCACACTGCTGCCAGGAAGGACTTTGCCAAAGCTGCAAAGTTGCTTTTACAAAAGGGACATCCTCCTGATGTTGAAGCACCTGTATGTGATTCATTAATGCTTGTAGAAATCCTCTAGAAATACTTTCTTCATTCCTTTCAAGTTCCTTGCACAGTTTTGATTTGATTTGATATGTATGTATGATATTTTTTAAATATTACAAGAACTGGTATGTTTTGTGCTTTGTTTTGATGCAACCCCAAGAATGTCATTGCTCTATACTAATTTTGAACAATATTCATTTTTTTCTAGGTTTTTTTTTGCTGAGTTTCTTTAAATTATTTTTACCCTTTAGAATGGATTTACTCCTTTACACATTGCTGCCAAATATGGTAATGCCAATGTTGCTAACATCTTGATACAAAATGGAGCTACTATTGACTACAAAACCAAGGTATTACTTTGTTTAACATTGAATATCTAATTACACAGGGTCTCTTTGTTTATGTAATAGGTTATATATTATATTTGTAGGGAAGTATATAATTGGGGTCGAATGACCTGAACTGTGCTCACTGTAATCACCAGTATTAGTAGTTGAAGTTTTGTTTATTTTTTTGAGAAATTTTATTATGGCTCAATATGACCTAGTTACGATCTCTGAATCGGCTCAATTATGCCGAGATGCATTAGTAGTTGGGAAGAGGTCAATTTCTCTTTCTGTTAGTTAAATTGTTATTGGTTTGTCACTACCACGATTGGTTAGATTGAGAAAACCTCTCTCAGTGCCAAACAAAATAGAGTGCTGTTGTTCTTTTATTTAGTAGGGACTTTGGGTAAAGCCCAGATACTAGATGGAAAACTAGTCAGCAATATTGATTGTCAACTTCTTTTCTTCTTCTAGAATTATATTATTGCCCCATTGCATGTTGCAGCTAAGTATGGTCACTTGAATATTGTGACCCTTCTTGTAGAGAAAGGGGCCAAGGTGGACATACCCAACAAAGTAAGTAAACATAACTATATATAGAAACATTCAATTATTAGAACCATGATTATAGATGTAGGATCTCTTTCTTGGCATTATGTCCATTGTATATGTGTCACAGGGCTCCTTTTGATATCAGAGGCTGCTAGCCACTGACTGACTACCTGATGTTTTATTTGAGTTTAAGGGGGGTCGGTACTATCTCGTTGCCAGGTAATGCGGTTGCTATGTCGCAAGGCCGGAAGTAATATTTTCTTTCTGAACTGACTTTATACGCAAACATTGTTTTGTTTTGTTTTGTTTTACTTGTTTCATTCAGGAAAATACATGATACAATAATTTTGTAATAGGTTTTATTAATTATATTCACTAAGTATACTTTTATTAGAAGTGACATTTGTTTTTCAAAAATGAAAACTCGCCGAGATTTTCAATATTTTAGACTCGTAAGAATCTAAGCTACATGTAGGTTAGTTCAACACAACAATATGACTTTAAACTCATCACCAATAGATGAGCTTGGGGTTGGGTGCCAGAGTGGGACTGTGAGGTCACCATGGCAACCATGCCACAGTCCACCCCCCTTGCACCCGTCACACTGACTTCTTGTTAGTCAGTGGAGTAAAACAAATATATGGCTTACCTGTTTAATACTTACCATAAGATGGGAGGGTAGGGCGGGAAAATTGATCCGCAATGATCAGCTTAGCAATGAGATTCTCGATTCGCTCAAGTGCCTGTTGACTCCACAACGGACAGCAAAAGGGGCGAACAGCGGACGACACATGTATTTGTAGCCCCTGCCCAAGTCTAAGGGTCCCCCACGCTTTCGGTACCGAAGCAAGACCGCTGGCCAGCATTGTCTCGAGTTTAACCTTGCCTAAATTTCATTTAGCTTCATTAATTTTCAAAAGAAAGAGGAAAATGACTTGCTAAAGATAGAAAACAAAGAGCAAAAGAATTAGCAAAGAATAATTGTTGGACATACATGTACACTACTCACTAGCCGAGACTTCCAGTGCGACTAAGTGAATGTCAAAACACAAACCGGTGAAATCCTGTGTTCGTGTACTGAACCATGATGATCATTTCCAAAGTTTTGTGGTGGAGAAACATGTTCAGCATCAATTTAGCAGTTTCCAGTACTTCAGTGTCTGGGCAGAAGCAGCCTAAACTATGCCATTCAAGGAATATTTGAGCCACTTTTGCAAGACAACGACTCGCTAAAATATTTTAGTCAAGTTTGAATTAGCCTGCGTAGCCCGGCGCTGGGAAGAAAAGGAGGGGAAGAGAGGGGGAGGTGAGGGGAAGGGGGACTGGGGAGGAGGGGGAAGGACGGGGAGGGGGGATTGGAGAGGAGGGAGGGAGCGCCTGCCGCCATCCTATTGTATGATCGTATTTCTACGTGCTCTCAGAGAACGTAGAATTCCCATTGGTTGAGAAGGAGAAGGTGTCGAGTGACGACGAGCAGTACCTAGCAGACGTTATAAATTTAGCTCTGGTACTACAACAACATGACCACAAAGGATTTATTAATTTATCGTAATAGTAGCGTCGTTACGTCTAACGGCTTCTTCTCTCTCCGGCTTCTTCTCTCTCCTTGGACTATAGTACAAGTTCCTTCTGTATGGAAGGTTTAAATATATTTATGTAAGATTGATGCTTTGTTTATTTTCGTCTCGTCTCGAAGACGTTACATTGTAGCTTACTATTCGAGGTTATTTGATTTCAACTAGTAGCCATTTGAATTATTTGACAGCAAACGGAAGTTTGCCAGATTGGATGATTTTTGACAAGCACCATTGACATTTGACGAGAGGCGGATAACGCGCAAACAATAGGATGGCGGCAGGCGCTCCCTCTATCCTCTCCTCCCCAGTCCCTTCCCCTCCCCTCTTCCTCTCCTTTTTTCCTTTGCGCCGGGCTACGCAGGCTAAGTTTGAATCTGCTTGTTACAATGCATTCTGGGTAATTTTAAAGATGGCGGGGGAGCTAAGTGACCTGGCTGCTTGTATGCATGAGAACAAATTACTTCCGGTCTGCAAAATCAAGTTTTTCTCGTCGGAAAAAAAGTTTATATGCTGTTTTTCGATATTTTAATATATAAACGACAATTATCTAAAAAGCGCATAGGATTTTTTATATTTTAAAAACTAAGAAAGTTACAAGCAAATACGTGGTTTTGTAAACACGAATTTTAGCATCATTTTCTTATTTTTCCGAGATTCAAAAAATGCATGCGTAAATGTTTTGGAAACGTTCTTAAAAACATAATGATAACAATGATTTTTGAGAAAAAATCGAAACGCCCTTGAAAAACTTGTTTTTCTGCTTGGGTCACGTGACACTGGGCGTGGCCCGGTGACGTCATCATTACATTCCCACTTATAGTCAGGGAGCATGTGTAGTCGCGGGAATTTTGTGCTGCAAGCAAGCCACCAGTCTAGATGTCATAAGGGGACCCTAAAGAACATGAACAATTTTGGTGGCACTTTCATAACTCGCACCGACCGGTTTTATGGGGGTTTAAAAATATGACGTAAATCCCCAGCATGGAAACGAGGCTACCATAGTAAATTGGCTATAACTTTAAGTACTCTGAATGAAACTGCACAAAAATCACTGACATGGAGTTTCTCAAGGTTCTAGACACAACTAGATGTTTTCCTGTGGTAAGGGTGGTCACGTGATTGGGCTAACATGGAAACGAGGCTACGTTAATGCTACATTGTAATTTTATGCCCTTTTGAAGTCATGAATCGTGTTGTAGCAACAGTAAATAAATGGAAATTTTACTTTAAATAATTCTACTTTAGCTGAGAGAAAATGTAGAAAGAGGGACATTGATTTTATTAAGTCCCAGTCTCCACTCGGAATTAAAAATGGCGAACTGATCTACAGATTTCGCTTAAAAATAAATAAACCACAAACTATTCCGATGACCTCTTCTTCTTTATTCAACCTTAAGATGACGGTATTTATCAAGTCTACAGAGTCTACATGTGAATTTCAAAAACATCTGATAACAGAAGTTTTTCCTCACTCACCCTTTTGTACCTCTCTATAATTGACCAATCTTAAAAAATACTTGAAATTCAGCTTAGCCTCACTTCCAAGACACAAAACAAAAAATTAGAATAACAAAACAAACTACTCCTGAATGCGAGGCTAAGTTCAATTTTATGTATTTTTAAGAATGGTCTATTTCTGTCGCTCAAGTTATAACAACAAAATAATTGCCTAATATGTAGGTGGTATATCATACTTCATTTCCATATTGTTCTTCAATTATTCAGTTTGTCATTACTGTTTATATGTTCTCGATTACAAATTACTATCCATTACAACTGTAAATACAATTCCATGCATGTCCGAGAGGGCCTGGAAAACGTATCAGTACTTGTGGTCAGCAGTATTCAGTGCTTATGCAAGCACAGGCAATAAATGTGAAGGTTGTAGGTGCGAACAGAAAGACAGTCATCTCGCTTGACATGGGTCTCTTCCTGCCCGCGAAAAAGCTACAGATGTCTCGTGCTGATCTGAACCATATGATTCTTCGCCCAGGGGAGCTGCACATTGTAATGGCCCAGCTGAGAACACTTGGAGCATTCATCGAGAACAGCGGCATTGACATGGCTTGGGTGGAATCAGAGCTATACGGTCCCTCTACCGCCAAGCAGATTTTAGATGGCAACCATGTGAAGAGAGGACAAACAGCCCACCTAGTAACTTTGCAATCCCTCTTCATTCTCTATCTAGAGGCGTTTTTCCAGCAGGAGTCACACTCATGCAAGATTCACCTTGAACAGCTGGCAAAGCAGTTGGGTAAGACATGCTTTAGTGGAGGAAGCCCACCAAGAAATGGTCAACACCATGAAGACCATTGGAATCTTGGACAAGATGAAGGCTTTTGATGAAGTGCACGATAACAACCCCATGTTTAAGGTTTTCCATCATTACATGCAGATGGTATTGGAAATGCCGATGTTTATCAGAGCAGTCCGTACAGGTGATTGGGTACTCCATTTGAAAGCTCTTGAGTTATTTACAAAGTATTTCTTCGCCCACGACAGACTCAACTACGCGCGTATGATTCCGTTATATCTAGCAGAAATGAAAGCATTGCCAAACACAGACCCGGAGATCTATGCAGAATTCCAGAATGGAAACTGGGTTGTAAACAAGAACCCTCGTGTAGCTTTCTGCGCACTTGGTACTGACCAATCGTTAGAGCACATCAACCGCTCTATGAAAGTAACTGGAGGTTTAGTTGGCATCACTCTGAACACAAGTGCACGTGCAAAGTTTTTTCTGATCGCCCCAGAACTGGCCAGATTAGCAGGTCAAGCCAAGGATATGGTAGGTGTCTCAGCAAAGATCGTAGCATGGCATCATAGTCTTACAGCTGCAGTGTTATCCCGCGAAGATAAAAGCATCAAGCACTATCAGGAACTATACAAATCCCTTTACCAACAAGGGTGGTGACTTATTTAACCTAGTAACCAAAGTAGTAATGCCAGAGGATGTCAAGAAAGATCTATGTGAGCAAAGCAGTATTGGAAGCAAGTTATTTGATGAATTTGTAAAAGAACATATCCAGACAGGGAAAGAAAATATATGGTCACCTAGGAGGAAACGGAAACTGCTTACATGGAAAACGATGGCGAAAACGACCAAGGTAAAGACTGCGCAGAACAAAGTGGTTGAGCTACAAGAAGATATATGCCTCTTTGCTCGCATGATGATGGTTGCAAAGTCCCGACCAGAGATTGATATAAAGGAAGCAGTTGGAGTGTATGAGTTTTCTCTAGTACCTAGATCACTTTTCGCAGCAGATGGGACAATGCTCCATTGTTCCACGAAAAGTGCATTAATGGCCGTTATTGAGAAACAGACACTGACTACGCATCCCAGCACAGAATTCGGAGAGGTTCCAGCAGTGCAAGAGAATATCTCAATTGTAGATGGCATGATAGAGTTGCAGTCACTTCATAACTGAACCGACGTGGATAGCAACCTGCTCTCAATTTGCTGAACATTTCACTGATCACTTACTCCAGCATTACATCGAAAGCGATGAAATCCATCTAGTTTTCGACAGATACGATGTTCCAATGTCTCTGAAATCAGCCACAAGAATACGAAGACAAGGTTTCCAGGACCCAGTGTACTACAGGATAACAGACTCAACCCATATTGGCAAGTTGCAGATGAAAAGGCTTTTGTCGCACAACAATACTAAGATGGAACTTACTGAATACCTTGCAAGAAAGACACTAGAGCACGCAGAAACCAAGGGAAAACGTCTTGTTGTAGCCTGGGGAAGTGAATGTGAAGCGACTCACAAAGATGTGACGCACCTCCAAAGCACTCAAAGGAAGAAGCTGAAACAAAGATGTTGCTACATGCTGTCGATGCTGCTGCTAACGGAGCGACAACAATTACCATCCATGCACCAGACACAGATGTCTTTATCCTGTCTTTGCGAAGGTATCCAGAGCTCTGCGAGGAAACATATTTCGTTACTGGAAGCGGGCAGAGGCACCGAGTGATCAAGTTAAGACCGACTGTACAGACCATTGGCAGTGCTAAGACTGCAGCCCTACCCGCGCTTCATGCATTGAGCGGTGCTGATAACACTGGGAGCTTCGTTGGAAAAGGAAAAGCCACGTGGTGGAGAGCCTTCCAAGAGGCAGATCTAGGGATCATTACTGATCTGGCTAGACTTGGAACTACCGAGTATCCAACTGCAGATATCATGGCCGCAATCGAGAGATTAATTTGCCAGGTCTATGTTCAAAACACATCGATCTCCACTGTGAAAGAACTACAATGGTGGCTTTTCCGTAAGAAGCAGGCTCAGTCGGAGAAATTGCCACCAACTCAAGCTGCACTGCGAGAAGCAATAATGCGAGACCACTATAATAATAATAATAATATTATTTATTTATTCACGTAGAACACAAAAGAGCTTACAATAAAACTCGTGAGAACGTGCACGTGCTAAAAAATCTAAAATATAATATTATAAAAAGTATATACTCCTAATCTATAATTAATTCAATCACCACCCCTACCAACCCAATATAAATATACAATAAAATCCCAAACTACTATAACTATATAATTATGATAAAAATTTAAATATTGATTACTCTATCTTAGCAAAAATTAGTGTCAAATAATGGTCAATTAATGGTCTGGAATAGCGACGCAGTACCTGCTCCTCAGCTACCCTTCCCGCAAACCTTTGGTTGGATGTTAGAGGATGACCAATGGCTGCCTGTAATGATGACTGTACCACCAGCACCTGAAGCTGTAATTCATTTGGTGAAGTGTGGCTGCGTGAAAGACAGATGTGCAACAAACCGATGCCAATGCCAGAAAGCTGGGCTAAACTGTACGGACTTGTGCAGCTGCTCCGATAGCTAGGACCTGTGTGAAAACATCTACAACCAAGATGATATATTTGGCGATGAAGATCAGGATGATGTTGACAGTGATGATAGCGATAGCTAGTTCAGCTGTAGGATTTCTTTTGAGTAACTAGTGCCACTTAAGTCCAACTAATGTATATATTATATATTTTTGTACAAGTTAGTTAAAAGCAAATGCACTATTGTTATTATTATGTGCAACTATACATTTATTGTCACAGAGATCTTGTATTATAATCTGAAAGTAGCAATATATGTTGATAAATATATTTTGTGGAGATAGAAACACACTTTCAGTACAATAAATCAAAGTGAATAATAAATAATTACTGTTGATGGGTCGCGTGACCAATTGTTTTGTAAAAAAAGTACTCTATTCAACATTTGTCTTGTGAGAATTGTTGGCAGAATTTAGTCACAAAATATATACAAAATGTAAGGAAGGTCAAAAAGGACTCCAGGTCATTAGACTAGCCTCGTTTCCATGTTAGCCCAATCGCGTGACCACCCTTACCACAGGAAAACATCTAGTTGTGTCTAGAACCTTGAGAAACTCCATGTCAGTGATTTTTGTGCAGTTTCATTCAGAGTACTTAAAGTTATAGCCAATTTACAGTCATTTGCAAAAATTCTGGCCATCACGAAATATCAATATATCGGGTGCATTATGGGTAATTAAATAATCGAAAATTCCCCTTAAAGCGGGTTAATGCCAGCAAAGTTGGTAGAAATATTTAGTATAATGTTTATTTTAGTCATACGTTTGTTGTTTGTAAATTTTGCTTCATTTAATAAGTTAGGAAACTCAAAATAGTATTATTTAATTACCCATAATGCACTCGATATATTGATATATTGATATATCGTGGCGGCCAGAATTTTTGCAAATGACTGTATATCTATCTATATCTATCTATCTATCTACATCTATCTATCTATCTATCTATCTATCTATCTATCTATCTATCTATCTATCTATCTATCTATCTATCTATCTATCTATCTATCTATCTATCTATCTATCTATCTATCTATCTATCTACATACATACATACATACATGTATCTATCTAATAGTATCTATCTTTCTTTCTTTCTATCTTTCTATTTATCTGTCTGTCTGTCTGTGTGTCTATCTGTCTGTCTGTCTGTCTGTCTATCTTTGAAAATAAGCTCGAAATTCCCAAACCTAGAACTGATTACCTTAAAGTGCCTATGAAACGAAAATGTCGATCCTTGTTTTATTGTACATTATTGTTGTTTGGTCTTTCTCTGTACATTTGCTGTATTTAAACATCGACTTTGAGCGTGCGAACATTTTCTTTTCGCAGTTCGAAAATTATCATTTTCAACCAAAATGTGCGACAAGAGACTGGGCCCTTGACAATGGCTTGGTGACGTCATAAGTTGTGTATGCCTTTGTTTGCACAACTTATGACATCACATTTCTATAGTTTGACCGAGCGGGAATCGTCGCACTTTGAAACCCAAAATGCCCAACTTCGTGCGTGAAATAAAAAATGTTCCTGAAGCTCAATTCACTTTTTATCAACGCCATGTAAACAAGCAAATAGTAAACTTTCGTAGTAGCAAATAAAAACGGGGTCTGTTTTTTCGTTTCATAGGCACTTTAAGTGGAGCTTTAGCTACAATAATTAATAGTGCAGTTCTGTGGAATGACCTACCCAAAGAATTGAGACTCTCAAAATCCCTTTCTCATTTTAAAAAGGAAACTGAGAATTTCTTTTCTGAATCAGACTCCCACACGGCAAACATGTAAAACAGTTTTATTTTTAGATAATTATATATTAACTAGATTTTAAATTATTGTATATTATTCTAAACTGATGTTTCTTACCATGAATAAATAAAATTTTGTCTGTCTGTCTATCTATCTACATTGTATCTATCTTATCTATATCATGTTCCTTGGAGTAACAAATAGTGTTATATTGTCTGTACTCAGGATAGCTTAACACCAATGCATTGTGCTGCTAGAGATGGACATGAGAAAGTTGTAGAGTATCTCATCCAAAAAGGAGCTTCTCTAACATCACGCACCAAGGTTTGTAAAGCACACAATAATAAATAAATAATATTTTTACAATAATTGCGACCAGTGAGCGAGCCCCAGCGAAACTGGGAGCAAAAATCTTTGGTTGGGCTTCCTGTGTTTCAGATGCCAGCTCGATTCTCGATTTTGTTTTTCATTCCGTTTGGAAAGATTTTTTCCACGTGACTTTTACCCTGACGTCAATATCGTACGTTCCCGTCGTTCATTTGGGCAAACTCATCTCGTGCTTAGAGTGGATTCGAAGCCTTTTTTTTGCTCGTACTTTATATCCGATTCTTCGATGGAATTAAAGATCACATTTATTGTTGACGATCGCTTCATATTAGCGACATATTGAGGCCGGGAAGGCAATGTTCTCTTATTAGTCTTTCGCAGTTGTGTGCTAATTCGCTGCACTGATTGCCACTGTGGACAACATAAGTAGTCGATCGAATCCTAGTACCGATACTCTGGTTCCAAGTCCCTCTCTCATTCGTCCCCCAAAGTAGCCTCTGGAACCAGGGAAGTACCGTTAAATGCTCTTGAAACCAGGTCATCCCAGATGCAGAGACGTTGTCAAATTATCTGCCTAACAGCTCGTTCGTTTAAAACCGTACCAAACCAGTTTGATCTACCTTTGATGGTAGAGCCTACTGAAGCATATAGTGATTGGCAACTGCAACGTATTTTATTCTAAATTCAAGATATAGGTGTTCATAAGCGTAGCAAATTGAATACTGAAAAATCTAAAGCATGTACATTGATAAAGAAAAAAGTGTGATGTTGATTTTTACCATTGATACTAATGTCGGGTATGTATCATGTTTAATATTCTTATTGTATTGTCTTTGTTATTCTTTCTTTAAGCTTAGATGGCTTTATAGATTTCTAAAACTGTTCAGGTGGTTATGTACAAGGGCTTGCAATAACTAGCCTCCTATGCAACCGTGACAGCGGAAATCACATCTCTGTAAAAATCAACCAATCATAATGGATTCCCACGCTTAAATGGACAAAAACGATCGCGAAATCAAAACATTTTTACGTGCATAGAGATGTCAAACACCGAGAAAAAATTCAAGAATCAGAATCTGTATCACGTCATCCAAAAAGCCTGATGAAAAGAAAGCTCAAGAGTGTCCGCAGTTTACTGGGAAGAGAAACATTCACATAATCAGTTGCAGAGTAATTGTAAAGCGATATTATAACAAATAAATATTGGGCTACCTGTGCTGCTAAATATAGTACTTTTTTTCGGACAATTTTTGACCTATGGTTAGCCTAGTAATAATAATATACACTTTATTTAAACTGTCAGGGTGACTGGAGGACTTCAACAAAACCATTAATAATTCATCATAACTGTGACGTGTGTTTTAAATGTGATACAAATTCTACCTCATTTGCATTAACTTTTAACTTTAACAGCGATTTTCTCTGCAAAAATTACTTGTATCTTTGAAATTTTGGTAAAGCAAGAAATTACAAACCTGTGCATTGAATATGTAGTTTAAAACATTTGTCTTCAGCTCATGAATGTTGAAAACAATGACATACCATCTAATATAAGAGATTGTTCTTCACATGTACTACAGGTAACACCAAGAGGGGTATCGAATGGTCAAGGCAAGACTTTGCAAGACTCTGATGAGACAAGGCATATTTTTGCGAGCTCGAGACGCTTTTTCACCGATTTCCTTTGTTTTCAAAATTCAAGACTCTGAGACGTCTTTTTGCGAAAAACGTGACTTTGAGACCTGCGAATTTTGACCGAAATTTCAGACTTTTTGCGGGGACCATTTGACACCCTACCAAGATATGAATATATCTCAGTGGTCTATGTTGTGTGGATACAATATTAATCGAGTGTTTTGTTACCAGCATGGACTAACTCCTCTACACATGTCATGCCAAGGTAATCATGTAAAGACATCTGCTATATTGATTGATAGCAAGGCTCCTGTCAATGCTGTGGCAACTGTAAGTATCACTAACTAGTCATAGTTGACACTACAGCTGCCCCCGTTCTTTAAAAACTGACTGAGAACTATAAATTAATCTGAAAAGTAAACTAGATTACATTTGGTTGTAAATACGTGCTCATTTCTGTTCATCACTGAAGGTCAAGATTTTCATCAATATTCTAATTCAATCTCTTATATGAAAATCATTGATTGATTACAAACGAGTACAACAAATTAAACTGCTTATATTTTAGCTAAATAATTACATTAGGGAACTATTTCAGAAAATAGTGCAAAACCCTTGGGATCGCAGCGTGACTAAAACATTGTTTGGTCACTCGTTGCGTGACTCGGCAGAGCATGCATGCGTAATTAGATTCACTTCGATATTCATGTATCAAGTAGATTTTCTCTTCTATATTTACGATACTCGAGTATGCAAGTGTAAATATAGCCAATAAATAAAGTACAATTGTTGATGTACATCTGCGATGCATTTAAATTTCACTACGAAAACAATTTCGTGTATTCTTGGGCTTTTTGAAAATAACATACAAGAACACATGTGACGACATTTAATAAATGTACTTGACATAGACCCACGCTCGACGTTTAAAGTGTATATATGGCCAAAAAAATTATTTTGGAAATCGATTCTTTATGAAGTAAATAATGGGGTGGTGTAGTAGTTTCCTGGTTTGGGCTTCACACGTGTGAGATACAGAGGTTTGAATTCTCAATATGCAAATCAGATGACGTAAATTCAGTCATCATTTATTATGCAAAGACGCCTTTGTGCAAATTACTGACATTTCTAAACTTGCGATATCTTTCCACAGTTTATAGAAATAGTTTTATGAACTTTTTTCCTATTTCAGAAAAAAAGCACTACTTGAAAAAATCTAATTTAGTTATGACAAATTCCCGAATTGACGTCACCAAATTAGCATATTGAGATTTCAAACCTCTATAACTCACAAATGCGAAGCCCAAACCAAGAAACTACTACACCACCCCATTATTTACTTCATAAAGAATCGATTTCCATAATAAAAATTTTGGGCCATATATACACTTTAACAAGCATGTCGTTCAAAAATGCTACATATTCTGCTAATAGGATAAAGACAGGACGAAGAGAGCCATAAAATGCACCTTAAATGATATACAAATTTTCGTATAGTCCGTGTACTGTGACCCATTTTGAAAATTAGGTGACTTTTCGCCTCAGAGTGGTTCCAACATGCCAGTGCCGGCATCAAATTCTTCTTCATACGGAATGTTTCCTTCAGCTTCCGAGTTCTGCACATCAGTAATTTGGTATGCAGCTCATGAGTAGTATTTTTCAGTGCGTCTATATTGTGGATCTGAACACGTATCATTCATTTTTCCGTGATGTATCGGTACTGTTATATACCTTTGAGACTCCTGCTCCTTCGTTCTGCAAAAGCATTGCTTGCTTCTGACGATAGCGTTGGCAATCTGCCCGTCTTACCTCGCCATCTAAAGCAAGAGAGCCAATCACCGTGCAGCATGTCCAGAAATAACTATTTTTTCCCGTGGGAACATTTCTGAATTTGTCATCTAAAGCAAGAGAGCCAATCACCGTGCAGCATGCCCATTTTTTCCCATGGGAACATTTCTGAATTTGTCATCTAAAGCAAGAGAGCCAATCATCGTGCAGAATGTGAGCCTGCGTTTATTTGAGCCAGTCACAATCCCAGCGGTCCTTTGCGGTCGTAAAGTTGAAAAATCGAGATTTGCCCTATATACTATATATATTTACATATTACGCGGGGACTACAATATATGCCTCCTCGGGAGAGGCCGAAACCCTGCGGGGGCAATAATAATTACTAGTTAAGCATTAGTGCTTAAAATCCATGTTCTATGCTCTGAAACATACAGGATGTTGGGAAAACAAGAGAAAAGTTTTAGAATCACGAAATTTTGATGATGGTCCATAATAGAGTGATATGTATACAGCTTATTACAAAATAGATGTTATCTCGGGTATTATGGGCTGATATTTTACGTATTTTTCCGAGCCCACAAGGCGAGGAAAAATGCGAGCAACGAGTAAAATGTCAGCCCGTAATACCCGAGAAAACATCTAATAAAGGATTTATTATATAACTGTGACATAATTTTATCAGGATATTGTTTTTTTTAGTTCTTTGAGTTGTGAACAGAGCATTACGGATTTCTACAGGGCATTAACGCCTCATATCGGCCCTCAAAAATGACCAAATTTGGTAAAATTACGTCACAGTTATATAATATATTGCTATATTGATACATAAATTTGTATATATTCAATAGAATGGTTTGACACCACTGCATATTGCTGCACATTATGGACATGTTGACATTGCTGAATTGTTATTGGATAAAGGTGCAGACACTGATGCTAGAGCAAGGGTGAGTAGTTATACATATATAATAATAATGTCTTTATTATAGATAAAATACATTTAAGCGGTCGATCGTACGTGAATATTGTATATTATTATCCAACTGTACTCAGTAGAGTACAAATAACAGCCTAAACGAGTACAAATATATTGTGATATTTGTATAGTAGGAAACCACTTTAACAGGTTTTCTAAACGTGCTATCACCGTATATTACTGGTGTAGACAACGAGGCAATTTTGATTTTTTTTTTTCACGAAGAAGATGAGAAATGGTTTCTAGATGTGGAGATCTCTTCAACCCCCGCCATTTTGAAAATAAATATAGCACGAGTACCACGACCAATAAGGACATGAGTAAGAATGAAAATTGGCGATAGCCAATTAGAAACTATTATATCATAATCATGCTACTATGCTGGGGGTCCAGGACAAGGATTCTTGCGCTGATACGAGACAGATTAATATATATGTATATATACTTACACACGACTTTTATGTAAACCAGTTGTAGTTACTGTTAAAACTACCGTGTTCTAAATAAAGTTTCTATTCTATTCTATTAACCGTGGTTCAGTTTGGATGCGAGCGCAGGCTAGATACATGTTGATGTAGTGATAAAAAGATTAACAAGCAACAATATTGTCTTACATCTGGGCAGGCTACTTTTATACTAGAACTTAGTGTTCAAATGAAAACATTCAAGATATCAAACAGTTTGAAAGTAATAATACACTTAAATGCTTGTGGATATCTTGATTGAGTAAAAGTCAACGGCCTTCACAACGATGTTGACATTTTGAACAGTGCAGTTGGTAAAGATTAGCAAAACACAATGACTCTGCTCCATTTTATATTGCTATTTGTTGCTGTTTTTGTGGGTAGAAATTCCATTCTGATGGAAAAATTCGGAAAACCTTCCTTATTGTTCTCCATTTTTTGTAATTAAAAATATTTTTTTGCACAATGAGACTCGCAGTGAGTAAGAAAAAGTTTTTTGTCGTGTGGTGAAAGCATTTGCACACATCATTTGATGGAGCACTGTTGTGCACGTTATGGATGCACGCTCTAATGAATTTGATGGCACGATGAGATAAGCTAATAGTACTTGATTGTACAAGCACTATTTATTATTATCTTATTAACTGATCATTTGTTATTCCTAGAATGGTTTTACTCCATTACATGTTGCATGTAAGAAGAATCGAGAGCCAGTCATTCAATTGCTTCTCAAATACAATGCTAATGTCCACTCTGCTAATGAGGTATTAAATTCACACTGTTTTATAATGGTATGAATCAGTATTAAGGTAATGCGATCGTGCAATTTTTTGTCGAACAATTTTTTTTTAACTTGGCACAAATATTGATTTTGAGTGCTAGAGTAGAAAAATGAAATAAAAAATGGGGGTCACCGAATCCATTGAGAAGATATAATTTTTCAAAGATGGGGCTTGCGGCCATCTTTTCTGGCAAAAATGGATAATGGAATAACAAGCTCTTGCTGTCCGTATAGGTCGGTAATAATAAAAGCAATACTTTCAAATGATACATATGTTAACATAATATAATGAAAAAAACCAAATTTGTCATTTTATTGTGTTGAACAATAAGTTTTCAACGCAAAAATTTCAAAAACAATGACATTTTGACCGTCCTTTACGATCCTATTTTTGGACATTTTGGCGATTTCCTTAAAATTTAGCTCGAAGACCTACCTTCATTTTTTGATATGTATTAGCTTTCGTAACTACCTACTCAGGGCAAAAATATCAGGGTAGGTCACCGCGTTAGATTTTTAGATATTCGCCGTTGAATATTAAAATGCATGATCCGCCATATTGAAAGAGCTCTACCACAGGAAGCCCAACCAATGAAAAGTAGTTCGAAAATGAACACTTCGTAGATTTACTAAAAAAATAGCTCGAAGACCTGTCTTCATTTTTTGATATTTTCTAGCTTTAGTTGACCTAGACTTACAGTGGAAAAATCAGGATAGGTCACCGACTTAGATTTTTAGATAATCGCTGTTGAATATCATGCGCAGGAAAGATGCGCACGAATGCACGATCGCATTACCTTAAAAGGTTTGTATTGTTATAGGGTGGCCAGACTCCTATGCATGTTGCTACCTACTATGGTAATGTAACCCTTGTGTTAATCCTACTACAACATGGTGGTTCGCCTGACATCACCAATGTGGTAAGTACCAAATAAACCATGTTGCTACCTACTATGGTAATGTTACCCTTGTCTGTTTATGTTGTTGTTTATTGTTTTCTGTTGTTGTTGTTGTACTCTATCATAAAAGAGTTTCCTTGTATGCAGGCATCAATTTAAATACATTGTAGTGGCTTCTGCATTTGAAATTTGTTTATTGAACCAAGGTTTCGGCCATCTTGGCCATCTTCAGGGTTATGAAAGTACACATTTCCTACGTAGCTAAGGCCGAAAGCTTGGTTCAATAAACAAATTTCAAATGCAGATGAAGCCACTACAATGTATTTACTCTATCATTGTTTATGTTGTCTGTGTATGTTGTTGTTTATTATTGTCTTCTGTTGTTGTACTTCTATCATTGTTTATATTGTCTGTGTATGTTGTTGTTTATTATTGTCTTCTGTTGTTGTACTTCTATCATTGTTTATATTGTCATGTGTTGTTTATTATTGTCTCTGTTTTGTTGTACTTCTATCATTGTTTTGTCTGTTTATGTTGTTGTTTATTATTGTCTTCTGTTGTTGTACTTCTATCATTGTTTATATTGTCTGTGTATGTTGTTGTTTATTATTGTCTTCTGTTGTTGTACTTCTATCATTGTTTATATTGTCTGTGTATGTTGTTGTTTATTATTGTCTTCTGTTGTTGTACTTCTATCATTGTTTATATTGTCTGTTTATGTTGTTGTTTATTATTGTCTTCTGTTGTTGTCATACTCTATCATTGTTTATATTGTCTGTGTATGTTGTTGTTTATTATTGTCTTCTGTTGTTGTACTTCTATCATTGTTTATATTGTCTGTGTATGTTGTTGTTTATTGTTGTCTGCTTGGAGGTCCCTCATGAAAAGCACCTACGGGTGATGAGGTCTCCTCCTTAAATAAAGTTAATTCATTGCTGTTGTTGTACTTCTATCATTGTTTATGTTGTCTGTGTATGTTGTTGTTTATTATTGTCTTCTGTTGTTGTACTTCTATCATTGTTTATATTGTCTGTGTATGTTGTTGTTTATTATTGTCTTCTGTTGTTGTACTTCTATCATTGTTTATATTGTCTGTTTATGTTGTTGTTTATTATTGTCTTCTGTTGTTGTCATACTCTATCATTGTTTATATTGTCTGTGTATGTTGTTGTTTATTATTGTCTTCTGTTTTTGTACTTCTATCATTGTTTATATTGTCTGTGTATGTTGTTGTTTATTGTTTCTGCTTGGAGGTCCCTCATGAAAAGCACCTACGGGTGATGAGGTCTCCTCCTTAAATAAAGTTAATTCATTGCTGTTGTTGTACTTCTATCATTGTTTATGTTGTCTGTGTATGTTGTTGTTTATTATTGTCTTCTGTTGTTGTACTTCTATCATTGTTTATATTGTCTGTGTATGTTGTTGTTTATTGTTGTCTGCTTGGAGGTCCCTCATGAAAAGCACCTACGGGTGATGAGGTCTCCTCCTTAAATAAAGTTAATTCATTGCTGTTGTTGTACTTCTATCATTGTCTATAATATTGTCTGTTGATGTTGTTAGATATTGCTAATGTCTGTTTTCATTTACCACTTGTATTTACTTTTGTAGCGTGGAGAGACGGCACTACATATTGCTTGCCGTAGAAAACAAATAACAATTGTTCGTTTACTGTTGAGGAATGGAGCTGCAGTAGACGCAAAGACACAGGTAAATCTTACAGTTGGTAATCAACTAGCAGTAGACTAGAGTAGTTTGTCCACCATGGAAAACAAATACCACTGTAACAACAACTTTATTTATATTGCGTAAAATCGCTTTACAAGTCTAAAAGATCAAATATAACTAAGTAATTATTACAAAATAGAAACTAGTAAGTACACATATCTCACTGAGCACATTTATTATTACAATGTAATTGTTCTTATTATTGAAATCACTTAACTTTACTGATGTTTCAAGCCTTAGCCCTTTGTCGGAGTAAGTGGGAGGGTTAATATATGAATTAGCGAGGGTTAATATATGAAAATTAGAAAAACGGTTAACCATTGAAAAGGCGTGGAAAGGAAAAGGCAACAATAGGTTGTAATAATAATGATATCACACTTGTTTTAAAATAACTAATAATTATTATCATATGACCCATACGGCCCTGCTCATGAGCTCTTAAAAAAACATTGTCAAAACGTCACGTGGTAAGGGCCGGACGTGTTGACGTACCCGGTCCGGAAAAAGCCGTCCGCACCTGCTCGATTTTTGTCAGGAGATTTTTTATGCTTTTTTTGCAGCAAAATTAATTTTTTTAAATGAAAATCAGTCCATATGAAATGGTCATATGATAAAATTCTTATTGAATGAGTTAGGTCGGGCCGGACGGGAAAATATTTGGCTCTCGGTCATTCTGTACTGCGCTCGGTCCATACTTCCATGACCTCAAGCCAAATATTTTCCCGTCTGGCCCTCCCACTCATTCAATAAGTACATATTACTGTACCTGGCATAGTAGTTAAGGTACCTACTACCTAGCGTGCTAACCACTCGTCCAACATGTATAAAAGTATGCATTTTCTTAAAGCTGAATAAATGCAGATTCTAAATATGCTGGAGATTATTTCCTATTTTGTAAATATTTTTCGTTATTGCACATTTTAGAAAATTCGAACCGGCCTTGTTCAAAGATAATTTTGCACGCGGGAGGAATTCAATGGATTTTTAAACAGAAAGTGCCATTGTAATGAGCACCCTTTGTTTTAAAAACCCGTGTCTCCGGTCTTTCGCACAGGCTTGATTGCTTTTATTTTGCTCAACGATTAAAACTATAAAAATATAGATCTAGAAATATACTCTACAATAAAACTTTAACATATCCAACTCTACTAAGTGAAGTTTATAAAACGAGAGGCCGTGTTGTACCGGTGGATCTATATACCCGATAGAACACAGCATCGAGTTTTATAAACGACTTCTAAAACCCAACATTCATTTAAACTGATATTTAATAATTTCCGATGGAAAAGGTTAAAGAAAATCACAAATTTGTAGGTAAGAGATGTCTGTGGCACTGCGATCATGCGCACTGAACACCACAATTCGTCCCACATTTGAAAGAGGTATTGTAGGTGTCAGTAGGAACCTAGTAATATTACATTCCAAAATTGCCTATGTGAAGGTCAGTGATGCGATACTAAAACAGACCTTTGCATACAGGCATGTGCTTCAGGTAGTCAGTTGGTAGAACTGATTAATGAAACATGAGTGTTCTATCACTTTTAGTTATAACACTCATGTTTATGCAGGAGTGTTATAACTAAAAGTGATAGAACACTCATGTTTTTTATAACTAAAACCTGGCAGGTCTGTATGGAGGTATAAAGGTCCATGCATCTGACCAAATGGTCAGCTCCCATTGGCCTAATAGCTCATGAATTATTAATGAGTTTTAGAATGGGTAGATAAAAGTGTTATAAGTAATTTGTAAATCATCTATGCATTCAATATTCAGGACCGAGAAACACCGTTGCATATTGCCGTTAGAACCAAAAACCTTGAGATGACCAACTTGTTACTTGACCAGGGTGCCTCGCCTGACTCAGTTGACAAGGTAACAAACATCACATCTAATGATACATTACATAACCAACTTATTGCCTGACCAGGGTGCCTTGCCTGACTCAGTTGACAAGGTAGCATCACATCTAATGATACATTACATAACTGATGACTAAGTGGATGATATGTTTTTACAGAATAAATGCACTCCTTTACATATCGCAGCCCGCGAAGGAGATGAAGAAATTGTAGCTACGTTACTTGAGCACAAGGCGAACGTTAATCTCCTCTCTAAGGTATCAATTTCTCAGCTGTTACACTTCTGTAAAAAGTTATGATCATCTGTCTTTAATATCGATTTCTTCATGTGTTGGTAACCTTCCATGTCATCTGTCATCAGAAAGGATTTACTCCACTTCATGAAGCTGCTAGGCGCGGCCATGTCAACGTTGTTAACATGCTGCTAAAATACTACGACACTCCTAATCCAGAAGGAAAGGTACTACTATTGCTGCTGTCATTATCGTTGTCCTCCATATAGTTCTCATTGATTGTTACTTGTTCTTCCATTCATTTTCTATTGTTTTTTCAACAGCATGGTCTAACTCCATTACATGTAGCTGTTCACTACGATCACGTTGATGTTGCTATGATCTTACTTGACAACAATGCGTCTCCCTACGCTAAGGCCAAGGTAACATTGCAAAATACCTTTTTGAAATGGTTTTTGCATTTTTGAATGATGGATTTTCCTTTATAGAATGGCTTTACACCATTGCACATCGCAGCTAAGAAAAATCAAAAGGAAATCGCTACGGCTTTACTCGAGCGTGGAGTAGAACCAGATACAGAAACGCAAGTATGTTTTCTGTAGCAACTAGAGCAACTTACGTCTATAGAAGCTAACTCTGTGATTATTTGTGCATTAGACAGGAATAAGTCCTCTTCATCTTGCTGCAAAGGAAGGCAACATCGAACTTTGTCAGTTACTTATGGAAAATGGTGCCTCGCCGGGAATTATGACCAACGTAAGATAAATACATGAACCCTGCACCCTCGGTACCATACCTGACCCTACAGTTCCTGTAAACATAATCACTCAGCCACCGTACCATACCTGACCCTACAGTTCCTGTAAACATAATCACTCAGCCAAACGGTACCCATACCTGAATCACTCAGCCACGGTACCATACCCCTACAGTTCCTGTAAACATAATCACTCAGCCACGGTACCATACCTGACCCTACAGTTCCTGTAAACATAATCACTCAGCCACGGTACAGTTCCTGTAAACATAATCACTCAGCCACGGTACCATACCTGACCCTACAGTTCCTGTAAACATAATCACTCAGCCACGGTACCATACCTGACCCTACAGTTCCTGTAAACATAATCACTCAGCCACGGTACCATACCTGACCCTACAGTTCCTGTAAACATAATCACTCAGCCACGGTACCATACCTGACCCTACAGTTCCTGTAAACATAATCACTCAGCCACAGTACCATACCTGACCCTACAGTTCCTGTAAACATAATCACTCAGCCACGGTACCATACCTGACCCTACAGTTCCTGTAAACATACACTCAGCCACGGTACCATACCTGACCCTACAGTTCCTGTAAACATAATCACTCAGCCACGGTACCATACCTGACCCTACAGTTCCTGTAAACATAATCACTCAGCCACAGTACCATACCTGACCCTACAGTTCCTGTAAACATAATCACTCAGCCACTCATACCTGACCCTACAGTTCCTGTAAACACCATCACTCACCATACCATACCTGACCCTACAGTTCCTGTAAACATAATCACTCAGCCACGGTACCATACCTGACCCTACAGTTCCTGTAAACATAATCACTCAGCCACGGTACCATACCCCTACCTGTAAACATAATCACTCAGCACAGTACCATACCTGACCCTACAGTTCATAATCACTCAGCTCATACCACCCTACAGTTCCTGTAAACATAATCACTCAGCCACAGTACCATACTACACAGTTCCTGTAAACATAATCACTCAGCCACAGTACCATACCTGACCCTACAGTTCCTGTAAACATAATCACTCAGCCACACCATACCTACAGTAACCCTACAGTTCCTGTAAACATAATCACTCAGCCACAGTACCATACCTACAGTACCCTACAGTTCCTGTAAACATACCATACCTGACCCTACAGTTCCTGTAAACATAATCACTCAGCCACCACGGTACCATACCTGACCCTACAGTTCCTGTAAACTCAGCCACAGTACCATACCTGACCCTACAGTTCCTGTAAACATAATCACTCAGCCACGGTACCATACCTGACCCTACAGTTCCTGTAAACATAATCACTCAGGCCACGGTCACATACCTGACCCTACAGTTCCTGTACCATACCTGACCCTACAGTTCCTGTAAACATAATCACTCAGCCACGTACCATACAGCCCTACAGTTCCTGTAAACATAATCACTCACCACGGTACCCATACAGTTCCTGTAAACATAATCACTCAGCCACACCATACCTACAGTAAACATAATCACTCAGCCACAGTACCATACCTACAGTAACCCTACAGTTCCTGTAAACATAATCACTCAGCCACAGTACCATACCTACACCCTACAGTTCCTGTAAACATAATCACTCAGCACAGTACCATACCTACAGTAACCCTACAGTTCCTGTAAACATAATCACTCAGCCACGGTACCATACTACAGTTCCTGTAAACATAATCACTCAGCCACGGTACCATACCTGACCCTACAGTTCCTGTACACATAATCACTCAGCCACCCATACAGTTCCTGTAAACATAATCACTCAGCCACGGTACCATACCTGACCCTACAGTTCCTGTAAACATAATCACTACCTACAGTTCACATAATCACTCAGCCACAGTACCTACAGTAACCCTACAGTTCATGTAAACATAATCACTCAGCCACAACCATACCTACAGTAACCCTACTTCACATAATCACTCAGCCACAGTACCATACCTACAGTAACCCTACAGTTCCTGTAAACATAATCACTCAGCCACGGTACCATACCTGACCCTACAGTTCCTGTAAACATAATCACTCAGAGAGCGGAAGGGAACGCCTGCAATGATAACCTCATATTCCTGACCCTACAGTATTCAAGATGTAAACATAATCACTCAAAATCGTCGGTACCATACCTGTGAAATGTACATGTACAGTAATTTGACTGTAAACATAATCACTCAGCCACGGTACACAAACTGATACCTAACCCTACAGTTTTTATGTAAACATAATCACTCAGCCACGGTACCATACCTGACCCTACAGTTCATGTAAACATAATCACTCAGCCACAGTACCATACCTACAGTAACCCTACAGTTCATGTAAACATAATCACTCAGCCACGATTAGTACCATACCTACAGTAATAGAGCTACAGTTCCTGTAAACATAATCACTCAGCCACGGTACCATACCTGACCCTACAGTTCCTGTAAACATAATCACTCAGCCACAGTACCATACCTGACCCTACAGTTCATGTAAACATAATCACTCAGCCACAGTACCATACCTACAGTAACCTGAGTTTATAACACTGAGTTTTGTTCTGTTTTATAACGATACGGCCATACAGTTCCTGTAAACATAATCACTCAGCCACGGTACCATACCTGACCCTACAGTTCATGTAAACATAATCACTCAGCCACAGTACCATACCTACAGTAACCCTACAGTTCCTGTAAACATAATCACTCAGCCACGGTACCATACCTGACCCTACAGTTCATGTAAACATAATCACTCAGCCACAGTACCATACCAGTTCCTGTAAACATAATCACTCAGCCACGGTACCATACCTGACCCTACAGTAAACATAATCATACCACGGTACCATACCTGACCCTACAGTTCATGTAAACATAATCACTCAGCCACAGTACCATACCTGGACACCGTGCACCATTTGATAGCGAATGGTTTGTATTTCAGAATGGTTTGACTCCTTTACACTTGACTGCACGTGAGAACAGAGTTGAAGTGGCGAAGCTGTTGCTGAAGTTTAACGCACCAATCAATGCTCAGACTGTTAGTGGTTTTACGCCATTACACATCGCTTGTGTGTATGGTCATTGGGATATAGTAGAGTTGTTACTAGACCAAGGTGCAGATATTGAAGCTGCCACCAAGAATGGTTATCAGCCATTACATCTTGCTGCTCAATATGGACATAAAATTCTCATTGAAATCCTGCTACAGCGTAACGCACCGCCTGATGCTTTGACTAACGTAAGTCCTTTGACAGTATTGACAACAACTTCATGCTTGCAAATGATTTTAAAGCTGTGTAGGATTTTCAGTGCACAAAGTATTGTTGTAAAATGTACAAGCTGCCATCGTTTTCAATTGTTCAAAGACTGGATGACACTATCCATTGGATAAATCCAGTCATCAATTATTGTTTTATTTACACCATAATTTGTACAAAGAATATATTTACAGGTTTGATACTTAAAAATTAATTGATGCTGAGTGCCTGGAATAGATGGGAAACTAATCAGAGTCAGGTGCCCTAGTTCACAGAGAGTGAATAACTTTATTGGATAACAGCTTATGACCAAGTTATTCACTGGATATTATGCACTGGATGACACTATCCGGCGAAGCTCTGAACAACCGGCACCAGAATGATGGATAGCAATAAAGAGCATCTATTGTGTTATGTCTATAGGAAGGTTACTCCGCTCTGTACATCGCCCAAACAGTACATCATAACACAACGATTGTGGACATTCTATCACGCGTCACGCACATCACACAAACCATTAGAATAACGAGAAGACCTGGTGATGAGGGTGAGGGTGAAGAACAACCAGAGATAACCTTCAGTGCTGAACCAGAAGAACTGGAAGTCGAAGAAATGATGGACGAAGTTGAACAACATGAAGATGAAGAAGGTAAACTTACTATATTTTTCTCTTATTATGTTATTTCTTCCTTTTTTGCTTTTTCTCTGGAAAGATAGACTGGAGAGAAATCAAAGCTCTTAGTATTTATTGACTTCATATCATATGTTGACTTTCCCCAACATCATCTTATCGCTGTAAATAACTTGATCAAGCATTCGATATCTTGCATGTTGCATGCTGTATAACCTGTATGTAATACATGTAGATACAATATGAGCGGCCGAACTGTATGGTATTCACAATGGCTCGCCTTCGGCTCGCCATTGTAAATACCATACAGTTCGGACGCGAATATTGTATCTGACTTATTGAATCCAACAATGTATAAGTGGATGTTTTAATTTGGATGATAGGAAACAGTTTGGCCGAGAAAATCCAAGTTAAAGTTGAATGCAAATGAGGACGATTCTGTATCCAATTTACAGATTTCTGCTACGCTTATGATTTCTATTGTATTTCCCTCATTAATTATTTATGAATTCGATAAAAGCTGATCAAGCATTCGATATCTTTCATGTTGCACGCTGTATAACCTGATCAACTTCAATATCTTCATGTCGCAGGTATTTTGGATCGTGTGCTATTTATATTGTGTTTGATTGGAACAGCAGTATTGATGGCAGCGCAGTGCATGATGGGAGTCACGTGGCCCGTATATACAATACCTACCATACAACAAACTAAAGCACGGACATGTTACAATGTTGTTTATTCTATGCACTACACGGTACTTGGTACCTCATATTATCGCCGCACAACATTTACGCACTCACACATGACAAGCAATAATATCTGTCGTTATGAAAGAGGGCCCCAACAATTTCAGTCACAGCGTTTTACCATGCCGCACCTACCATGTGCACTCCTTTCTATAATAATTTTTCGTTCACTTTAAACACTAACTTGAGATGGCTAGCCTACATTTATATTACATAATACTAGGAAAGGAGACAGCGCAGCACTAGTGAAACAGATAGAAATTCTCCAAGGGTCGTCGAATTCCACCGGGGTCAGATTGTTTCTCTTTCTTTCTAGGGCTAATGGTCAGAATAACTTCATGGGTACCTTTATAGCACTTTATAACTCTATTTCTATACATTCATATTAGTATAATCTATGTAATCTGTATACCCGCACGACTAACGTTTCCCACTATATCACTGACATACTAAACTATGTGGCGTATCGTTCTTTTGCTACGAAGGTCAGTTTCAGTTGTATTCGCTCATTTTATGTCTAATTCCAATCTTGCACTCAATACTAATCACTTCCAATGGTTTATCAGAGGCCAAAGAAGAGGTGTACGATAGATTCATGACCATGGAAGACATGGTAGAAGTTGCTGATGATCACGAGATGAAGACACCAACTCAGAAACCAGGCCGAGACTCGGGAATCTTTTCTACGCGCTACTCTGGCTTCTTCCAAGAGGGTACACCACTGACTGGTTCTCGAGCCTCTGATCTGGATCGCAGTCGGTACTCTGACCCTAATTTATCCAACAGTCTACAGGTAAACATATAATATCAACTCGATAAATTGCCTGCGTGGCTGGCTCTGGGGGAGAGGAGGGGAGATCCCCCTCCTCTTCCCCAATCCCTTCCCCCTCCCCTCCCCCAAAGCCGGCTACGCAGGCTACTCAATAAGAAACTATAGCCATCCCTGTCGTGACTTTTAATATCTCGTGACAGGAATCATCTGAAGTTATCACTGCTATTGAAGAAGGTCTCGTAGAATCTGAACTACCATCAAGTCTTGCAGATATGCAAGTCGATAATGTACCTTTGTATGAGCCTCCTGTTACTGGCGGTTTCTTGGTTAGTTTTAATGTGGATGCACGAGGTGGAACAATGGAGAGTACACAAACTGGCATCAAAGTGGTACTGCCACCACGCTCTTGTCAAATGCCAAATAGAATTACGTGCAGGCTACTGAGGTAACAACCACTGCCTGCATAAACTACTAAATAATGCCGCTATATATAATCGAGACAAATGTTTGTTGGGTTAATTCCAGGTTAAGCAAGCCTACACTTCTACCTCCAATACATGAAGGCGAAGGCTTGGCGTGTCGAGTTCTTGACGTAGGACCCACTGGTACTAAATTCCTACAGCCCATCTACTTTGAAGTTCCTCATTTTGCTTCAATTAGGGATGGTGAACGAGAACTGGTAGTGATGAAGACAGACGATGGTGGCTGGAACTGGGATGAAGTTAGCATTGAAGATAACAAAGGTACAAACACCCTCAATCAAATAAACACTTATTCCAGTAACCACAGTGTTCTATACGTCAATTGAATACTGTGCCATACTGAAATAGCATTATTTAGTAATCAATAAGTTCTCCATCGGTTGTAAAGCGCATTGAGACAATGTGAAATGCGCTATATAAGAACCGTCGGACTTATTATGGTTAATATAGTTGATCAAAACCTGATACCTGCATATCTTTAGACATGGATGGCTACCAAGACGAATCACAAGACAATAGTTTCCCTATCAAACGCTATACAAAAATTACTACTAGAGAACTTCCAGAACGCTTTGCGGTCGTCTCCCGTCTCAAGAAGGAAACATTTTCCGTTGGTTCTAGAGGCGAAACTATGCAGTCAGCGGTATTACACAACATTAAGGTTAGCATTCCAGAAGGGGCTGTATCATCAGGAAGCAAGATCTCAATGCAGGTAACAAATATTATCAATAAACACTGGCTTAACGTTTATCAAGATTTTTCATCTATTTTTTCTAAATGTTAGGTCCAACCAGTAGATGAAAGTTTCAACAACCTTGAGGAATGGGTGACTGTGAGCCCAGTCGTGACCCTGGAACCTAATGACATCACTTTTAACAAACCTGTGACAGTAGCTATCCCTTGTCCTGTGTACTCAGGCTCATCCAGTGTTGACATCCAGCCTTCATTACGTTTGTTATGCTGTTTTCCTAAGGATACTACAAATGAACCAAAGACCCCTACCTACCAATGGCAGGATATAACGGATAGTACACCATTAACTGTAGTTGGTGATAGTGCAACATTTACCATCAATAGACCTGCAAGGTAACTCAACTTATCTACTTAGCCATTTGTACATACTGTTCATATACTATTACTGTTTATAGATACTGGCTGATTGAAACCAGGAACCCTGACAACGTCACTACTGACGCACGCCTAATTTATCGCAAGTTGTCCGCTGTCCCTTACTTGGCTAAATTTGTGGTGTTTGCCAAGTTCTCTGCTGATGGATCAGAAGCGCGTCTACGAATTTTTTGTATTACAGATGACAAAGTTGACAAAACTTTAGAAGGACAGACTGGATTCATAGAGGTAGCAAGAAGCAGAGATGTGGAGGTTAGCCTCAGAGAAATATTTTATCATTCAAATTTTATTTTATTGTTCCTTGCCCCATGTATTTTGATGACCATATTGTATGGTATTTAGGTTTTCGAAGGTCGTCCAGTTCACATCCGTTGTCTTGGTAATCTCGCTCCAATCAATCGTGAACCAATGCACTTGAATTTCTTTGCATTCCGAGAGAACCGTTTATCTGTAGTAGTTCGTCCTGTAGATCCCAACCAACCAATGAACTGTAGGCTGGCATTCCTCAAGGAACCCAAGAAGGATAGACAAGGCAACATACAGACTATCTGCAATTTGAATATCAACTTGTCCGAAAAGGTAAATACACCCCTTAAATGTTGATTATGAAATACATAGTCAATCATTTACTGTGGTTCTCAGTATTATGCGAACTCAGTCATTCAAACAGTCGGCTGGAACTTGGTTTTTCGCTGCTGTCAATCAAATTCAAAACTCAAACAAATTCAAAACTAAATACATTCTTTGACCAAATGATCCGTAATTTGCTCAAAATCAGAAGGCCATATGTCCGCTTCTGACTTGATTTTTAAGAAGATTTTTGTGGCTACTATTCCGCTCGATGTTTCTTGCCATCGATGTAACCGTTTCCGTCCGTAAGTTTTTATGTTCAGATTGACGGAATCACAAAAAAAAAAAAAAATTACAAGCCAACTGCTTAAATGTCTAAGTTCGCATAATACTGAGAATCTCAAAACATACTGAACTCCTACTGCCCAGTATACTACTGCCCAGTATACTGAACCCCTACTGCCCAGTATACTGAACCCCCACTGCCCAGTATACTGAACCCCTACTGCCCAGTATACTGAACCCCTACTGCCCAGTATACTGAACCCCTACTGCCCAGTATACTGAACCCCTACTGCCCAGTATACTGAACCCCTACTGCCCAGTATACTGAACCCCTACTGCCCAGTATACTGAACCCCTACTGCCCAGTATACTGAACCCCTACTGCCCAGTATACTGAACCCCTACTGCCCAGTATACTGAACCCCTACTGCCCAGTATACTGAACCCCTACTGCCCAGTATACTGAACCCCTACTGCCCAGTATACTGAACCCCTACTGCCCAGTATACTGAACCCCTACTGCCCAGTATACTGAACCCCTACTGCCCAGTATACTGAACCCCTACTGCCCAGTATACTGAACCCCTACTGCCCAGTATACTGAACCCCTACTGCCCAGTATACTGAATACCCCTACTGCCCAGTATACTGAACCCCTACTGCCCAGTATACTGAACCCCTACTGCCCAGTATACTGAACCCCTACTGCCCAGTATACTGAACTACTACTGCCCTACTGCCCAGTATACTGAAGTATACCCCCCTACTACCCAGTATACTGAACCCCTACTGCCCAGTATACTGAACCCCTACCCCAGTATACTGAACCCCTACTACCCAGTATACTGAACCCCTACTACCCAGTATACTGAACCCCTACTACCCAGTATACTGAACCCCTACTGCTGTTGACACACATCTGAACCCCTACTATCTATAATTCAGTATACTGAACCCCTACTGCTTTCAGGATCAGTATACTGAAAAAAACTGCCCAGTATACTGAACCCCTACTGCCCAGTATACTGAAACCCCTTACTTTTTGTGTCTGTATACTGAACCCCTACTACCCAGTATACTGAACCCCAAACGACTGCCCAGTTTAGGACGAGAATTAGGATTCCTGACTGACCCTAGTATATATTGAACCCCTAAGTAAGTAGTATTCGCTGAAACCCCTACTGCCCAGTATACTGAACCCCTACTACCCAGTATACTGAAACCCCACTGCCCAGTATACTGAACCCCTACTGCTGTTGACACACATCTCTTTCTATGATCTATAATTCAGTATTGTTCTGCTTTCAGGATCTTAAGAGAGATATTGGGGCAAAAAAACTTCCAGGTATTGTGCTACAAGACTGAAATACGTGACTTGAAATTATATCAAAGTCATTTAACATCACTTACTTTTTGTGTCTGTTACCCAGACTCCTTGCTTTCATTGGTGTCCTAACCGTAGAGACTGCAAACGATTGGCGAGATTTAGGACGAGAATTAGGATTCACTGATGAAGAGCTACAAGATATTGCAGACCGGAAGTAAGTAGTGCTCTTCGCGGGTGAACTGAGTTATGCAATGATGCTGCACGAAAGATTTATACTGTGTGGTGCTAGAAACACAGCCATAATGAAGTATACGGTATGTGATAACTAACCGTAGGGTCCAGGGAAAGATATATACTGTGTGGAGCTAGAAACACAGCCATAATGAAGTATACGGTATGTGATAACTAACCGTAGGGTCCCGGGGAAAGATATATACTGTGTGGAGCTAGAAACACAGCCATAATGAAGTATACGGTATGTGATAACTAACCGTAGGGTCCAGGGAAAGATATATACTGTGTGGAGCTAGAAACACAGCCATAATGAAGTATACGGTATGTGATAACTAACCGTAGGGTCCAGGGAAAGATATATACTGTGTGGAGCTAGAAACACAGCCATAATGAAGTATACGGTATGTGATAACTAACCGTAGGGTCCAGGGAAATATATATACTGTGTGGAGCTAGAAACACAGCCATAATGAAGTATACGGTATGTGATAACTAACCGTAGGGTCCCGGGGAAAGCGTTAAATAATCGCCAAGGAACAAATTTTCTCTCTAATTCTTTCATTGATGTTTTTCAGCGCTGATTCTCCCCACGAGTGTGCAGAAGAAGTCCTTAAGATATGGCGCGATTCTAAAGAACCCGAGCCTGATATGCCAAAACTGGAGAAAGCGCTGACGGCCATCAATCGTGATGATATCGATTTCAAACGACTGGCTTATAGCAGCTACTCCAAAGGACCAATCACCATCACCGAGACTACCATTACACGAACAGTACCCGCTGACCAAAGTGAACCCAGAAGCGAGTCTCCTGTCCATAGGATCTCAGAATATCTCAGCTCTGAAACAGCCGCCGCTGAAATGTTTGATGACGTCAAGTCTCCTGCACCAGTAGAAACACCAGTGTTCGATGATCATACCGAGGTGCGGACAGTGACGGTCACAGAGAATACAGACGGTGATACTGTGACACGAATCGAGACCATCACTAAAGACGGTGAAACGACGACAACAGAGACGCACGAACAAACTGATACTGAACAGCGCTTCAAAGAGATGTTTGCTAATGAGAAAGGGGTCTTGGATTTCTTCAGCGTCGAAGAAGAGCAGAAACCTCCCACGGATGAAACGGAAATTTAATGTCTCAGTGTTACTCGACATGGTTAGCGGTATTGTTAGGGATGTAGTACCCACCGTAACGTCTATCAATGTTAGGGATGTAGTACCCACCGTAACGTCTATGAATCCTATTTAAAGTAAATTGTGAAAGTGTGGAGTTAATATAATATCCATTAGTTAGTTAGATCAAGTGACAACTCTTCTTTTTGTCTTATTTTTATTAATAAATTTTAGGCATAGCCATCATATTGATGTTTAAATAACCAACCCTAAAACAAAACATTCAAACGAATGTTCTCATTGGCTGTAATTACATCAAATCTAACGCTTGTTTTAGGTTGAGAATATTCGATATAGAAAGCTAATTTTGATTGGGAACATAACTTTTTTTAATTGGCTCAAGTTTGTAAAGCCTTGTTATATTATAGCCAATGAACGAAGTATCATCTGATTAGTCAGATCCTTTTAACCTTTTTAATAGACGTATAGTAGAGAGAGGGTACCTACCAAGAAAGCAGCTTATTAGTGGTACGTAAAAATAAACTGTCATTTAACATTGATTGCCTTGTATTAATATACATTTCTAGGCTGCGTAGCCAGACTCTAGGTGAAAGGAGGGGGAGGGGTGGGGGAAAAGGGAAGGTAACGGGGACTGGAGAGGAGCCGGGGAGGAGAGAGGGTGAGGCTCTCCCTCCTCTAGATCTACATTCCCCTTCCTGTCCCCCACCCCCTTCCATTCCCTAGAGCCCACCCCCTTCCATTCCCTAGAGCCTACCCCCTTCCATTCCCTAGAGCCTACCCCCTTCCATTCCCTAGAGCCTACCCCCTTCCATTCCCTAGAGCCTACCCCCTTCCATTCCCTAGAGCCTACCCCCTTCCATTCCCTAGAGCCTACCCCCTTCCATTCCCTAGAGCCCACCCCCTTCCATTCCCTAGAGCCTACCCCCTTCCATTCCCTAGAGCCTACCCCCTTCCATTCCCTAGAGCCTACCCCCTTCCATTCCCTAGAGCCTACCCCCTTCCATTCCCTAGAGCCTACCCCCTTCCATTCCCTAGAGCCTACCCCCTTCCATTCCCTAGAGCCCACCCCCTTCCATTCCCTAGAGCCCACCCCCTTCCATTCCCTAGAGCCCACCCCCTTCCATTCCCTAGAGCCCACCCCCTTCCATTCCCTAGAGCCCCCCCTTCCATTCCCTAGAGCCCCCCCCTTCCATTCCCTAGAGCCCACCCCCTTCCATTCCCTAGAGCCCACCCCCTTCCATTCCCTAGAGCCCACCCCCTTCCATTCCCTAGAGCCCACCCCCTTCCATTCCCTAGAGCCCACCCCCTTCCATTCCCTAGAGCCTAGAGCCCCACCCCCTTCCATTCCCTAGAGCCCACCCCCTTCCATTCCCTAGAGCCTACCCCCTTCCATTCCCTAGAGCCTACCCCCTTCCATTCCCTAGAGCCTACCCCCTTCCATTCCCTAGAGCCTACCCCCTTCCATTCCCTAGAGCCTACCCCCTTCCATTCCCTAGAGCCTACCCCCTTCCATTCCCTAGAGCCTACCCCCTTCCATTCCCTAGAGCCACCCCCTTCCATTCCCTAGAGCCTACCCCCTTCCATTCCCTAGAGCCTACCCCCTTCCATTCCCTAGAGCCTACCCCCTTCCATTCCCTAGAGCCTACCCCCTTCCATTCCCTAGAGCCTACCCCCTTCCATTCCCTAGAGCCTACCCCCTTCCATTCCCTATTCCCTACCCCTACCCCCTTCCCCCTAGAGCCTACCCCCTTCCATTCCCTAGAGCCCACCCCCTTCCATTCCCTAGAGCCCACCCCCTTCCATTCCCTAGAGCCTACCCCCTTCCATTCCCTTCCCCTAGAAATGTTTGCCGCACTCGATTTGACCACGGTCACGTGACCACAAATCAACCAATGATAGGCAGCGCTGTACCCACAGCTATATATGTACCGAGCGGGAAGGTAAACATCTACCACATTGACACTGAGGGGAATACTTGTTTTAGTATAACCACAAGTGAATAGCCAGTCAAATATACATAATTTATTTTCAAGAAGAAAGAAACGCGACGCCATCTTGTTTTGCTTGGAGGTGAATAGCTACGGTGTGCCAATCAAAGTTCACTTGTGTGGTTTATACCTACTAATCACCGTTATCGTGAGAAGTGTATGTCTTAATAATTCGTCGAATTTCTTGCTTGAAATCTTTCTTCAAGAACGCGTACACCACAAAATTAACAGACGAGTTGGTCAACAATAGTATTCTTGATATTTGCGTCACTGTGACAGGAATATTTTTATTCATTATGTAAAAGTACAGCGAACGAAACACTGCCAAGATATAGCAAAATACGAACGCAATTATCACGATGCCCATCATCTTAACGGACGCTCTATCTTTGGAATTTCTCGCCCTTTCTCTCGTATCTCTGCTGATTTCGTAGTTAAAATCCAGTTGATTTTGTTGTTGTCTTTCTTTTCTCTCATGTTTTTTAGCGATAAAGACCATTGAGATAAACACCATCGTCAAAAGGATTGGAGGCAGAATTTGTAGAAAGATAGTATTGAGTTCTTACGATCTTTTCAGCTAGTATCTTTTGTTGTCCATAACAAATATACCCTGTAATGGGTAGGATGGCACCAAAACTCCAACATATGACAAGGATTAACAAAACTCTTTTCTTTGTCATAAAGTCACGGTATTTGAGCGGCCGTGAGATCGCCATGTACCGGTCAAATGTCATAGAACAAAGGCTTGTCACAGAGAAGTGGATGACAATATCAAAAGTTAGTCTTAGTTTAATGTGATCACAAGAATCGGAGAACCAATACATACAAGCGAAATCAGAAGGAGTGATAACCACGGCTACCATGATGTCTGCTAACGCTACAGCAAATACAAACCAATTAGGAACAACTCTCAGCCTACGACATCGTATGATGAGGATCATGACGAGCATATTGCCAAATATGGACGTAAGTGATACGAAGGCTCTTGTGCACCAGTACCACGTGGCCATCTGTTGTCCAGTAGGAGACTGGGTTCCCATGGTACTATTTCTGTAAAAAAAAAATACAAAATTTCAAACGTCTTGTTTTTATCTCAAACAACATACAGTTGAAGCTCTCCTAGACCACTCTCGTGGGCGACCAGCTCTAGTTACGACCACATTTACGAAACCCCGTTTGTGCAGTATTGTCACTCAGCGAAAGGGACCGAGGACTCGCGGCTCGGTAAATATCCACAGTATTTACCAAATGAGTGGATAGCAATTTTGGCGCGTTTTGATTGGCTCCCGTAACTCGGAATATTTAGTAAATAAACCCCTTCTGGCGGCTGGTATATCGGCTGATAATGTCCGCGGCTGAGAGATAATAATAATAATAATAGATTTATATAGCGCCAATGGTCCGAAAAATGAACAGTTGGCCGAGAAGCGAAGCTTCGAGGGCAACTGTGATACTTTGAGGACCACTGATCTCTAAGCCAAGGACATTATCAGCCGATATACCAGTAAGCCAGAAAGGGGTTTATTTATTTTATTACCCTTCGATAAATTTTCTACGTCGATTTGAATGTTGAAGAAACCGAAACAAAATGACGGATGAAGAAAACAAGTTTCATCGAGTTCAAATATCCGTTCCGTTTCAGATCTTTTCATGAGTAAACTTCTAAAAACGTATTCGAAAATAAAAGATTGATAGTTTTTGAAGCTTTTTGAGTGGTTTTCTTGATATTTTGGGTTTTATTTGAGTGAATTTTTGGGCGCCGATTTTGACGTTCGTTCGTAGTTCAAGGATCGAAAAATTATAAAAATACCTCAAATACCTGTCGTATCGACGTTAAAATCCCCCAAAAGGAACAAGTAAACCACATGTATGTTGTACAAGCTAATTTACCTATTAAAAATACATTACAGTCTTAAAAAAGTTCAGATAATTTCATTTTTCTCCAAACTGGGGGATATCATCTCAAAACTGGGGGATATTACCTGACATCCGTCCAGTGAAATCGTACCACGTGACCCGTTTTGACCAATGGGAGCGCGCGAAAATTTATCGATGGGTTATAACCTTGGCTATTCACTGTTTTGGGAGGAGATTCAAAATGGCGTCTCGTTTCACTTATACAGTCTCCGAATTTATTTGTTTAATAAAGTGCCATTTTTTTATCCAACTGATTTGGTAAATACTAAAACAATTATTCCCCGAAGTGGAGGTGACCATTAGACACTCACTCTTGTTTTCTTTTGTTCCTTTGTATCTAATAAACACTGACAGTTAATTAGTAGTGCCCAGGTTTATTGGAATTACTCTACTATGGGTATCGTGGTTACGTATATTTCAATGCATCACGCTAAAGGCTCTCTTAAACGACCAGCCTCTTGTTTCAGCGCGTGGTCGTTAGAGTCCAATCTCGTAAGCGACCAGCTCTACTTACGACCAGCTCTCTTTTTCGAATTTCCGAGGTAGTCGCAGCTTCCACTGTATACTGATTATCGGCGATGAAATGCGGCCTATATATAATTCATAACTACTGAGCATGCCATAACTGAACGAGAGGTCCTGGGACACATTGTATCAAATTGAGAAGAAAGAACTATAATAATGAAGAAATAGAAAACGAGCGCGCGAAGGGAGCGCAGAAGTACTAATAAAACAGGGTTTTTTTTATCCTGAATTTCGTCTTTTCTCTGATATTGAAGTCTAAAATTATACTAAAACAATTATTCACCTCAGGCTCAGTGATTATGGTGAATATTTACCTCGTCTCGGTGAATCAGTATTTCAGTACCGATCGATAAGCACTTCAACAACAACAACAGCTTTATTTGTACCACTCTTTAAATTATTTTACATTTACAGTTAAAAACATTAGACTATGAGTTCGAATTTTCTATGCGTAGCGCCGAGTAGATTATTTTACTCATAGAAAATGAGAACGAGTAGTCTATAATTGTTTTAGTAGAAACCAACTAGCATACTACCTTCCATTTATACCAATATTTATTGATTTTTTCAATTCAATTCAATTTTATTTCATCATCATTTAAAAGTTACATTTCATATTTAATTATATATTCTTTGTTGATGAGGAGTCTACTCAGAAGCTTTTTATCGCTTGTAAATTGTAGACTCCTTAAAATTTTATGTAAAAAATAAAAATAATTATTAAAGTATAATTTTTTGTCAGCACTGATGGCTATAATTGATATAAAATTAATCACAATGATAATAATATAATACAGTAATCATTCATTATTATTGAAATACTACTAATGATTACAATAAACGTTTTTAATTTTTAATTTCTAAGTAATATAATCTATCTATCTATAATCAATGTCTTTCAGAATTAACATTGTATAATATTTTTTTCGCTCTGTTTTTGTTCAAAACGCCGGCTTTTTCGCTACTGGCGGACCATCTATCACTCAATAGAGTGAGTACGTTAGCCAATCAAATTGCAGGATTCGTGATAGTATGCTAGTTGGTTTCTACTAATAACTAATATTTATAAGGTACTGACTGAGAAATAACTAAGAAGTTAAAAATGCCTTAGGGCCAGATTACAGATATATTAGTTATAGAATTTGAATAAATTGAGCTAATGTCGGAGGTACAACGCACAAACGACATTAAACGCACAAACATTCAAAAAAGAAGATAATAATATTACTAGGCTACCTAACAGCAGTGAATGCTGACGGTGAATGCATTGTTTATAGTAGTTGTGGATAAGAGTTGGTGCCGGAGAGCTTAGAGTGAGTTCCAATAAACCTGGACACTACTAATAGGCCATATGCACTAACGGGTCACGTGACCCAACTTTCTCAAATCAAGCAGCAGTGTCAAAATGAACTCCAGAAATGAAAAGAGCAGCTCCATATTAGTAAGAGGGCGAAATTTCAGCTTATAATGTTTAACACAGCAGAAATGGCATGAAATATAAAATTGCAAATTTTATTAAGATTCGTATGCCAAAATGTGCTGGATGGCAAAAAATGCCATCCAATGCATTTTCCAAACAAATTATTAGAAAACACTCGATTTTATATTTCATGTCATTTCTCCTGTGTCAGACGTTATGACCTGAAATTTCGCCTTCTTACTCAGTAATATCGAGCTGCTCTTTTCATTTCTGGAGTTCATTTTGACACTGCTGCTTGATTTGAGAAAGTTGGGTCACGTGACCCGTTAGTGCATATGGCCTATTAGCTGTCAGTGTATATTAGATGCAAAGTAACAAAACTGGACAACAAAACTGAGTGAGTGTCTAGCCAGTTATGAAATGTTTTGTTTTATCAAAAGTGACAAGTATGCAAATTATTAGGCGAGTCTACCTTTCTTTGTTTTGAATAGTATTTGTCTATTTGAAAAAGTGGATAGCTTATGAATAACTAATATATTACTTCTAATTACTCGGCGTGGACTGCCTGTGGCAGACGCCGAGTTTTAAAATAGGCTTTTTAGTGTTAGAAATGTCCATTCCGATCCCGGCTACAGCCGGGAAGCCCACTAGAGGAAGAGCGTTCGAAAAAAAAATCGATTTCCTGGTCCGTTAGCGGAGTAACCGACCTGAAAGCAGGTCAGAATACTGATAGGTTGCCATTCTATTACATATCAAAAGCTCTTGATTGAGCGAATCGAGAAAGTATTATATTTTCGGCTGAAACCAAGTGATCGATTACGGGACTTGCACGACTTGCTGCCTTGTGAGCACTCAAAATATATCGATCCCAAAACACACTAAATAGACCTCTTATCCTAAATTAAACACCTCACAGCACTCAAACAACTACTAATCTTTATATCTTGAGTGTCATTAGGAATTCGATATTCTTAAAACCCATTCCTGAAGCGAAAATCGAACTGCAGTCAGTACAAAATACAATTGAGCGTACCACAGGAAGCCCAACGCTTAAAAATTAACGGCCCAAAACAATTTTGCCAAAACTATTAGACAAAAACAGAGGATGTGGGCTAGAGATTGCCTGGAGTTCCAGCTGATCATCCTACACGCCGAATTAACGCTCTATGAGCGTCTAGTTGAGATTTCAATGCGAATATTCACACGTGAAACTGACACACGGTCAGCCGGCACTAGTCAGTTCAAATACGGTGATCTTCAACTACACAATTCCCACGAAAAGCACAAGATACGGTATCTGATGGGCTTACGAGTCAGGATATACCGGCTAAAGAAACATACACATGTACAAATTAATTAGGGACACATATTTTGGGCACGACATCGCAAAAACAACTCACTTCAGGCTATAGCGTATGTAGGAGTTGGTGCGAAAAGCATGATGGTTCTTGAGAATTGCATGATGGTTCTTGGAAACTGCATGCCGGGTAAAAATCGAGATTTTTTCTGCCTATGTGAATGAATTAGAATTGCTTCCTTGCTCGCTCGCTCAGGCTCGCTCGCTGCGTCAGCAATTAATAATAATAATAATGAACTAGAAAACTAGGAAGAGAGAGACGGTGGAGAAAACAGTTTCGGCAGAAAAAAGAAGAAGAAGAAGTTTCGCCATCAGCTAATATGTATTTAATCTGACTTAGGCAGGTAAATTTTATGATCTTTGATTGAATTCCAAATCACGTGGCCTTGAAATCTAATGTTAAATTTACCCGGCTGAATTGATTCTAGCTCTAAGTACAATGCATGCCATGGTTGCAAATCTTGTGCTATATTTATGTATTTGATCAACTGGTGTGAAAAAGGTTGCAAAAACGGTAACTGGATTTGATGATGAAACTTAAACATAAAGATTGCAATATGATAGAACACAAGATCATGTCGTTTAATGATAGAACACAAGATCATGTCGTTTAATGATAGAACACAAGATCATGTCGTTTAATGATAGAACACAAGATCACATGTCGTTTAATGATAGAACACAAGACTGATCATGTCGTTTAATGATAGAACACAAGATCATGTCGTTTAATGATAGAACACAAGATCATGTCGTTTAATGATAGAACACAAGATCATGTCGTTTAATGATAGAACACAAGATCATGTCGTTTAATGATAGAACACAAGATCATGTCGTTTAATGATAGAACACAAGATCATGTCGTTTAATGATAGAACACAAGATCCGACATGTCGTTTAATGATAGAACACAAGATCATGTCGTTTAATGATAGAACACAAGATCATGTCGTTTAATGATAGAACACAAGATCATGTCGTTTAATGATAGAACACAAGATCATGTCGTTTAATGATAGAACACAAGATCATGTCGTTTAATGATAGAACACAAGATCATGTCGTTTAATGATGTTAAGATTTTTAAATAAATATTAAATAATTGTTCATCAAATCTTGAGAATGTCATTAAAGCCTTTTTCTGTAAAATATAACTATACTGACTGAAGAGTAGTCGGATAACGTACCGCAAGCAATTATTCCATATGTTAGGAATCAAAGCACAAAGATTAATAAGGTTGTTAAATATATATATATAGACTTCGGTATATTTAACAATTACACTACGAGTTCCGGCGATGTACGAGTTCGAGGTTTCTATGAGGCAATGGAAAACGACAACGAGTAGTCTAATTGTTTTAGCAGAAACCATCCAGTAGGTCAGTAGAAAATGACAGAAACAAGCAACAGACCATAATTCGTCGAGAAACTCCTCCGAAACCCCTGATTAACAAAACGCGACGACGAATTAAGCGGCCATTTTATTTATTTACTTCTACTCGGGGTCTATGAACTGATAGCCGGCCACTAGTAGCGAACCAATCTTATATCAGATTACAGGATTTGCGATAGACCATGCACTGGATGGTAAATATATATATATATATGATATAATACTGATCATAATAAATCGGTTCTTATATAGCGCATTTCACATTGTCTCAATGTTGTCTCAATGCGCTTTACAACCGATGGAGGACTTTTTCGGGCTGCATATGAAGGCGCCTACGGCAGCCGAGCAGCTTACAATCATGAGGAGTTAGTATGTCAGTGTGTTATGCCTCTAATTTGAAGTATGATAGATCTGATCTAGTTACACGATAATACCCACCATTTTCGATTCGATCTGGTTGACGAAATTGAAAGTCTTTTTTTTTTTCAACAACAAATACATCAGCGCTGAACACGTCCAAGTGATCAACTCAATCGTTCTTCTGTTTTTAGTTTGGACAGTTTAGCACTTCTTCAGTGCATTACTTAGCGATTTCCGTCCCCGGCGACGGGAGTTTCTCTATGGTTGTCTAGAAAAACCAAAGGTTTCTTTAAACATCATTATCAATGAAAGTTGATTCTATCTTACTCTCAACGAAAGTCAGCTAATTAGACGATTCTTTTATTAACTTTTCTGTTATGATGTCAAAATCGGCTTTTGTGTGTGACAGGTGCATCCGTGATTGGTGTCATCGTATGTGGATTTCTGCAATAAATCTATAACGAATGAAACAACAGAATGTGACAAGGATCGCGGAAATCCACACTCTTTCATTCATTAAAGGATTCGAACAGCAAACACTGCGTCTAATACCATTTCCTTACATCTTGTCAACGACCATGACGTCACACACGATAATGAATATAAACGGTGTATATGAAGTGTTGAGTCACGATGATTGAAACTACTTTACATAATTTGAATATGCAAAACAATAGCTTTGATAATTTTATATATTGAAATATTTACCGTACTATAATTATTACATTAAAAGACCCGCTTCGCTAGGAAGCGCATTAGACATCTAGTGGTGCCGGGGAATACTACAAGTAGGGTTCATAAAACCCTTACTTTTAAAAAGGTTGCTTTTAAAGTACTCAATGGCTTTTAGGTTCTCTAGTTTCTTATCAAACGTCTGTTTAAACATTACGTGTCTGATTTAACAGAAGAATGACTGCGTGTACGGTTGAACAGTTCATTAGTTACTGATCAATTCTGTTTATAAATGTATACTTACATGTGATTTTGTACCCTCGATTTTGATCTCAGTTCTTCAACTCGACAACTAATGATTACTGACTAGCAATTCGATCTTTGTTTGTTATAAGCGGACTTCCAACAGCTGTTTGCTGCACACACCAGCGGATTGGTTTCTTGTAGTAAGTCAGACGTGATGACAGAACACAAGCCCGACAAGGGGCAATACTAACTGAACGAACTGAAAGAGGGCGTCATCGAGTTTTGCCGTAGGGTTGTGACGTATGTAAGTGGTGGCGTGTGAACGATACGTGTGTCGACCAATGATTGCGGTAAAGGGCAGCGAGAATTTTAACTTTGTTCATTTCTCATTAAAACTAAGTGTGGGTCAAATTAGACCAACTCATTGCTAACCACAGTTATCAGTAGCAACGTTACCACAGTTATCAGTAGCAACGTTACCACAGTTATCAGTGATACAAGCAACGTTCTTTTGTGTGGTTTTCGTTCTTTATTGTCAGTTCACGTATATATGTTTGTAAGCCGAAAGGCAATTAGGATCAATTAGTTTTCGTGAGTAGTCAGTTTATTTTAATCTGTGCGATCTGTTGCCGTAAGTAATTCGATGAGATGCCATAACTGATAATGAACAATTATTTGTACGTGTACTTGTAACTGATATACAAAGTAAGCAAGGCCTAACCAAACACTTCCCTAACAATATACGCTGAATACTGTCCAACACCGCCTCTCTTTGCGTATCTCAGGCAGCAAACTGAATTCACTCACCTTCTGTCGATAGTTGTATGGAATAATAATGACCAAATCAAGTAAATCAAATCGTATCTGTCCGTTAACAAGTCAGTAATTATATAGCCAACTAAGTAATAACCAACTGACCTTTATCATTGAACAAGTACAGCCGACAGTCTTGTGAGACTTATGATAAATATTACTTTTAGTATTGTGAAAAACGGACGGGAAATAAGTCATCAGTCTACAGTGCTTTCCGTTTGAGGGCAAATGTTATTTAATTACGCATGCCAGCACCATGTCGTGTCCACATGTATAGGCTTTGTCGTCAGCTACTTCTGTTGCTTGTGAGGAGAAATTCCTGTTCTTTAAAAGATGGATTTTTATATTTCAAAATATTATAAATTAAATTCCAATGTACGTATGTAATTGCTCTTACGAAAGATAACAAAATGATTCGCTGAGTGCGTTTTTAACTTGTCAACAATCTTACTATTCACCGCGATAAACCAGCGTTCAATTACCTAATAAAAACACGAGGGCAAATCGTTGGATCTGTCAATCAAATCTACCGAAACGTCACAGGGAGAGGATCTTAAGAACTGCAAGCCCTATAAGTCAAACGCACATGGATAATTTTTGTTGTACAATTCACTATCACTTTTCACTTTGGTAAAATAAAATTTTGGTACTTTGAACTGGGACCGTTAGCCGTTTTGAAGTCGCACGGCTCTAGTATTCTGCTTATCGTTTCTTTCGTAGGTTATCCTAAAATTTACCCGCCAAGACATGGGAATGCCACTTGCGAATTAAATATATTCACAGCATAGCTAGGTTTCGAAACCTTACCGGCCTTAACCATAAAAGTATAGAGATGTACAAATGCTCGACACATTTACCTCGTAACAAGACGCCTTCGCGGCGAACGACGTTGTTCGAGTCTTGTTATGGTGACGACGAAGACGAACGTAACTCAGTTGTGTAATGAAAACAATACTCTTGTCGCTTTATGTAGAAATGACCGAGCATAGTTATATGCTTGGAAATGCTTATTACAGGCAAAGAGGATTTCACTTCATGAATTTGTAGGTCTGGATAAGAAGTACGGATGTTGATTGTTGCCGATACTTGGCGCGCGAAATTCAAAACATGCTTCGTACGCGTGGTGCGACTGAAAGTCGTATAGATAACTACCGAATACGAAAAATATTGAAACGTCCGTTTATTATAACTGTTTTAGACGTAACTTTACAATTTCTTCATTGACTTTGCTGTTGAAACGTGCCTTTATTAAGAAAATGATTTTACCCCGTTGTTCAGCCATGTTCAACCATTGTCCGCCATATTGAAACTCATTATTATTCAGAAAATTGTGGGCGGAGCGATGCCCTTTTATAGTGCGTCCTCGTGTTTAATTTCTACATTTGTAAATACTTTAACTGAAAATGACTTGTGACTGTATATATGTATATATGTATTTTTAACACGGCATTCATGTAATGTTGTTGAATTTCCCGTGTCTAAATACATTGTCCATCCAAGTCAGTATTGTACCTTTTCAATCTGAATGAAAACGGGTCATTCTTGGGTGGTTTTTAGCCGTTTTAGAGCAGTTTTCGAAAAATTAGCCCACCAGTAAACTGAAAGATTATCTTATCTTATCTTTGTTTACTGGTGGGCAAACTGCTCTAATTAAAACGGCTAAAAACCATTCAGAATGACGTTAAATATTAACAACAACACAGGACCAAGCCGTATGTTCAAATTTATTAAAATATCATCCATGTCAATTTCAGTGCACGGAAATGCCCAATGGAACAAAATGGCGGATGGCGCCAAAGAGTAAACAGTCAGTTGAATCGTAGAGAATAAGACTAAATTTAAAGGTTTTACTGTGTAGAAGGACATATTAGAGGTTCAAAATGGGATGATGATCTCTCTGTCTTGGACGGAGAAAAATCAGTACAGTATTCAACGTACGTCTGTGACTGACTTCCATAGGGTGGTCCATGGGGTGGTCCATGGACCGGGGATCAGCTTTTTGTCGACTCCCAGCTTCTTCTACCATGTTTGGGTGGGAATAGAGAGGTAAAGGATGACTGATTTGCATCTTCATTTGTCAGTATCGGTTTGGTTTGAAAAATTGTGGTAAGCGGCGATCCGCAAAGGAATCGATATCAGTCATTATAAACCTATAGTAATAATAAAAATAATTACTCTATTACTATAACTGTATAAATTATCTTATTGTGTATAATAGTGAGAACTTCTCTCAGATAAAACTAGAGTGCAATTTAGAAAAGCTTGAAAACTAAATAACTAATTAGTACTAAATAGCACTAATGAAACAATAGAAAACAATAGAAATAGCACTATTTAGTACTATTTAAAGTTAGTACTATTTCACGCTTTTCTAAATAGCACTCTAAGTCAAACAACATTTAAATAAGTTTTAATCGGTTTCTTGACCTGTTCCATGAGGTGGAGTGGTGAAAAAACAACAGTTCGACCACCATAGCTTGATCTATTCACCCTTGTAAGATACTCACCATCAGCTCTTGTTCGCTTGTTACTGAGGACGCTTTACAAAGAGTCGTTACATACGTGGTCATCGCTTGTTAAGACGCTTTACAAGAAGTCATTACGTGGTCATCGCGCTGTGAATGTTTTCGCGACACTTTGCATGCAATAAGGCACGTCCTTTCACCAGTGCTTCACTGTTTTTTAGAAAAGAAAGCCGCGCAGCATTTTCCCACCAGAATCTCTAGCTGATACATGCATCTTTGTGGAATACAGTCATTCCCAATGGGTCGTTGTATTAAATTACGATGTCAGGTGATACCAATATCTAGATTTCCTTTCTCTGAAAGCATCCTTGAGTTTGGCAGTCAATCAATCACTTAGTTTGACATAAACATTGAAAAGAGTGTTAAACTGACGCATGCTAACAAGAATAACCGGCAAAGTGCACGAACAAGAAAATGGAAAGAAAACATCCTTGTGCATATATCAGTCAGTAGCAATAATAATAATAATAATAATAATAATAATAATAATAATAATAATAATAATAATAATAATAATAATAATAATAATAATAATAATAATCACTATCATCATCATCATCATCATCATCATCATCATCATGACAACAACTTTATAGTTTTACATATTTTGTATATTATATATATTTATTTATTTATTTATTTTCTTTTTGAGTTTTTGTTAGGGCCACAAGTTTATCAGTTTACTTCTATACTGTCACGTGTCACCCTCTTTAAATAAAGTCTTCTGTATCTAACATTTCTACTAATTAGTGATGATCGGTATCCGAGTAAACTCGGGTGCTGCGCTCTGGCAATACTCACAAGTATGACTAGCAGATGTTCATTCTACAAACCGAGTGATTGATGACGTAATTTATTAAATTTCATTATTTGACAATATTGGACTTGAACACATCCCGCTGAAGAGCGAACAACATCAGTCATATTCATATATATGTTATATAGGGTGAAACTGATTCTGTCTTTTTTTCTGTAGCGAAAATGAATGCATCCAATCACAGGCCTCCCAACCTCAACGTTTTTATCGTGTTTCATCGGTGTCAGTTGTAGTCGTTGCATGATTATTGTATTGCTGTATTTGTATACCCACTTAAAATAAAGATTATTATTATTATTATTATTATTATTGGGATTCCTGTGGTGTAGTTCAACGTTCATTTGTATGAGTTCGATACATCGTTTCTCAAAAGCATTCTTTTACTACATCGTTCTCTAGAACATTACTAGAAATAAAGAATAATAGTTGTTCAAGCCTCCTGTGTAGTTTTTTTGAGGTTTTGAGTCATTTTGCGCATTTTGGGCCCACACATCAAAATTCACCCGAACCAAAAAACCCCGGGGGGGGGGGGGGGGGGGGGGGGGGGGGGGGGGGGGGGGGGGGGGGGGGACTCCGATACCAAAGTGGCGGGGATGCTCGTCGTCCCTTTTAGCGTTTTTGTTCGTGTTTTGGTCCCACTTAGGGTGTCAGAAATAAAAATGACCACCAATAGAGTTTTCCGGTCCCTTTTAGGGTATTCAATCAACAGCGATATTTAAAAACGTTCTTTAAAAATAGCTTAAAGATTTATATGACAACGTTTTCTTAAACTTGTAAGAGTGGAAGGCGTTTGATGCTAGTGTCTTTTATACTATTAAAATGACTTTTTAAATTGGTCCCTTTTAGGGGTAAAAATATTCGCTGCCACGCCCACCAAGACAAGACTCCGGTCCTTTTTTGGGCCGGTCATTTCCAAAATTTCCGACGAGCATCCCTACCCCCTTTTATAAGGGAGTCCCCCTCGGGGACCAAAACCCACTAAATACGAGTGTATAGGACGAAGATTTCAGCCTCGCTATCGGGTAGTACACAATCAGCGAAGTAGTCAAAGAGGGAGGGAACAGTCGTATCCTAGTCCTAAATGACTGCCCCTTACCACTTCAAGCTATCTGTACTTCCGATTGATTTCGAGTGTAAATTTAGTAGTCTATCGTGTAACGGGTATTGTTATGGAAATTTATTGACTAACGTAGCCCTCTGGAAATGTACGCTGGACCACGACGCCAGCGACCCGGGTTCGACTCTTACCGGGTTTTTTTCTTCTCTTTTCTATCGTTGCAAAATGTCGAGATTAACATTTGTAAATTTTGAGCGGTTTTAAAGAGCAAAATATTAATTTAAAAAAATTAACCGCTTAGCCGTTATTATAGTATCCTATTCTCAGCGGTCTTCCCCGCTCTATAATGGCTAAGTTATGGGGAAATTGGTAGCCGACAACAAAGGAGACTCAACCGATCGAAAGAACTGGCCCAAGAGACCCAACACTCAAACCTAAAGAAAGCACAGACGTTGAGTTTGCTTCAACACGAATAGCATGATCAATTATATTCTGTTATCCCCTGGGATAAATTGGGAGTAGGCCCTTCCCAGGTGACCCACGAGGGTTCGGACAGTAACCTTCAAAGGATCAAAGCACCTTCAGATCTCCCAGTCGGGGGACTAAGGCAACATATGGGTGGGGAAAGGGCCAGCCCAGGGGATAAAAGCCCTGCCGTTCGGTGGAACCGAAAGGGAATAAGACTCGCCTGCAAGCACTGTTACACCCAGGGTGGTGGAGGAGGGAAAGCGATAAATATAAATAAATAAATAAAACATGCTTAAATCACTATGGCAACCCAACATTTCATGGTCAACAAACTTTAATGACTAACAAAGGCTCTCCGGCCAATAATGACATCAAGCCTCGAGCAGAGGAGCTACAATATATTGTCCTTAAATTCGCGCTCCAAGGGCCCCTGTTAAAGGCATAAACAACGTAAGCCCATCCATATAAGACAGCGACATATGAAATAACAGACATGAAACGACCAGTGAACGGGCGAGACAATCGCATCAATCTGGACAAACGAGTAAAGCGGCGGAACGACCGCAACAGTACCTGGTACGGGCAGAAAACAGGCGGAACGATCGCAACGATCAAGAACGACCAACAAAACAGGCGGAACGACCGCAACCATAACTGGAAACGACCAGTAAACAGGCGGACCAACCGCGACAATCTGGAATTTCCCGACCAGTTAACATGCGGACTCACGTGCCGCGACAATCTGGAATTTCCCGACCAGTTAACATGTGGACTCACGTGCCGCGACAATCTGGAATTTCCCGACCAGTTAACATGCGGACTCACGTGCCGCGACAATCTGGGATTTCCCGACCAGTTAACATGCGGACTCACGTGCCGCGACAATCTGGAATTTCCCGATCAGTTAACATGCGGACTCACGTGCCGCGACAATCTGGAATTTCCCGACCAGTTAACATGCGGACTCACGTGCCGCGACAATCTGGAATTTCCCGACCAGTTCACATATTGACACACCGCGACAATCTGGATAAACCACTGAGCTACACGGGCGGAACAACTGAGCCTAAAAGAAACGAAAATATAGACAAAATAGTAAACAGCAAAGTTTATGACTACAATATCGAAAACGCGTGATAAACATTCCTTAATGCAAGTGAGAAAAGGAACACAATGGGAGCTAATTATGAAGGCATGTGAAAGCGAGCGTAACACGTGGAATGGCGACGAGAACAAATATGCAAATGCCAAGCAGCCCAAACTAAAGCAAAGTAAAATAACCTGCAAATAACCATGTTACAGAGACCCGAGACAAAAAAAGAGCAGAAATAAACGATTAAAATAACTAGGCAACCCGCGTGAGGGGAATAGAAAGAAGTGGGCGGAAGCCACCAGGAATAATGACATGACCACAACACAACGGCCACGTGGAGCTAACCAAGAACGGTAAACAACTCTGAAGCAAATAAAACCGCGATAAGAACCAAACCGTTTATACCTACAAGTCCACGTATTCCCTAATAGAATGACCACCACACCATTAGAACCTTCCATGCAGAACCTGGACGAGCGAATATGAAGAAGCTTGACACGAGGCCAGCGTCCTGAACGAGCGGGGAAAGCAGTGGAACCGTTGAATTAAAGTAGAGAATAGAGAAAGCCACGAACATCGACGACTTGAAGTCCAGAAGGGTTGCTCGCTTGAAATTATGGAGCGGGACGTTGGGAAGACATAAACTGGTAGAAGCATTAAATGTAGACCTTTGTGAAGACGACACTGTTCGCTGCTCAACGCTTACTATCGAGTGACGATGGGGCATGGTTGCTCAGCCCTTATATACGCTGTGAGAGACCGCTGAGCATAGCTATATCTATCGATAAGTAGATTGGAGCCCCACAAAAGTATTACTTGCTGACGACAAAAATAGAAATGCTGTGTTGACTTAATATCGAACCGCGGAAGATAATTGTTTTTCGTGAAACTACTGATCAGCACGCTTCAGTTTGGTGTTGGTTTTCATTTATGGGGCAATTTGTTGCTAGGGGCACACTATTGTTGCTAGGAGCACAATATGACCTCATATGTTTGGCTGCATTTCTATCGAATAACAATAATCGATGTGAGCCCCCTAGATAAGCTACGTTGCTTCTGGGGCAAACATTAAGTTAAATATGTTTAAATAAAAGAATAACAATTGTCGATAGAAAATATAATGTAAATAACGCCTTGTTCGAATATACACGAGACGTCGTTTCATTGTATTGTAAGTTACAATGTTCATCAAATAAACCATTACGATTGTGTTGTTGTCACATATTTTCTCGCGTATAAGACGCACCTCACCTATTAGACGCACCGTCGGAACAAATACCGTGATTCAGTTTTGGCAAAAACTTTAAAAAGCCAATCATAAGCCCTCACTATTCCCCTCACTTCCCACCCTGGATTCATCATAAGTTCATAACGGCGGTTGCTGTCAAATGCTATTGCTTTTGCGCAAAATGAGCTCATTTTTGGTCATTTGATAAAGCGATTGTCCATGCATTTTTGCAAAATGAGCTCATTTTCGGTCATTTAGTAAGGCTATAGTCCATGCATTTTTGCAAAATGAGCTCATTTTTGGTCATTTGGTAAGGCGATAGTCCATGCATTTTGCGCGAAATGAGCTCATTTTCGGTCATTTGATAAGGCGATTGTCGGTGCATTTTGCGCAAAATGAGCTCATTTTCGGTCATTTGATAAGGCTATAAAAATGAGCTCATTTTTGGTCATTCGATAAGGCTATAGTCCATGCAGTTTGCGCAAAATGAGCCCATTTTCGGTCATTTAGTAAGGTTTATAGGGATGCGATTTCACCACGACGAATCGCCAAAGATGGCAGATTTTCAAAATGGTAGATTCAGGAGTGAGAATGTGTCTCTGGCCTATCTGTGTTGGATTCGAGGACCTACTAAGGCAGTTTTGGCCACGGCTTTCGACTAGTAAAGAATGCAAACTGGTGCAATATTTTGCCGATAGGTCGGGGTGGCTAAAGACTTTCAGCAAAACTACATAAAACGGGAAATGCTGCATGTCGGGCATGAGTAGTTCCGTGAGTACCCGTAATACATCTCGGTCGTGCGTTCGAAAAAAACCCAGGGATCCTAACATAGTCGAAACTCTATCGCCAAAAAGTACAGAAACTAAAAGGAAAATAAAATAAAGCAAAAATAAACTTTACCGAAAAAACAAAAACGGAAAATTAAAAAATCAGTAAAAAATAAACTTTACGGAAAAAAAACAGAATGTGAAAGACCAAAAAAGCATTTAAATCAAAAAATTCACTTTACCGAAGAAATAAAACCCAGAACCTAAAAAAAAAAAATTCGGATTCACGGTGACTTGAACCAGCGATAATTAGCTGCATTTTATGCAAAACGCTAAAAGTCGACCATACACCCAGACTTAAATGCTGAGTCACCGTATGTTACGTCTAGGACGAAGATTTCAGCCTCATCCGCGCTATCGGGTAGTACACAATCAGCGAAGTAGTCAAAGAGGGAGGGAACAGTCGTATCCTAGTCCTAAATAGAGACCTTAAGCATGAAGACCGAGAACGAAGACGAGAACGAGTTTCTGTTAGATTGCTCAATGCGCATGCTCTGAAAGTCGTTTTCATGAGCTAGAATGTCGATAATGACCAAACTCGTGATAATGTGAGAACGATTTCTAAGAAAAATTCCACTGAGCACGAGTTGAAGACAGTCAACCGTGGCATGCTTGTGTGAAGACGACAACTTTCGTGCAAAACCTCGTCAGCGTCAGGACAACTTGTGCCATACTGGTGAGTATCTTGTACTTTGACTTGCTTGCTTCATTTTTCTCTCATGCACTTTATAACAACACTTTATACATGTATGGGTATGCATGTTTAAACATAGTTAGTTAAAGTAATACACAAGTACAAATGTGTTTATCGAATATTTGCGTACATGATTAGTTCTCAGTGTATTATGATCACAGCTGGTTGAGCAACAGTCGTATATGGCACGCGTGGCTTAGTACATGTAGTTCTTTGTATGACATGGCTTTTATTTGTTTTAAATTGATTGTGTAGACATATAAGAGACTAGCTGGAATGGATGGCAAGGAAGCCAGCACAAGAACGGTGAGTTTAATGTGTTTTTAAAGTGCATGTATGGACAAAGACTATATATTTTAGGCCTAGGGCAAACGTCGAACCAACCATGAGCTTAATTCAGTCGAACCTATTAATTTTGAAACCAGTGGCTCATGGTTAGAACGACGGTTTGTGTTTGAAAAGGTGTTTGTGCGTTGTGGCGAAGTCGCTCCAGAGACGTAATTTCCGACTTGGCTTGAACTGAATTAAGTTCATGGTTAGCCGACGTTTGCCGTAGGCCTAACTCTACTTTATCAAAATTGGCAAATTAAGAGAATAATAAAATTAACGTGATCCGTTTTTTAGAATTTAGAAAATGAGTTTCATACTGAACTATATCGCAGTATTGAGCTGTGAATTAGGAATACAAGCAAAATTAATGGGGACAACAGGCAATGGAATCAGTTGTTGAGAAGTTGTAATTAAATAAAAAATATTTAGACTTTAATCTTCTTCACTTGACAGTTGTTTATCTGGAGGGGACGTCACGACCTTCAACTAATGAGGGAATAAGTTTTGACTTTAGAGCCTTTTTCTCAAAAGCCATCAAGCAACGAAATAGGTCAAGTCTGGCATCAACTTGCAGAAAACCTTAACGGATCAGCACAAGATTTTCGCGTGACGAAACGGAGTTGTCGAGACCGTTTCAAAAAACTGATAAGCGACTTCCAGAAAAAAGACAAAAAATCGAAAAAGAGTAGTGGAATCGAAGAAAGTTACAGCGAGATGGATCAGTTATGCCAAGACATTCAAAACAGGATAGAAGAAGTTGAAAAGCTACGTAACGACGACAAAGAGAAAGAGAAGAAAAAAGAAGAACAGGCAGCACTTATGAGACAAAAGGCCATGGAAAGTCTTGGAAAGAGAAAGAGAAAAGGAAAGAACGATGACGAGGAAGAAGAGGAAGAAGAGGAGCAAGTTTCAGAGAAGCGAACAAGAAGGAAATCCGCGGATTCACTGCAGTACTTGCGTGATAGCCTCGAGCAAAGAACCACCGATGCTGCAGAGGAAAGAAAACTAAAGGAAAAAGAGTTGGATATACGTCAGGAAGAATTAACTCAGCAACGGGAGCAACAGAAGGGAACGTCCAGTATGATAATGCAGATGATGCAAAGCCAACAACAGCTGATGACTGGCCTTCTTAAACAAATGGGAGAGAAAAAATCTAATTAGTCATCACACTGAATTAAATATATTTCAAATAGAATTCATAAAGTTACAGTTACTATTTATATTTAGATACTATACACACTGGAGCCATTCTTTTTCTATCATATGTCATTATTTTACTACGTTATCAGAGTAGATTAATATTATACCTATTATAATTATATTCTTTGGAAATATTTATAAACCAGCATTTTGCTGTTTGATAAATGATTATACAAACTTAGTCTCGTGAGATTACATACCTTTAGTAAACGACGTGATGTTTTTAAAATCCGACACGAAAACTGAAATTATAGTTCACAAGTATATCCGGATAAGTGTGAATGGGGCCTTAGTCTCATTTAAAGTCCAGGACTTAACACATCACTTATTATACAAAATATTCGGCGGCATTTGGAGGCTCGAGATCAAAAAAGCTGCTGATTTGACTGCCATATAGACAGGTTAATGCATTTCTTAGCAAAGTGGCAACTAAATAGAATTTCCCAATTGCACTTAGACCAATCATCTGTTTTCTCTTACAGTCAAGAATTCCCCAATTACTGACGATCTCTCCAAATGCCCATTCCACTGTTATTCTAACTTCAGACATAGAGGTATTAAAAAGTTGTTGTTGTTGAGTGAGGTTAGCATTTCTGTAACCAGTCTGGAGGTGTACTCTCAGAGGGTAAGCTGTATCTCCATAGATACACAGGGGAGTACCGTTTGAGGCCCATGAATACCTTTGAAGTTCATTATATAATCCAGACATCCTCAAGACCCCTGCGTCATGTCGTCTCCCTTCTGTTAGGAAAAATAGTATTATCTGAGAACATAATTAACCAAAACTAAAATGAAAACGAAACAATTTCACTTACCTATTGGCCCATACATCCAGGCAGTTAATCCATTTGCTGAAATGACTTGTTCGTATTTTAAGCTGTGCACTCGTTTGTGCCCATTATAGAATAATTGTTGATGTTGACTCGGTCTACAGATTGGTCTAACCTATACACACATAAGTCCTTTTCAATAAAAAGTAAGCAGAAAATCGAGACTTAGTTTTCAAGTTCACTTACCGTGCCGTCTACAAAACCCCAGCAGTTTGATAGGGCTGCCCCTTTATCAAATACCGCCTGTGCCATTTCTTCTAACTTACGAGGAGCAAGCCATCTTTGATTGAATGTATGAAGTAAGTATCCATACCGGTCGTATACATAGTTGAGTGTCTCATTAAATATCAAACTCAACTCGGGAACTGCTCGTCCAAAAGACGAAACCATGTCACTGAAACGACATGGACTAGCCAATTTGCGCAACATAATGCACAAAGCTTCTTCTTTTCCAGCGGATGTACGATTATAACATTCAAATTTATTCGGCAGGTCCAACAGTTCTGCAAGGTACGGGATGTCGACTCTAGAAAATCGAAAGTCATTCCAGGAATTGGCACTTCTGATACTGTTCAAGTCGAAGCGCTGGAATTCGTGGTGATAAAAGTCGTGATTTTTGGGCTCATGTTCGTCAAAAAGTAAACAAAACTCCTCAATGGAAACAAGATTAGCGTTACATGCTAGCACTAGGTAGTCTTGTACCTCCCTAAAAGACATTTTTGACTACAAAGTCCAGCTTCAGCTTTGAGCTTTGTCCATCCAAAGTTCAGCACGTGCACGCAATCAATCCTGATTAAATTTACAAAACAAAAGACTAACGTCCTCGTCATATGTTAATTAAAAACTCGTTCTCTAAACATTCGTTCTCGTTCTCGTCTTCGTTCTCGTCTTCATGCTTAAGGTCCCTAATGACTGCCCCTTACCACTTCAAGCTATCTGTACTTCCGATTGATTTCGAGTGTAAATTTAGTAGTCTATCGTGTAACGGGTATTGTTATGGAAATTTATTGACTAACGTAGCCCTCTGGAAATGTACGCTGGACCACGACGCCAGCGACCCGGGTTCGACTCTCAGTGGACACCAACATTTTTTTAACTTTTTTTTCTTCTCTTTTCTATCGTTGCAAAATGTCGAGATTAACATTTGTATATTTTGAGCGGTTTTAAAGAGCAAAATATTAAAAAATATATATTAACCGCTTAGCCGTTATTATAGCAATACAGTCATTTGCAAAAATTCTGGTCGCTACGATATATCAATATATATCAATATATCGGGTGCATTATGGGTAACTAAATAATAGAAAATTCCCCTTAAAGCGGGTTAACGCCAGCAAAGTTGGGATAAATATTATCTTAGTCATACGTTTGTTGTTTGTAAATTTTGCTTCATTTAATAAGTTAGGAAACTCAAAATAGTATTATTTAATTACCCATAATGCACCCGATATATTGATATATCGTGGCGGCCAGAATTTTTGCAAATGACTGTATCTATCGATAAGTAGATTGGAGCCCCACAAAAGTATTACTTGCTGACGACAAAAATGGAAATGCTGTGTTGACTTAATATCGAACCGCGGAAGATAATTGTTTTTCGTGAAACTACTGATCAGCACGCTTCAGTTTGGTGTTGGTTTTCATTTATGGGGCAATTTGTTGCTAGAGGCACACTATTGTTGCTAGGAGCACAATATGACCTCATATGTTTGGCTGCATTTCTATCGAATAACAATAATCGATGTGAGCCCCCTAGATAAGCTACGTTGCTTCTGGGGCAAACATTAAGTTAAATATGTTTAAATAAAAGAATAACAATTGTCGATAGAAAAGATAATGTAAATAACGCCTTGTTCGAATATACACGAGACGTCGTTTCATTGTATTGTAAGTTACAATGTTCATCAAATAAACCATTACGATTGTGTTGTTGTCACATATTTTCTCGCGTATAAGACGCACCTCACCTATTAGACGCACCGTCGGAACAAATACCGTGATTCAGTTTTGGCAAAAACTTTAAAAAGCCAATCATAAGCCCTCACTATTCCCCTCACTTCCCACCCTGGATTCATCATAAGTTCATAACGGCGGTTGCTGTCAAATGCTATTGTCCATGGCTTTTGCGCAAAATGAGCTCATATTTGGTCATTCGATAAGACGATTGATTGTCCATGCATTTTGCGCAAAATGAGCTCATTTTCGGTCATTTGATAAGGCTATAGTCCATGCATTTCGCGCAAAATGAGGTCATTTATGGTCATTTGGTAAGCCTATAGTCCATGGATTGGGCGCAAAATGAGCTCATTTTTGGTCATTTGATAAGGCGATAGTCCATGCATTTTGCACAAAATGAGCCCATTTTCGGTCATTTGCTAAGAGTATTGTCCATGCATTTTGCGCAAAATGAGCTCATTTTTGGTCATTTGATAAGGCTATAGTCCATGCATTTTGCGCAAAATGAGCTCATTTTTGGTCATTTGATAAGGCTATAGTCCATGCATTTTGCGCAAAATGAGCTCATTTTTGGTCATTTGATAAGGCGATAGTCCATGCATTTTGCACAAAATGAGCCCATTTTCGGTCATTTGCTAAGAGTATTGTCCATGCATTTTGCGCAAAATGAGCTCATTTTTGGTCATTTGATAAGGCTATAGTCCATGCATTTTGCGCAAAATGAGCTCATTTTTGGTCATTTGATAAGGCTATAGTCCATGCATTTTGCGCAAAATGAGCTCATTTTTGGTCATTTGATAAGGCGATAGTCCATGCATTTTGCACAAAATGAGCCCATTTTCGGTCATTTGCTAAGAGTATTGTCCATGCATTTTGCGCAAAATGAGCTCATTTTTGGTCATTCCGGATAAGGCTATTGTCCATGCATTTTGCGCAAAATGAGCTCATTTTCGGTCATTTGATAAGGCTATAGTCCATGCATTTCGCGCAAAATGAGGTCATTTATGGTCATTTGGTAAGGTTATACTCCATGCATTTCGCGCAAAATGAGCTCATTTTCGGTCATTTGATAAGGCTATAGTCCATGCATTTCGCGCAAAATGAGGTCATTTATGGTCATTTGGTAAGGTTATACTCCATGCATTTCGCGCAAAATGAGCTCATTTTTGGTCATTTGATAAGGCTATAGTCCATGCATTTTGCGCAAAATGAACTCATTTTTGGTCATTTGATAAGGCTATAGTCCATGCATTTTGCGCAAAATGAGCTCATTTTTGGTCATTTGATAAGGCGATAGTCCATGCATTTTGCACAAAATGAGCCCATTTTCGGTCATTTGCTAAGGAGGGGCCGTCGACATATTCACCTTTCCCCGCTTAACGTCCACTGGACGTTTAGGGGGGGAGGGGGTAAGGCGAGAAAAAAATTGGACGTTAGTGTGGGGAATTTTTGTAAAAAAATGTTTTTTTACTTCATGTTGAAATCAAAAAGAAAGCAAAGATAAAACAGACAAACTAGTGGTCCGTTCTAACAAACTTCGGTATTATATAAATAGATTCTGATATAAACTATTGAAAATTTTGGACGACCACCTCTGTTTGTGGTGGCTTGAGTACGAGAATGCTTGGATTACCTGTGGTATCCCAGCGTTCATTGGGAATTAGACAAAATGGCGGTGGACTCACCGAATATATTGTGCACAATTAATTAATAGCCATAAATAGTCATAGAGCCAAGATATAGAGATACAAAATAATTGTTATTAAGGAGAATGAAGTGAACTACATGGAATGGGGGCAGTTTGGAGGATTTTCCAGCGGCATAAAGAACCTTGGACTGTTGTTCGCTACCGTTTGTTTTGAGTCATGTTGCCGAATGCAAAACCATTCCCACGCATTTTCAATACGAAAAACAGGAAATTCCAAGTGGACGTTAAGGAGAGGGGGGAGGGGGGGATCTGACCTAAACGTCCAGTGGACGTTAAGCGGGGAAAGGTGAATATGTCGACGGCCCCTAAGAGTATTGTCCATGCATTTTGCGCAAAATGAGCTCATTTTCGGTCATTTGATAAGGCTATAGTCCATGGATTGGGCGCAAAATGAGCTCATTTATGGTCATTTGGTAAGGTTATACTCCATGCATTTCGCCCAAAATGAGGTCATTTATGGTCATTTGGTAAGCCTATAGTCCATGGATTGGGCGCAAAATGAGCTCATTTATGGTCATTTGGTAAGGCTATACTGCATGCATTTTGCGCAAAATGAGCTCATTTATTTCATAAAACAAGACGCTCAATGAGCGTTCACTCGGGCATTGTGAAAAGGAAAATGTCAGTTGTTCGAGGAAGTACTTGAAAATGAATGCCAGTTGGTTGAAGAACAAGGACAATGTCAGCTGCGCGAGGAGAGACCTGACAATGACTGACAGTTGCGTGACGAGGGAGACTATGTATATACATGTATGTGTCGAGTTCATTTGATTTGCCTTTGAGTTCATTTGATTACCTTTTGACTTTGAGTTCAATTGATTTGATTTTGATGGTTTGTGTAAAGGCCCCCTCTCTAGCTTCAGATCCCGAAACGTCGAGTTTGGAATCGAGTTCGGGTTCGAGTTACGGTTCGAACGTCGAATAAAACAAGGACATCTTCTTCAATACAATATAATTTCTCTGACGTCATGACAATCAGTGACAGTTGAGTGACGAGGGAGACTATTAGTCCGGTGAGTACGAACATGATACGTCTTGAGGTTGCATAGGTCAGATGGTTCCGATAACGGCCTCGCATTGTTTTAAAAAAAAAATATTTTAAGCGAGCTTCTAGTCCTTTTACCACTTCTAGTCATTGAACGATGAACTAGAATCCTGACATTAAAATAGCTTGAAGATCTACAGCTGCTTTCAAAACTAAGATTCATAATCTACTTGAGTCCTGTGTCTCCTTTATCTTTTCAAATCTGCGGAGTAATCTTGAAACTCCGGATACGATTAAATACGTCGCATACTCGTCATTTTGAAGCCGAACAAAACTACTACTACTACTACTACCGAAATCCGCATTTTCTAACTCGGGCGGCCTGCGGCCTGGGCCCGAGTAATAAAGCAAAAATAAACTTTACCGAAAAAACAAAAACGGAAAATTAAAAAATCAGTAAAAAATAAACTTTACGGAAAAAAACAGAATGTGAAAGACCAAAAAAACATTTAAATCAAAAAATTCACTTTACCGAAGAAATAAAACCCAGAACCTAAAATAAAAAAAATCGGATTCACGGTGACTTGAACCAGCGATAATTAGCTGCATTTTATGCAAAACAATAAAAATCGACCATACACCCAGACTTAAATGCTGAGTCACCGTATGTTACGTATAGGACGAAGATTTCAGCCTCATCCGCGCTATCGGGTAGTACACAATCAGCGAAGTAGTCAAAGAGGGAGGGAACAGTCGTATCCTAGTCCTAAATGACTGCCCCTTACCACTTCAAGCTATCTGTACTTCCGATTGATTTCGAGTGTAAATTTAGTAGTCTATCGTGTAACGGGTATTGTAATGGAAATTTATTGACTAACGTAGCCCTCTGGAAATACGCTGGACCACGACGCCAGCGACCCGGGATCGACTCTCCGTTGACACCAACACTTTTTTAACGTTTTTTTATCTTGTCTTTTCTATCGTTGCAAAATGTCGAGATTAACATTTGTATATTTTGAGCGGTTTTAAAGAACAAAATATTAAAAAAAATATTATTAACCGCTTAGCTGTTATTATTATATAGCAAAGATTGGAGCAACACTTAATTGCTGACGACAAAATACTGTGTTTAATATCAGACAAGTGAGTAAAGTACCTCGTTATTATAAAGTGTTACTAGACTAGATCGATAAATAATAATAATTAATAATTATAATAATACTAATACTAATAATAAATAAATGGGTGAATGGATGGAGTGATGAGATGGATAAACGGATGGAAGGAATGGTGAATAGATGGATGCATGAGTGGATTGAAGGATAGAATTAAAGAAGGATGGGAAAGATAGATAGAACGGAGAAAAGGATTATGGAAAGGTTGGGAAAAAGGAAGGGTAAAAAGAAATGGGATAAATGGATGGATGATATTAATATGGTATTAACGGGCCAGAGTTAGTTCCTTTATGACTGAATCAAAGTGATTGTTGTTTTGTACACATGAAGAGATATTTAAATATACGAGAACTGTTATTATAAAAGGGGTACGTCTTCGCCAACAAGGTTGTTTTCAGCTCGAAGTTTGGGGGGGGGGGGGGATATAGGGGGTGCTCGGCGGTCGGTTTTGAAAACGACCCCTAAAAGGTACGCATAAATTAATAGAGCTGTTGAAGCCATGTTCATTTCGACCCCTAAAAAGTACGACCATATATGGCAAAACGGTGATTGTGTTGATATCGTTTAATCAGTGACTGGACAACATCTTTCTTATGTTCTTTCATGTTTGTTCAATAAAGAAAATAAATAATAATTGACCCTAAAACGTACGGAGTGATGTTACGTAACTGACCTTTGAGTCGGAACCCTAAAAGGTACACACAGGAAATATTTTCAACCCTATAAAAGGACTGCCGATCACCCCTACCACTTGGACAAAGTTGTTGTATCAAAATCATCTAGGATTATTTCAGTTTGGGCATACGCACAATCAAAAAACTCCAGATAGTTTTCCTTCGCTCTCTATTTTGAGCACTCATATATTTGACTAAATGTGAATTGAAGTTAACCAATTAACTCAATTACATGTAGCTTCACATACGTGATTATTAACCAATTCACATTATTTTATCATAATTACAAAATATATTTGACTGTTTAACCACAAAATGTTTCTGAAAATTCCTTTTTTTTCAGCCTGTAGTGACTTGATGAAAATGTGATGTTTTCACATATTATTAGGTATCTTGTATCTCATAACACATGTAGATATTTGCATAAATGTTTATCAAACTCATTTTTTCATGAGCATAAGACCAATGGGAGCTGTTGTCCAATATGGTCATGTGTAGAGACCTGTATACCCGATACAGACACTGATCTTTATCTTTAAAACATCAGCTCTCTATTAGATCTGATATATACAGACCACTTGCACAGTTTCAATAAGTGTCGGATCATTGACTTCGCGCAGTACCAACATAAGTTCTGAAAACCCCTCATGGCATCTTTAGTCACAACTTCAAGAGATCTTTCCAATGTGGGATGTGTTGAGGTGTACTCTGCATATGTGTTATATTAGATGTGTTTAAAAAAAAAGTTACAATTTAGTTACAAAAGTTACAATTTAGACAAATGTGTATAATAACAGTTTTGATGGTTGGGTGTCCGTGTTGTATTGGAGCTAGATGTATCTACCGATACAACATGGCTGATCATTCTGTAAACATTACATATATACCACTACAGGTTTTTACAAGTGTATTACAATGTACAGTAGACTCACACTATCTCGAACACTCACGTGGAATGGAAAATTGTTTGAGATAGGGTTTTAGTTCGAGATAGCGGGAGTCCACTGTATATACAATGTATCTATATATATATGTATCAATATCTCTTTATTTATGGAACTTTGTTGTTTTATAACAACAACTACAACAACAACAACATTTTATAAAAGTGATAAAGGAAGTATGTTTGTAAATCTTCTATATTTTATCATCTAAAGTGTAGAAACTGAGCATCCCTCTTCCTCTTCCAGCTGAACAACCAGCATTTTGTAACCCTAGAAACAATAAGACCATTGTTACTCAATCACAGGAGTCAGTCACACAAGTCAGTCAGTCATTCAACCAGTGACATGAGTCAGTCACACAAGTCAGTCAGTCATTCAACCAGTGACATGAGTCAGTCAGTCATTCAACCAGTGACATGAGTCAGTCACACAAGTCAGTCAGTCATTCAACCAGTGACAGGAGTCAGTCACAGGAGTCAGTCGGTCATTCAACCAGTGACATGAGTCAGTCACACAAGTCAGTCAGTCATTCAACCAGTGACATGAGTCAGTCAGTCATTCAACCAGTGACATGAGTCAGTCACACAAGTCAGTCAGTCATTCAACCAGTGACATGAGTCAGTCACACAAGTCAGTTGGTCATTCAACCAGTGACATGAGTCAGTCAGTCATTCAACCAGTGACATGAGTCAGTCACACAAGTCAGTCAGTCATTCAACCAGTGACATGAGTCAGTCAGTCATTCAACCAGTGACATGAGTCAGTCACACAAGTCAGTCAGTCATTCAACCAGTGACATGAGTCAGTCACAGGAGTCAGTCGGTCATTCAACCAGTGACATGAGTCAGTCACACAAGTCAGTTGGTCATTCAACCAGTGACATGAGTCAGTCACACAAGTCAGTTGGTCATTCAACCAGTGACATGAGTCAGTCACACAAGTCAGTTGGTCATTCAACCAGTGACATGAGTCAGTCACACAAGTCAGTCGGTCATTCAACCAGTGACATGAGTCAGTCACACAAGTCAGTTGGTCATTCAACCAGTGACATGAGTCAGTCACAGGAGTCAGTCGGTCATTCAACCAGTGACATGAGTCAGTCACACAAGTCAGTTGGTCATTCAACCAGTGACATGAGTCAGTCACACAAGTCAGTTGGTCATTCAACCAGTGACATGAGTCAGTCACACAAGTCAGTTGGTCATTCAACCAGTGACATGAGTCAGTCACACAAGTCAGTCGGTCATTCAACCAGTGACATGAGTCAGTCACACAAGTCAGTCGGTCATTCAACCAGTGACATGAGTCAGTCAGTCAGTCACATGAATGAGCAGTCAGTCAGTCAGTTAAGTCAGTCTGTACAATACCTGTACAAGATGTAATTCCAAATTGTGTCCTTCTTGCTTCTTCTGCCAATCTTGCTCTCCCAGCCCCTCTAAATGTTTGTGGTACATGTGTACTACTATCTAATAAATGCTCTACTGAAGACAATGGTCTTGTTGAGTGATTATATTGACTGCCAGCCCCTCTAAATGTTTGTGGTACATGTGTACTACTATCTAATAAATGCTCTACTGAAGACAATGGTCTTGTTGAGTGATTATATTGACTGCCATCCAACATAGTTCTATATTGTCCATTTGTAGTGTGCTGTTGTAATATGTTTCTTGGTGTGTTATCAATGTTTGATTTGGCCATGTTACCATGGTAACAGTTTAGTCCAGATGGTGGCCGAGCAAGATGGTTCTGCACGGCTTTAGACCTCAGCCTGTTCTTAAATTCATCTCGTTCTGTGGGCTGTAAGCTAATTAAATCATAAAAAACATCAGGAATATATAATAGAGATAAATTACACATTTTATAGTTATGTTTAGCAGACATCTTGAATTTTAAAAATGTTTGATACCCTCTGTACATCAAGAGTTAAACTCGCTTACATTTGTATGCAAATTGTGTACTCAGTTCAGCATTTTATTACTCGGGCCCTTCCGAAGGAAGCCCGAGTTAGAAAATACACTTTCTTTTTTTTTTTTTTTTTTTTTTTTCAGGTGATGGAATGAAGAAAAAATGCGAAGAATGCGATGTATTTGATCCTATCGAGTTTCAAGATTTCTCATCATAGATCTTCAAGCTATTAAGTTCAGGATTGTAGTTGATCATTCCACGATGAAGCTAAGGCGCGTTTGCTTTTGTTATAAATGAAACGACATCTTTCAGAGTGGGCCCACACGAATAGCCGTATGCTTTTGTCTGTGAAATGAGCCTGTTTAAAGCCCATGTTTTATCGGCTGTTCTATAACGCCTTTCCACGAACTCGAACTCATATCCAAAAATGAATTGAGACAAAGGCGATCGAGCAAGGTCAATGTTCGAAAATCCGTGTTCTTTTCAGTAAGATGACAGTTGTAAAGTGATCCTTATCTGAGTCATACATCTATTACGCGACCTAATTTTAGAACCGTTGATTTAAAACCGAATTTCCACGCTCAAAACAGGTCAGTGAACGGCAAAAATACAATCGAAATCAAAACGTCCTTAGATTTTAGGGATCTATTACAGAAGAAGATGCTCAATGAGGAGGGAGACTTGTGTCTGACTCATAGATAAAGATCTCCGCGGACTCTTGTTATAATTAAACTCACGACCAACGCCGTACAACGGTCATGTATAACTCCATCTATTGACAGAAAGCTATATGTACAGAAGTCATGCAAACAGTCGAGCCAGTCGAGTTATTTTCAGTAACTCATGATGGATGTTTATTTTATTCCACGTTTGAAAAATTCAGAAGGAAAAGGAATCGTAAAAATCGTACTTCAAAACTACATCAAAGCATTTAAGGCAAGTAAGGTCAATGTTCGTAAATCGAGATCGTATAGCCCTTCATCTGGCAGACATATAGTCTCCCTCGTCACGCAACTGTCAGTCATTGTCAGGTCTCTCCTCACGCAACTGACATTGTCCTTTTCATAAGCCCGAGTGTACGCTCATTGAGCGTCTTGTTATTATTACATTCATTCATTTAATTGATGAGTTTGAGAAGTTATGTACCTTAAAACATTTTGAACTGTTTGATTATTGCTTGGTGACGTCGATATGTTTTTCCCAGCAGCAAACCCCCGATAGTATTCACACAAATTCTGGTGTGTTGTTGTGCCATCATCCTCTATTTATATAACATACACCAATATGTTAAAATAATTTGATGGCTTTTACCACAGGAAACCCAATTATTATAAATTTTATAATAATTGGGTTTCCTGTGGTAAGAGCCGGTTGGACAAGCCCTCAGCCTTTGGGAGAGTTTCTATGAGCCATTAACAAAACGAGCAGGGGACTGGGACCAATTCCGTAAAACTAATTAAATAAGAAACTAGCAAAAATGGGCATCATTTTCTGAGAGAGCAGATCAGACTTAGCTAGTCTGGAAAGTTTGGTGAACTTCGCCTTAATATTGACGATGCTAGAGGGCACCAAATATGTCTATTTTCCCATACAAACGCTGTAAATTTTTGACGCTGTCCATCCGAACCATACATTCACTGTAAAATTTTGGATGGATAACACAATTTCAAAAGCTTATGATTCCAACAGAATTCGCTCAAATCACATCAAACTTTGCACAGATGCTAATTTTAACATGCTGTTTCATGTCATGAACTTAATTTCGTAATTGCATTAATTCTAATAAACTCGTTCCCAGTCCCCTGCTCGTTTTGTTAATGGCTAATGATGGTAACAACCGTACCTATATCCCAGTCATCATCAGGTGGAATAGAACATTCTTCTTTTCTGTAACACGGTACAGAAGTGTCTCCTTTAAAATAGAATCCTTCACTGTCCTTCTCACTTCCTAAAAGTACAAATTCAATTTAATTACACCTATCGATAGAAATCATGATTCTGCTATTAAACTGTTTCCTGTACTGGAATAACAACATATTCTTAATACCTTTAAAGGAGTATGGTTCAATTTCACCCTGCAAAGAAAAGCAATGTATTATAAATACCATGCAGACTCCATCCCAAGGTTATAATAACTTATAATAATAATAAAAAACTTTATTTGCCACAGAAATCTTTCAGTTTGCACTGATTTACAAAGATGCTATGCAACTAATAATACATTTATGGAACAATAATAATAATAATAATAAATATAAATATACCTTATCAGGACATCTAGTGATGTGTCGCCGTAGATCAGTTCTAAGCATGATATGTTTGGCATTAAAAGGACAGGATACAAAATCCTTCTCTGGATGTTTCTAGGATGATAGACATATACAATCAAACCTGTACTAATGGCCACCCCTCAGCCACCTATCTGTAATAGCAACCCGGGGGGGGGGGGGGGGGGGGGGGGGGGGGGGGGGGGCATATATATGGGCTATATCCAACCCGGGGGGGGAGGGGGGGCGTACTCCCATATATGGGCTATACGGCGACATGCCGCTGGACAGAGTATGGCTTTTGGCCTCTCTGTCCTGAACAGGGTATATAATTTCATGTGAGTCTGTCCTAAACAGGGTATGGGACGTAATGCACGATTGTCGTCGCTAAATATGGTTTTATCCGGTATTTAGCCATCCGAGATCCGAGACGTTTCCCGGTCTTTAGCAGGTCATCGCAGTCAACATAAAACATTGTTAAAATTGTGTAAAAGAAGACAGTGTGTATTTTGCCCTTTGTCCTAAACAGGGTCCTAAAATAGAGGGTGTTGTCCCAGACAGGGTAGGTATTTTAGATTTTTTTGTCCTAAACAGGGTCAGGGATTAAAACCCTCAGCGGCACCTCTATACCCAAACATGGGTCAAGTACCATATCCCCCCCCCCCCCCCCCCCCCCGAATAGCAACAGCAAACATATTTAACAATAATTATTATCCAAAATAAATCATTGTGAAACAAAACACCACTTTCTCAGCAAACTTCCATCTCTCTTCTTGACAGATTCGTGAATTTTTCCGTCTTTCCATATACATGTAGCTTACATATTATAACTTATAGCTTACATTTTAAATAAGCACTATAATTCATAGAGATATGGATTCATCAATCCAGTATTAGTACTGCAAAGGGTTTAGAGATCTTTAGAACTTAGAACGAAGTGAGTTGATACACGCAGTGAAGAGAAAAAAGCTTACGACAGTCGACAGCTGTGAGGTTTTCACACCGAGTAAACCCGGATTCATACTCGTTTAAATGAAGTAATTACTATTACAGTCTAACCTCTCTACATTTGATAATATGGTACTGGTATCGCTTGGCGGGTATTCTATGCATCTGATCGTACGGACATATAAGCACTTTATCAGGATCCCATCGTTCCCACTCCGTAGGTGAAGACCACGCCATGACACTACAATGTAGCTAAACCACCACAGGAACCCCAATACCTCCAAGAAAATGTTCGTCCAAATTTTAATGAAATCCTCCTCTCAAATGACCGGGACAGTGCCATTATAATCTTTATGTTCTAAATAAACAAACTGACCTGTTATTAATCATAACTATTACAATATTCCGAGAAAAATAATAATCAATTAAGGCATAATAATCAAAAGTGAAAAATACCTCCATGTTTTGAAAAAGACTCAATTCCTGTTGCTATGGTGATTTGTATCAATGCAGTGATTGGTGGATTGATCTGAAAGCAGTAAATGATTGGCTCACATAACTGTCCGAATACAGTATCCGATTACAACATCCAGATTGATTAGTAATAGATACAATATGAGCGGCAGATTGGACGCGAATATTGTATATTACTTATCGAACCAATGATGTATAAGTGGATGTTTTACTATAATTTGATGATAGGAAACAGTTTGGCTGAGAAAATCCAAGTTAAAGTTGAATGCAAATGAGGACGAATCTCTTCCCAATTTACAGATGTCTGCTACGCTTATGATTTCTATTGTATTTCCCTCATTAATTATTCATGAATTCGATAAGTGAAAAAATACAAGTCTGTCCACCAATCAGCAGTCTGTCCATCAATCAGCAGTCCACCAACAATATTAGATTTGAGAAAATTGTAATAGAAACTAATGTACTAGCCATGATGCTAGAGGAGCTCAGATGAAACGGTGAAGAGCACTGCTGAACTACATGTATTAAAATGTCTAAATTTTTGTCAAATTTTATTGTGCAAGGATTTGTCTAATAAACCTTTATTTATTATTATTATTAATTAAATAGGTTAATGAAAAATGTATTGAAACATTTTGTGTGAATGCTTTCGATGTAAACAATCAGGGTTCAGTTTTACAAGGGAAGCAATCAGGATTTCCTCAGTAGGTGTTGACCAACTGTCACCCAATTAATGGGCATGAAGTGCCTTTAATAATAGTGAAGGTGGAATAAAGACCCACAAACAAACATTTCCCAAAGCATCGTTGCACATGTACCAGTAGTTGTAGCAAGGTCACCTCCCAGACAACTACAACTCAGTTCTCTTGTTGGGAAGAATGTCATGCTTCATTGCAGTTATTTCTAATATTCACCATCACATTATAATACAATTCCCTGTATTTGATGAAACTTTATTCAATGTGTGCATCACACTATAAGCTACAACTAACACCAGACTAAAGTAAAACAACACAATGCCTGGTAGAAAAGATGCAAGGGCAAACAAAACTTGTAGATCACACACCCTTACAATAATTATTGATCAGTTAATATTATGATCTACAGCTGTAAGACTTTATAGTTGTCCTGATTGGAGAGCCTGTTGATAGCCACTCTCCTCTTTCTTCTCTGGTGCAAGCTTTATCATATCATCAATACGAAGGATAGTTATGGCTGCCTCTGTTGCAAACTTCAAACATTTAATCTTACAGATGGCTGGTTCTAAAACACCAGCTTTTTTGCTATCTCTAACAGTGCCATCTTGCAGATCCAGGCCAATCCTGCATATAAAAAACAAGGTTTGTTAGTACATTAATGTATTTTCTCACTATGCTAAGCTCCAATTCTTTACCATTTGAGATGAGATCTTTCTGCATTGATTTGGGATGTATTATGGAATGCCCTAAGTTTTGCCACCAAGTCTGCCGAGTCTTGAGCAGCATTGACAGCTAGAATCTTCGGGATTACCAGTAGGGAGTGTGCAAATTCAGCTATAGCTAACTGCTCTCTTGATCCCTATAACAAAACAAGTCATTAATTCAATAGAGAAGGCACACTCTACATACTTCTGTAATAACACTTACTAAAGATGTAGCAAAGTTTTCAAGATATATTGACAAAGCAGCCTCCACAGCACCACCACCAGGGACAAGAGTCTTGGATTCCAACACACGCTTTACTACACAAATAGCATCATGGAGGGATCGTTCCATCTCATCAAGCATGAAATCATTAGCACCACGTAATATGATGGATGCAGATGATCTTGCCTTAGGCCTTATCAAGAAAAATGTTAAACAATGTGGCACAGTCTATAAAATATAACATATTGTTCATTTGTCTCGACTGTATACAGCCGGTCTTCTTCAAATGATGGTCAATAGATAATGAACATAAAATATAAATGGTTTTCATTCACATTTTACTTATTAGTCAATATCATCATGAAAATCTTGGACACATTGGACAGGGAACACATTGGACACTTAAATAAACAGTTATTTATTTGATCTTACCCTTTAATTATGATAAGTTCATCATCACATATTCTGTCTTGCCGTACTTCATCAGCTGCTCCAAGCATGCTGGCATCAAAGCTCTCTTCCCCCTCAAGATTTGCAAGAGATAGTACCATGGTTGCTGTGATACACATAGGAAAAGAAGATAAATACCATACCCATAAACAAATAGTGAATGATATATCCGTGAAAAAAACTATTTAGAGCATAAATGTTTTTTTGTTATCAACTGAATAAACAGCACAACTTGATCAACTATTTTTCAAGCATAACGAATGATATATTTATATCACCTTCATTGGTTTATTAATTATTAATTCAAGCATAACGAATGATATATTGGTTTATTAATTATTAATTCAAGCATAACGAATGATATATTGGTTTATTGGTTTATTAATTATTAATTCAAGCATAACGAATGATATATTGGTTTATTAATTATTAATTCAAGCATAACGAATGATATATTGGTTCATTGGTTTATTAATTATTAATTCAAGCATAACGAATGATATATTGGTTATTGGTTTATTAATTATTAATTCAAGCATAACGAATGATATATTGGTTTATATTGTGTGATAACATTCTAAGGTGCATTTCTTCTCATTCTGTTCCCTGTTTAAGCAATGCTCTCCTGGACTCTATCAAGTTTTCTCCTTCTGTACCTACATGTACCTTTAAACCCACCCTTTTAAAGGGGTACTAGTACGTAAATTTGTCAAATTTTAGATTGTCGATTCATATACAGTAAGTTATCCAATTTTTATAAATCTTGTCATTTAACTAGTGAGATGGCACTGAAAATATCAATTTAAAACAACATAAAAATCGCTGTCCATCTTTACGGAGGTGTTGCCTAATCGGCCCATGAATATCAGTTGGCCAGGTCTTCGTGTCGTTACACAAAATTCCTGGCTATTGCATCACAGATGTTCATACTCTAAATAGAGTACCGAAGTGATGACGGCATAAAAATATTTTTTTTGCTTTATCAACTTTCGATCCTCAATTTCGAAAGAACATTATGATCCAAGCCGAAATTACAGTGATTTGTGGGGGGAAGTTATATATTCAACTGGCCATATCTCAGCCGCTATTTAACCGATTGCTCTCAAATTTGGCATGTAAGCTTCTTTTGATGTTCTTTCGAAATTGGGGATCGAAAGTTGATAAAGCGAACATTATTTTTTTCGTGACGTCACACTTCGGTACTCTATTGAACTTTAGTTTTCACTTGCATGCTCGAGTATCGTCTATCTAGATCTACAGTAATCGAAGTCAATCTAATTATGCATATGCATGCTCTACCAAGTCATGCAACGAGTGACCAAACACTGTTTTAGTCACACTGCAATGTCTATATTTAATTCGGTTAAATCTGTCCTTGGAAGGTTTTTGGACTATTCTGAAATAGCAAATACATTTATATATCCTCACTGCATACCCTTCAGCACAGCACGAAGGTGCAAAAGACTCCTAACTGAAGATTCAAATCTCGGTGAAATGGCCCAGTTTCAAGCCAAACACCCAAATTTATACCAAGGACCGCAAAGTATTACTACAGCGAAGCACTGATTAAAACAAGTGGGCATTAGAGTGCAATTTAGAAAAGCTTGAAAACTAAATAACTAATTAGTACTAAATAGCACTAATGAAACAATACAAAACAATAGAAATAGCACTATTTAGTACTATTTAGTAATAGTACTATTTCACGCTTTTCTAAATTGCACTCTTATATTTATTTTTCTTATTTCCTGTGCAGTGCTAATTATGTATGCAGTGAGAACAGCAGAATGATTTTACCTCCAGTAGCTCGTGCAATTCTTTTCAGATCAGCCTTCTTGACACGTCTAACACCCATGGCTCCACTTTCCACAAAATACTTTAAACACAAGTCATCAATTCCACCAGTCACTAAGACAACATTAGCACCTGATGACAAAATCTTTTGAATTCTATCTTTGGTGATACCAGTCTCTCTGTCAAATAACATAGCAGTCATTATTAATTGCCTTATATCATTATGACGTCACATCAAAACAATCTATTGCTTAAATGCTAAGGATCATGCTTGCGAGGGGACAAAACAGCAACAACACAAAGGATTTTGTATTTTACAGATCGCCTGAAAGCGATAAAAGTCACCAAACACAGTAAATATTGTGGGAACACCATTTTGTGCTATTTTTAGTAACAAAATGGCAGATTTTCGAATTTCAAAAATTCATATCTTTGGATTCAATGATGATAACCGAGATATTGTTTCCGTTATATCTCTCATTTTAGATGTTCTTTCGAATGCAATGATCAAATTAGTATATTTGTGAATTTCAAAAATTTTCGGCATGTTCATGACGTCATTTTCCCGCCAAAAATCATAAAAATAAAAATTAAACAAAAATGATACGATTTGTTGTCTTCCCATGTACTGTCATGTTGCCAAGTTTCATTTTGATTGGATGAAAACTCTAGAAGTTTAACCCATTGATTCCTACACCGGCCGAAACCGGCCGTAAACATCGATACTGCTTTGAAAAATTCTAACTTTCTGAATTTTCGTAACATCGATCTCATGGCCAGTTATTAGTGACAACTAGATAACTCTTCATATTTTAACCTCAAGTAAACTGACGTACAGGTCCGATTTCTGGGCATTAGTTCAATTTGTTTTCCATAAAAATCAAAAATGCGTGTCTTCCTTAACTCGCCGAACAATAGCCATTTCCTTAGGACCACTTTTGCAAACACGTGTTTTCGTTCTGCACGCCCGAAAAGGATGCCGGGAACATACGGGAATTTTCGACAGCAATCATCCCGCCATTTCCGTTTTTAAGATTTTTATAGTGTCGAGCCACTCGGTCCTACAGGCAAAATATTGCACCGGTTGCATTCTTTACAAGTCCAATTTCGTATTTCGTAACGGCAGTGTCGAGATGTCTTCGTGAAAATCGCTCCTCGCTGCTAAGTTCTTTCAGCAGAACGGTCTCTACCACACCAGTCAAGCTTAATGATGCTGTTCTGGGGGCTTCTGTGGTGAATAATGGCTATAAAACACTCTAAAATGCAAAATTGGCCTCTTCATGTAGTGAACACTACTAGCCCCAACGAGCTCCCAAGAAGAAAGACAGCACATGTGAAGACGCGAGCCCACGGGCATTCAGAACTGTCAAGATTTCCATGGAAACCCCTTATATGGAATCGAAATTTCCTACGACGTGATTAGGTCCAGAAAATCGCTAAAAAACTCAAAATAGCTCAGGAGCGAATGGGTTAATCAAAGTGTCGATTTCAGGTCCTTTTTTCGCCAGTGTGGAAAAGCATTGATGAACATAATATCTGCAAACTAGCTAATTTGAAATCAAGTGAACCTCAGCAGAGCAGATTTAGTTCAAATTTCTATTGTTCTTCACGATTCTGTCCCCCTCATAAACAAGCTGTGACATCATAATGATATAGGGCAATAGTACTTAGTAGAAGTATACAAGAGAGTCAGTATTAACTAATAACTACCTGTCTCTAATAGCTTCAAGTTTTTCAGGGTCATCAACTACAACACTAACACCCAAGTGCATTTTAGCTTTTTGAAGAGAAAAGTCCAGGCATGCAATCTTAGCATTTGTTATTCTTTTAGGCATAGCTGAAAAGAACAATGATATTAACAACTGTACCATATTAACTTCTAGCCGTTCAAAAATATAATTTACCTTGAGATGCTATAGTACAATTCAAAGCATATCCATCTACAAGAATACTTTCCTTTGTACTCCCACCATGTGCCTTGAGTATGTTGATACCTTTAATGGGATACTTAGCTTCTCCCTTGTTCCCAGTTCTCTTTACAGCAGTAACAGCATCAACAATCATATTGGCAAAGAAGTCTGATTGCTGACTAATGAGTTTAGATGACAGAGATGTCTTCGCTGCACTAATAATACAATCCCTTCCCAGCTCGTCTACATTAATAGTCAAATGTTCTTGGATATATTTACATGCCTCCCTAGAAAGAGCACAATATAAGTTAAGTTAACATACATCAACTAATAGTAGTAGTAGTAGGGTGTATAAGGTATACATCTACTTATAACTATGGTGGGATGTCTAATAACTTACTTGCAAGCCAGTCACTAATAGTAGTGGTAGGGTGTATAAGGTATATGTTGTAGTTCAATATGGATTCTGGAACAATTTGGTTTTGTACCGGTACAATTTGTTTTGAACTGGTACAATTTGTTTTGAACTGGTACAATTTGTTTTGAACTGGTACAACATGAAGTACCTTGGGGTTAGGTTTAGGGTTAGTATTGGGGAATACTTTGTATTTTATTATAATCATGAAGTACCTTGGGGTTAGGTTTAGGGTTAGTATTGGGGAAGACTTTGTATTTTATTAAAATCATGAAGTACCTTGGGGTTAGGTTTAGGGTTAGGGATAGGGAAGACTTTGTATTTTATTGCTATATAGTAATCAAGTACCTTGGGGTTAGGTTTAGGGTTATTATTGGGGTAGACTTGGTAGGAATGAATACAATCTGCTTCATTCTACTATAGAGCAAGACAGGTACATGTACGTTCGAGTACGTGTTGACGTGAATACAAGCTGCTTCGTTCTACTATACTATGAGAGCAAGACAGATACATATGTACATTCGAGTACGTGTTGACTTGAATACAAGCTGCTTCGTTCTACTAGAGAGCAAGACAAGTACATATGTACGTTCGAGTACGTGTTAACGTGAATACAAGCTGCTTCGTTCTACTATACTATGAGAGCAAGACAGGTACATGTACGTTCGATGCGAGTATGTGTTGACGTGAATACAACCTACTTTGTTCTACTAGAGAGCAATACAGGCACGCGTTGATGTGAATACAAATAAATAAATATCATGTTTAACGTGTCAAGTGTTGATATCAGTATGGCTAGTGGGGACAAGACTCTCACACTCACTTCTTACTACATTATATATTCTGTACACCCAACACTCATCTCACTAGTTCGTTTTTACCGAGGGAGGAAAACCGGAGTACCCAGAGAAAATTCCTCGAAGCATTTAGGGAGGCTCACAACTCAACTCACGCCAGGTCCGTGAATTGAACCAGGCGCCACTATAGAACAAGACAGGTACGCTTTGACGGTTTAGGAATTTCTTTGCCTTTTCATAAACTTTGTCTTCAAGTACGAAAATCACAAGCGAATTTTTACTTTTAGTTTCCTGTTTCAGGTTGTTATTTCTCGTTAGAAAGCCTCACGATCAACCCATGGTTCGTGATCCGCCATATTGCCAAGTCCACGTTTTGATCTAGCACGCATGCGTGAATTTAAATGACATAATGACGTAATAGAAAATGAATAACATTAATAAAATGTAAATGTGATGCTAAACCGACATCGAAATCCTCGATGGCATAGTTGGTTAATGCGCTGGTCAACGCTGGTCTACAGTCAGAGTTCGGAGTTCGAGTCCCAGACAAGGTAAGACAAAAATTGAAAATAATATGTTAATATGGTATTAAATAGACAGATAGACAGAATTAATGTAGGCAGACAGGAAAGGAAAGGAGGAGTAGGTAGGGAGAGAATGAAGGGAGGGGTGGGTGCCAGGAAGTTGTCTAGTTCTTTTGAGAACCCCCTAAAAAAATCCAAGCCCCTGTTTTTTTTAATGAGTCCCCAAAATAAAATCCCTTTTAAGAATGCCAGATTGTACCAGTTCAAAACAAATTGTACCAGTTCAAAACAAATTGTACCAGTTCAAAACAAATTGTACCAGAATCCATATTGAACTACAACATATACATCTACTTATAACTACGGTGGGATGTCTAATAACTTACTTGCAAGTCAGTCTATATCCACTAATAGTAGTAGTAGGGTGTACAAGGTATACATCTACTTATAACTATGGTGGGATGTCTAATAACTTACTTGCAAGCCAGTCTATATCCACTAATAGTAGTAGTAGGGTGTACAAGGTATACATCTACTTATAACTATGGTGGGATGTCTAATAACTTACTTGCAAGCCAGTCTATATCCACTAATAGTAGTAGTAGGGTGTACAAGGTATACATCTACTTATAACTATGGTGGGATGTCTAATAACTTACTTGCAAGCCAGTCTATATCCACTAATAGTAGTAGTAGGGTGTATAAGGTATACATCTACTTATAACTATGGTGGGATGTCTAATAACTTACTTGCAAGCCAGTCTATATCCACTAATAGTAGTAGTAGGGTGTATAAGGTATACATCTACTTATAACTATGATGGGATGTCTAATAACTTACTTGCAAGCCAGTCTATATCCACTAATAATAGAAGTAGGGTGAATCTTCTGTGTTACAAGCTCATTTGCACCCTTTAATAATTCTGCTGCTAATATTACAACAGAGGTTGTGCCATCTCCTACTTCCTGATCTTGTAGATCAGCAAGTTCACAGAGAATTTTAGCAGCTGGGTGTTCAACCTCCAACAGCTTCAGTATCGTGGCACCATCATTGGTAATAGTTACATCCTGAAACAAATTATTGTACAGTCAAGTCAAATGTACACAGACCTTGTACACACTCAACAAAATGTACATACAAACTAGAGGGTATAAAGATAACTTGTAAACTACATGAACAAGAAGAGCATCCATCCATCCATACTACAGGCACTGATTAACACGTGGGATATGACAGATGAGATGACAATACCGGCATTTATCTGGTGAATTAACTACAGACTTGCAAACCAAGTCATGATCTTTATCCAGTACAGTTCATATATAAAAGATGAATACAAGACGATCATAGCTTTACTAACCAACCTATACTTACCCCAATATCATCCACCAACATTTTATCTAAACCAACTGGTCCAAGTGAACTTTTCACGATATTCGCGATGGCGGTTACCGCCGTAACTACAACAAAATATTTAATAGTAAACTACTAGGTTTATAGAGGAAGGATGGTTCTTTGTTTTACCATACCATTTTGATTTCTAATATTTTGTCCTGAGGTCCTTTCGCCTCCAACATGAAGAAGTTCCGCTGAACTTGGTGCAGAAGACATCTTGAAGTTTTGACGGCGTGGTACGCTACACCCAGGGTATTGTGGGTAATGTAGGAGTGCCATTCCCAGCATGCAATGCTCGTGTCTATTTGATATTTGATAATATTTCAGCGTAATAGAGGCTAGTACTTCATGTTAATACTCCATATAGTCTCCTGATTTTCTATATATGACACTACTTATCCTACTTGGTCATCCTCATGTATACTTTTCCTTACTTGTCCCTACTTAACTCTACTTACGCATACTCTGCCCTACTTGTCCATACTTACCTCTACTTACTTATACTTTGCCCTACTTAGCTATACTTACGTATACTTTGCCCTACTTTATCGTCCTTAGCCCTACTTACTTATACTTTGCCCTACTTGGCCATCCTTTGCCCTACTTACCTATACTTAGCTATACTTTGCCCTACTTTACCGTCCTTAGCCCTACTTACTTATTCTTTGCCCTACTTGGCCATCCTTTGCCCTACTTAGCTATACTTGGCCATACTTACTTATACTTTGCCCTACTTTACCATCCTTAGCCTTACTTGGCCCTACTTACTTATCCTTTGCCCTACTTTGCCCTACTTGGCCCTACTTACCTATCCTTTGCTATAATTTACCATACTTAGCCCTACTTGGCCCTATTTACTTATACTTTGCCCTACTTAGCTATACTTAGCCCTACTTGGCCCTACTTACTTATACTTTGCCCTACTTGACCATACTTAGCCCTACTTAGCTATACTTGGCCATACTTACTTATACTTTGCCCTACTTTACCATCCTTAGCCCTACTTGGCCATCCTTTGCTCTACTTAGATATACTTACCTATACTTTGCCCTACTTGACCATACTTACCCCTACTTGGCCATCCTTTGCCCTACTTAGATATACTTACCTATACTTTGCCCTACTTGACCATACTTACCCCTACTTGGCCATCCTTTGCCCGACTTAGCTATACTTACCTATGCTTTGCCCTACTTGACCATACTTAGCCCTACTTGGCCCTACTTACCTATACTTTGCCATACTTTACCATACTTAGCCATACTTGGCCCTACTTACCTATCCTTTGCCATACTTTACCATACTTAGCCCTACTTGGCCCTACTTACTTATACTTTGCCCTACTTGACCATACTTAGCCCTACTTAGCTATACTTGGCCATACTTACTTATACTTTGCCCTACTTTACCATCCTTAGCCCTACTTGGCCATACTTACTTATCCTTTGCCATCCTTTGCCCGACTTAGCTATACTTACCTATACTTTGCCCTACTTGACCATACTTAGCCCTACTTGGCCCTACTTACCTATCCTTTGCCATACTTTACCATACTTAGCCCTACTTGGCCCTACTTACCTATCCTTTGCCATACTTTACCATACTTAGCCCTACTTGGCCCTACTTACCTATCCTTTGCCATACTTTACCATACTTAGCCCTACTTGGCCCTATTTACCTATACTTTGCCCTACTTGACCATACTTACCCTACTTGGCCATCCTTTGCCTTACTTAGATATACTTACCTATACTTTGCCCTACTTGACCATACTTACCCCTACTTGGCCATCCTTTGCCCTACTTAGATATACTTACCTATACTTTGCCCTACTTGACCATACTTACCCCTACTTGGCCATCCTTTGCCTATATGGAGTATTAACATGAAGTACTAGCCGTAATAGAGTGCAATTTAGAAAAGCTTGAAAACTAAATAACTAATTAGTACTAAATAGCACTAATGAAACAATAGAAAACAATAGAAATAGCACTATTTAGTACTATTTAAAATTAGTACTATTTCACACTTTTCTAAATGCACTCTAACCGCCAGCGCCAAAACCAGTCCTTTTGAACAGTTTGACTTTCGATTTTCGCTTTGGATTAACACTCTAATTTTATGTTAACTAAGCACAAACTATTAAAAACAAAGTAAATTGTCTACCTAAAGCTATTTTAGCGTTGTACAAATTAAGCCATTTTCCCGTGCTTTTTGTTTCAAATTTGAGGTAATTCAGGGGAAAACATCAGCAACAATAGTAAGTATATAGATCTAGCCCATGTGGACAGTTTTCAAATCAAATTTTCACTTTGGGTTAACACTCTAATTTCACTTGGTCAAAAACCATCACAAATAACCACAGGCAGCCCAATGGACCTTTCCGTAGTTTCCCAGAATGCTTCATGATTCTGCGCGTGCAAGCGAGGTCAGGGATAAAAATAGATCGAAAATATTAAGAGAGAATGAAGAAATTCAGTAAAAAACTTAGACTTTTAAATTAAAGTGCGTAAGAAGAATCACAAAGATAGATGCAAATTCTCAAGCAAAGAAAATATTTTTCTTCTGTTCTTGATTCGTTACAGTAGTCATATTTTCCTCAACACACGATCAATTCTAAATATTTTTTACCCCTGACCTCGCTTGCACGCGCAGAATCATGAAGCATTCTGGGAAACTACGGAAAGGTCCATCTCTTTATCTGACAATATTTAGCGTATCAACACAAGCCATAAATAGATGGAAATTTATAGTTGCAACTGATATGAATTCTTTGAAATAAAAACACGAAATACATTTGTATGACATTTCATGTGTCCGTTGCAGTTGTTATTTTTACGATTAAGGCCTTATTTCAATTTTTTTTTCTTTGGGATCGGAGGTAAGAAAAAAAAATTGAAATAAGGCCGTTAATCGTAAAAATAACAACTGCAGCGGACACATGAAATGTCATACAAATGTATTTCGTGTTTTTATTTCAAAGAATTCATATTTTTGCAACTATAAATTTTCATCTATTTATGGCTCGTGTTGATACGCTAAATATTGTCAGATAAAGAGATTGGGCTGCCTGTGAAATAACTTGAACTCTTTGCTAAAGCAGTTTTAGCCTTGTACAAAACGTATACGCGTGTTTGTAAAAAATCTTCTCTTAAAGTGTTAAAAAGGAAAATGTGCTTTACAGTGCGACTACACCAACCAAGGCCACCCAAACAAATTTTGAATCAAAATTTCTAATCACATTTGTGACGCTGAATAACAGAATGATGTCGAATTCTACAATTTAAACTGTTTCTTGTTCACTCTTGATCATATACATACACATATAAAGTAAAATATATGCTTTTAAAGCGATAATTTGAAAATTTGTGGACATTCTATTGTTTAAATACTCAATTGTGATTGGATAATTTGTATGAAAATTTGTTTGGGTGGCCTTGGTTGGTGTAGTCACACTGTAAAATATAATCATTTTATGTTGTTGTTAAAAGTGACACCAACTTTACGGCCTTATGTTAGTTTTTATTTTCATAATAAATAAATACAGGAGCCCATTAGTAAATAAATAAATAAAATTAATTCAAAAAACTATTGAGTTATTGCAATCATCAAGTACAAAAAGATCTCAAATAAATTTAAAGAATAAAGAGAGTACAAAAGAAGAAAAAACAAAGGTATGTTTAGAAACCGGAAGTCAATGGAACTTCCGTTTCGAACTGGACTAGTACCCCAAGGCCTGCTGGGTAAAGTATACTAATCGTCTGTTGATTCTGAGGTGTGTTTTCAGCAAAAACTGACAGAAATGCTGAAGTCTTCATTTAATATCTGTCTTGTTGGATCCTCCATGGATTAGAGGATTTATCGTGAAGATGAAGAATGCATTGCTAGGTTTTGTTTTAACCGTGTTTTTTATTCAAGCTCTTTGCAGTAAAGGAATCCAAGTTTCACTCAGCGGAAGTAAAAAATGCCATCTGACGGTACATTTAACTGCAAATCCAGTTTACACAGGATACCAAAGTTTAGAAAACCTTAATGGCCGTAGTGGGGATCCCCGTTATTCGCTGCTTGATTGTCGCATTTTATCTGTGAAGTTTATGACCGGTTTGGGTCAGAAAACGTCCATCTTTGAGGGGAAATTGGCTCGTTTATTCACGAAGAAAGACGGCAACAGATTCCAGGTAAGCTTTATATATGAACTGTATTTGTTTGAGAGCGTAATGTGAAAGAACGCTAAACGGAACGCTGATTCAAAAGCTTTACTCGTATCTAAGTGACTCTTAGAAACGTTATTTCGTCGAAGCGTATTGTCAATTTAATTTTTCTTTGAAATATGATGCGTCCCTGAATGAAACAAAAGAAAGACAGATTCAATTAAGTAGCTTTATTATGTCTGTATGAACTGTCAATGCCTGTACTTCCTCATTAGCTAATTCTTCGTGATCGCAATCAACCCAATCATGTTGAAGTTCTCGAACTTGATTGTAAAGGCAAGAAATGTTTCCTCTCTTCTGCTGGTGAGTATAAATACAAATGTACATGTATGAGTATTTGTGTATGGCTTCTCTCAAGTTCAATCTTTTTTCTCATAAGCGTACTTTTATTGAAAAATATTTCATTTCTTGATTTGGGTTTAAATTACTTATAATTAATATAATTGAATTTATTTATTAATCACAAACAGTCCATCATGAAGGAACAGCTGACAAATTAACCTTAGAGATAACCAAAAATTAATCACTATATTCCAAAACAAAACAAAATGGCAAATATGGATAAATATAGATAGCAATCCAATATGTGTTATCATTATTTGATCTTACTTATGACTAAAATATACATTCACAAGCAATATTTCTTATTGATTATCCTTATAATTATGCAAATATTTCATGGTTTAATGGTTACTAATAATAAGAAAGGTAGATTATAGATAGAGTCATTTCAGTTTGATGGTATTGTGCCATGCTTGTGCAGTATCCAAGCATTCTGTTTGGTTGATCAATGATTTAATTAGCACACTGATTGGTTGAATACAACTGTATTGATTCCTAGTCCAGTCTTCCTAGTCCAGTCCCGGACTCACTTTCTCACTTTCTATCCGCTCCGACAAGCTGAAGTCGCGGAGGAAAGAGAGTCCAGTATAACTTGCATGCGCATGGCAGCTTAGCAGCCAATCAGATCGGGCTCAATAGACCAAATCGACTAACACAATGTTTACATTCTTTGACCCATTTCAGATCTTTTGGGAAGGCGGTTCTTTGTCTGTTGTGATTTCGATTTCAATAGAGCATTGACATGGAAATGAATGGAAAGTTGTTTGCAAAGGTTTCGAATTGGGTTAAAGAATGCAAACATTGCATCAGCCGATCACTTTGTCTATTTTCAAAGCCCGCAATGTAATATGGCCTGTGATTTGTTTACCTCACGTGGAGCTGTCGAAATAAAATGGAATGAAATGGCTGACAGCGCGTGCAGATTAATAAAGAATAAATCAGGGGCTTTCCAAAGCCCGTACTCAAATTAACACTGTTCAAACTTTTAATAATATTATAATTACGGTTCCTTCTGCAGGTACTGGTCACATTGTACGTAATTCAATAGAAACAACAAAAGACTCCAAGTTATTCAATAGAACGAAACTAACACAGAACAATAGGTTTGCGGTATGTGCAGAAAGACGCATAATTACTCTTTGTGAGGGAAAACTTCACGAAATCGATGAAATTCTTCCAAAAATTCGACTGATATCGCTCATACAGAACTGAGAAACTGCGCGATATAAATATTAAATTATTATCAAAATAATTCAACTAGGATTTACTGGAGCCTCCGCCATTTTGGAAATCAGACAGGCTTTGTAACCAGGCGACCACCACATATGTGTGGTGGTCGCCTGGCTGCTAAGCTGCCATGCGCATGCAAGTTATACTGGACTCTCTTTCCTCCGCGACTTCAGCTTGTCGGAGCGGATAGAAAGTGAGTCCTGGACTGGACTATATTGATTCCATACCGTGACCGTGACTCTGTGCCATAGGTTTCACACTTATACGAAAACGACTCTAATGGTTAATGCAAATTTTTATATTGAAAAACTTTTAGAACTACTTTACAGTGCATATGTTTTCATGTAAATATCATAGCAGTGTAGCAAAGGGGTTACTTGTGATGTGTGATTTGACCAAAAAATGGAGAGTAAATTGTGAAATTCATAAATATTTGAGCATGATGTGTGAATTTATGTTTCAACGTGATGTATGATCGTCCCTTTTGACTGACTGCTGATTTACTGCTGTTATATGCTCTGTGAAACGTAATTGACCGGACAAAACTACGATTTCCTTGTTATAATATTATTGATACGTGAATTTACAAAACAATGGCCAGCCTGTGAAGCGTGATCATGACCCCCTTTGTTACCCTATTATTATGGTTGTTGAATACTTCTCAAATTAAATTACATCCATATATAGTCATAGAAGTGTCTTACAAAATATTATTAGTAGAACAATTTATTAAACCAGTTTTAAAATTACCCGGGGGGGGGGACTCCCATATATAAAGTGGTGGGGGTGCTCGTTGTACCTTTTAGGGTTTGAAATCCATGATTTGGTATCACTTACGGTAGGTTCAAAGGAACACCTTTGAAATGAAGCAATAATTATTAAACTAAACTTAAACTTACTTTTTAATATAAATTTAGTGCTTTTGTACACAGTGTTACATTAAAGTTTCATTCTACACACTTATTTTTATTATGAGTATGCTGATAATATGCTAGTACATGTAGATCATATACTTACAGTCTAATAATTCACATGATCCTATATATCAAATTATTCAGAATGATTAGTTTGATGAATAAATTTGTTTTGTTTTTGTTTTGCTTTTCATTCATTTATAATTATTTTGTGATATAGTTTGTACATTATTATTTTTCAGATAACAGTAAAGTAAAGGATAAAACTTGGTCGTCTTGGCAAAGTTTCAAGCGTAAACTTCTGGGCTTAAAGTCTGATTTGAATATTGATGATGAAAAGTATTCACTGCCATTATTGTCGGTGTGGATGACTGTTGCTGGAGTTTTGACACTAATTGTAACATTAGCAATGTGTACTTGTGGCAGAAACAGTGTTGAGAAGTAAGTATTGTAGTTAGAATCTTCACTGTGATTGTTTCGGCCGATTGTTTCACTTGTTTATGGAAACCATTAGGAATTAAAAGTAATGTGTCTTAATTCTATGTGGAATACAAATGGAGGTTCAAACTTACTCAAGTTGGGAAATGTTCAAAGTATTCTAACACTTCCAGTGGAACCATTCCAAGTTATCTTCAAAAACTATTATTTCTTCTTCTGCTTTCTTGTGAAAGTTTGAACCTTTTAATAATAATAATAATAATGCATAGCTTGGGATACCTGTGGTAGAATCCCTTTGAGAAACTGGCCACATTTGTTCTGCATGGATCGGTCATGCACTGCCTGAACAATAAACTTTAAAGTGTAAAGACACCTTATCAAGAAGCATTTTACTAACCTTTTAACTGGATCTCATGACAATATGAAAAGCTTACAATGTATTTACCAGTAAGCTAGGGAGATGGACCCGGCGGCCGGTTGGGAGAACTCCCATATATAAAGTGGTGGGGATGCTCGTTGTACCTTTTAGGGTTTGAAATCCGTGATTTACATTAATGATCTCCCTGCATGTAACCTTTTCTCCACGCCAAGGATGTATGCTGATGATACTACATTAACTACATCAACAGAAGATCCGCATGTGCTTCAAACTCAAATGAATCATGATCTGGACCAAATCCAAACTTGGCTTAGAGCTAATAAATTAACTTTAAATGTCAAAAAAACCAAATACATGCTCATAGGGAGTCAGTTTAAACTCGCTCAAGTACCAAATACTTTTAATATTAAGGCAGACGATGTGCCACTGGAGAGAAAAACTGAATATAAATCTTTAGGACTTCTGATTGATCAAAACCTAACCTGGACTTCACACATTCTTTTGATCTCAAAGAAAATCACAACAGGTCTAGCTATATTAAAGCGCCTAGGCTCAATCTTACCACTTGAAACACGGTTGTGTATGTATAGAGCACTTAAATTCTCCCCTACTTTGATTATTGTAGCTCTATTTGGGATTCCACTAGTAAAGGAATGTCTGACAAGCTTCAATGGCTACAAAATAGATCAGCTAGAATCATTAAGCAGAAAAATTATGAAACACGATCTAAGGTCTTATTGGATGAGCTGGGTTGGGAAAAATTGGAGTACAGACGAACCAGAAAATTAGCAATAATTATGTATAAAATATATACTGATTTATCACCCTCCTATTTAAAGGATATGTTTACCTCTACTACGGATATACATTCGTATAACCTGAGAAATTCATCTTCTAATTTACATATCCCTAGACCTAAATCAAAGGCAGGGAAATGTACCTTCCACTATAGAGGTTCTGTACTCTGGAATAAAATCCCTGCTGTGGCGCGTGTCCAGCATAGCACAATTACTTTTAAAGCACAATTAGAAAACAAAGATTTATTTAGTAAGCTTATAATGTAGATTTGTATTGTTATTTATAAAATTAATATTATATTTCATTATATATAAGTTGTACTTTAATAATACATGTAATTTATTATTAATAATATATGATATGTAAATAGAACCTTTTTAACTTATTGTAAAATATTATTTATATCTATATATACGGCTCTCTGGGAGACCAATCATATTGTATTGAAGAGACTCCGTTGTAAAATAAAAGCTTTGATTGATTGATTGATTGATTGATTGATTGATTTGGTACCGCTTAGGGGGTCTCAGATTTCAAAGGAACACCAAGACACCAAGTACCTCTTAGGGTGTCTGTCAGCAAATAAACAGCAAATAACATTTGTTTTGCGAAGCTTCTGAGGCATCGAAAATTAACCACAAAATGCAAAGGAATTAATATACTTATTGTTTTAGACTTGGTACCTCTTAGGGGTGAAAATTATTTCATGCCACGCCCACTTGGAAGAGACCCAGGTACCTCTTAGAGGTCATTTTCAACATTTCCGACAAGCATCCCCACCACTTTATATATGTGAGTCCCCCCATGGTTAGGGACAGATAAAGCACAATAAAGCCCATTAATTGTTTCCTTACAGAACTCTTAGTGATGAAGTTGGAGGTACAGAATTTGACCAGCATGTTGTTGGATTATCTAGTGTCAACAAAGATCAGGTAACAAGATAACACAATATTATTATAACATTGTAAAGAACTATAAACCATTTCAATCATCCTGTAGGAAAGCAAGCAACTTGAAAATCAAACTGGTGAAAGAAGAAATACTGCAAACAGCCGTGAAACAATTGCTATCAAAGAGCTGAATGGTGGAGTAAATGAGACAACAAGAACTGACAGTCAATCAAGCCAACAGGGTGATTCTGTGGGAGAAAGAACAACTCGTCTTGAATCAACTGGTAGCCATTCTTCTACAAAAGTCACACATGCTTCTAGCTCTCATGGAAGTGTAGATAATATTGAAGAGATTTCATTAAGAACAACAAATCCTGAACCAATGGGAAATAATGATTCAAAGGACACCAGGAGTTTTAGCCAATCAAATAGGTTTGTGTATAAAGGTAATGAGGCTAATATTGCAGCTCCTGGAAAGAATCAAGCTGTGCATCTTATTTCACGGAAGGACAGTGACAAAAAAGATTCCAAAAAAGACAATAAAGAACATGATGGACATGTAGATCACAAGAGCAAACGAAACTGGTTGAGGAGGAAATCCTCCAAAACTAAGTCCACTTCTGAAAACCAAACATCAAAAGATGACAAGAAAAAGAGTCCAACTGGTGGGAATCGACATTCTGCCTTGCCCCTTCCCCCAACACCAGATACAAACAATGCACCTCCCTATATCGAGGAAGAACTCCAGTATGAAGCTGTGGAACCTCGCCCAAGAAAGCCTGTGCCAATTGAAGTAGCTGATGAAAACTATGCTTCTGTAATAGATACTAAAACTACAACAACAGAGACACGACCAGCCTCCGAGTTGTATGAGTGTATCAATGATGATGAGTCAAAGTTGAACCGAAATTCTTCAGGAAGTCATAACTATGATAGTGTAGAACTCAAACGTAAACCACCCCAAGTTCTAAGTAATCCCAGTAGCCTTGAGTATGCATATGCAGTGGTAGCACCAAGGGACAATCTAATCAAACCATCAGAGACAAGCAGTGGAAGTGGTCTATATGAGGTAGTTACTGATGATATGAAGAAAACCAGTGGTGTAACATGTTCACAAATAGATGACAATGATTATGCTGTTGTACAAAAAGATAAGAAATCTACAAAAACCAACCAAGCAACTAGACCTATGTCTGACACTGATCTTCCTCCTGCTCCTCCTCCTCCTCCTGTCTCTAGTCTTGCAGCAATGTCTTCTGTGAAAGTACGAGCACAAAGTGAAGGTGATAACCTTAACATAATTCCTGATGAACCATCTTCCACACATCTTCTAGAAAGACCACAAACAATGTTTGATGTGGACCACACTTATGCCAAAGTCAACAAAACACTTAAGAAAAGGCTTTCTGAGAAGAATGACACCAGAGTGTTTTTACCTGACCTCATCTCAGATGGAGATGACAATGATTCAGAAGGACCTCCACCAATACCGCCATCTTTGTATGCAGAACTCCCAATGACGAATGAAGAACCTCCACCAATACCGCCATCTTTGTATGCAGAACTCCCAATGCAGAATGAAGGTACATAATATTGATCCCATAAAAACTATTGTGTAACTACATTGGTTGGAATAAATGTATTTCTTCTATCAAATTTATGAGTTTTGTAATAAATATTAAGGCAATGGAGAAAGCAGATGACCATGAAGACAGTACCCCAACAATGACAAATACTGTAAACAGACATTCATATTGTATTCATAGTATTCATACATACATACATTGTATTCAGGTGAACTTGAAAGTCCATCAGGAGCTGTTGTTTTGAGATCTACCACAGTCTGTCAGTCATCCAATTCAAGAGAGTCATTGAATGAAACAAACAGTAGAAGCTCTACTGATGTGACAGTATTTTACAATGACTATGACACAGTGGTAACAAAAGAATCCATAACATCAATAAGGTCTTCTCAAGAGAACGTTGTCACAATATCTGTTGATGCACCAGATAATCAAAGTAGGGATGCACTTTATCAAGCGATCCACTATGTTTGATCATTTATTGTACATAATAACTAAGTACTACATGTAACCTAATAAGCCTGTTTATGCAGTTACCCTAACCCTTCTTAGAGAGATATTTGTTTGCTTTCATGTTGGGATGGGAGTGGGATTTGATTTCACTAGAATATTTTATAGGCTAGATATCAATATTTATAAGTGTACTATAGAAAACAGCAATTGTTAGGTCAATGAAATAAAATACATTTTTACAAAACTAACCTATTTATATTACAAGTCTAGTCTGACACCAATGGCACTGATCTAGGTTTTATATTATTGTCAGATTATCAATAATTAAAAATATCTGGCTAAATCGTTTTGATTGCACAATGTTATGGCCAAATGATACATTTTATTGAACATAGTAAATGTATTTTTTGTTGTAATTGAAGGGAAAAATGTGTCACTTGATAAAACACCTTTTTCAATTTGTGGTGATGGAGACAATAGGAATTGAAATTCTTGATCAGAATTTAGTACCATATTATGTACTTATTGACTGAGTGGGAGGGCCGGACGGGAAAATATTTGGCTCGAGGTCATGGGGGACAGAATGACCGAGAGCCAAATATTATCCCGTCCGGCCCGACCTAAATCAGTCAATAAGCATTTTATCATATGACCCTTTCATATGGACCATTTTGGTACTAAAATCATTCACAGCCAAGGAAAAGTGAACACAAATGCGCGATTACTCCTGATAAGAAACAATTATTTTTTTAAACTTTTTTTTTCACTTTGAAGTCGTCCACATTTAAAAAATAACTTTTGCAAAAAAAGTATAAAAAATTTCCTGACAACAATCGGGGCCGGGGCCGGATACCGCTTTGTACGGACCAGCTCCAAAATCCGTATCTGCCCAATCACGTGACTTTCTCCGAAGGTTTTATTAAGAGCGCGCGCACAGGGAAATACGGGTCATATGATAAATATATATATGTACTTCCTCTAATCTAAAAGTGTCTTTTACTTAAAAGTAGCATAAAATTGGTCATGTGACTACAGATTTTCACTTTGATCTCCATTATAAGGACTGGTGATCCAGGTTAGTGGAAGCATGTATAGATGATTCTAAAAGTATTTCAATTCCTATTGCCTCCATCACCGCATAAAGGTGTTTTATAATGTGACAGGTCACATATGTTTACCTTACGACACAATATTGTTATGTTCAATGAAAATATGCATCATTTGGCCAAAACTGAATTTGTTTCACATTAGCAAATTCACTTAGGTAGATTTTTGTGTGCATATTTATAGGTGAGGTGGGGCTCCCATACATGAGATGATCGGCATGCTCGTCTTTATACATACATCCAAATTGTATAGGGGGTCTCAGATATAGGGGGTCTCAGATATAGGGGGGTCTCAGATATAGGGGGTATCAGATATAGGGGGACTCAGATATAGGGGTCTCAGATATAGGGGCCTCAGATATAGGGGGTCTCAGATACAAGGGGTCTCTGATATAGGGGGTCTCAGATATAGAGGGTCTCAGATATAGGGGGTCTCAGATACAGGGGGTCTCAGATATAGGGGGCCTCAGATATAGAGGGTTTCAGATATAGGGGGTCTCAGATATAGGGGGTCTCAGATATAGGGGCCTCAGAAATAGGGGGTCTCAGATACAAGGGGTCTCTGATATAGGGGGTCTCAGATATAGAGGGTCTCAGATATGGGGGGTCTCAGATACAGGGGGTCTCAGATATAGGGGGCCTCAGATATAGAGGGTCTCAGATATAGGGGGTCTCAGATTTGAAAGGACCGGCCACCAAGACGGTACCTTTTAACATTTGTTATGCAAAGCTTTTGTGGAGTAACAAATGAACCACAAGATGCAAATACATTGATATATGGTACTTTTGTATATTGTTATTTACTTGGTGTACTTCTTGGGGGTCAAAATTATTTCATGCCACGCCCACTTGGAAGAGACTCGGGTTTTGGGTGGTCATTTTTAAAGTTTCTGACCAGCACCCCTGTCACTTTCGTATGGGAGTATCCTGCTCTTGTTTCCAACTTGTAGAAAATCAAAAACATGATTTGCATGCAGTGTGGGAGGAAGTTGACATAAATTTATCAGTATAGTCTGCACTTTTTCACCAATAGCAACTAGTCTTGCATAACAGCCCCAATTATTTACAATAAACTCTGCAGAGAAGATCAGTTACAAAAGTTATCATCGAAGTGCGACCCTGAAGACTACAACACTTTCAGAAAAACTCAAGTCTAGATGGCCGCCAATCAAATTAGCTATGATTGGTTAAAGTCTGGACATGCCCATGTTGTTTGATGCATGATGTCCAGCTATTTTCAAACCTGACAAGCTCAGTAAATCAGTTGCCCATCGGTACATACATGTATATATTTGGAAGGTATTTAGAAGGTCGCACTTCAATGATAACGGTTATAATTGGAGTTAAATTCATTCATTCAGATTCCTTTGAGGGACTGGGAGATAGATGCACCATTGGCTACAGGCCCCATCACTCTTGCACCACCCTGGGCTCCAGGCCTTGGGCTCCTGAAAGGCCAATACATTTATGACGTAACCCAGGATTAAACCTTGAGATTTAACCATTCATTTAACCCTTGGTGTAAGACTAATCTTTTAGGAAGTTGCAGGGTGCAGTAGCTGAAACTTCTGCATCTGACTTCAATATTGCATTATATATTCTCTGCAGAGCTAGTTTTGCAACTAAGGGTGCGTTCGATTGACCGTATTCCAGATTAGGAATACACAGAATAACATCTCTAAATCGCTGTTGCAGCTACTGTCCACTGTAAAATGAAATGATTCCTTGTATCATAATAAAGTTACAAGGAACAGTTTGGCATTTTAAATGGGCTGAAATGAAAGCATCCAAGTGTTTATTCCGTTTATTCCTATTGCTGGCTTTCAATCAGCTGTTAAAACTCCTTGAATCTCATTATTTGCTTCAAATGACGGGCAAACACTGCCCTCCATGTGCTATCAACCAGAGAGTATTCTTTTGAAAAGGTGCAATTCAGCTGATGAAAATTCCTCACGAGACCGGAAGTAACGTCTAATGAAAACCAGCAATTCTGGAATAGGGTCAATTGAACGCACCGCACCCTAAGTATGAATTTATTTTACACAATATCAACTGAAATATAAACTATCATTTTTTACACATATAAACAACAAAGTGAAATTTATGATTTTAGCAATGTAGATTTGATGGTTTTAGTTGACAAGGATATTTGAATAAACAATTTATTTTTAAAAGTTGTGTTTATATGTTTCAGCACATACAACTGTTTTAACAGGTTAATAAACTGCAGGAAATTTTCCTTTCCGACAAATGTTGGTACTGCTATAGTACTAGTAACGTACTCTACCTTACAAGAGGTGCTTTCCATTTTTCAGGACTTTCAGGTCCATTGTAAAGATCAGCAGACCTGTAGACCGGTCTGTCCACTCGGCAGATTGTTAATTGCCATCCCAACCCCCTCCCCTGTAAGGCCCTCTACACAATGTAGAGCAGGAAAAGTCACACGGCATCAGGGGCATAGGCAGGTGGAGTCCCAGGGTGCCTGTGACCCCCCGTTACTCTGGGTCTACTCTTAAATTTATAAATATGTTTGCCTGGGCATGGATTGTTTGCATGTCATGGGCAGCCACACCATTGATGGTGAGAATATATTTATATGCACACATTTTTTTCATGACTCATTTTCCAGTGGTAGAGTGTGCGCACACAGGACCACCCACAGAAATTCAGTATTGTAGTTTCAATACTGCATTTCTGCGGGCTTATGGGATGTGCACAGGGAGCCAGCCCAACATAAGGCACATAATTCAAAAATAGTTTTTAAATCGAAAAAGTCGTGGGTTCAAATCCCACTAGAGGCGTCTGATTTTTTCCGAACATTTGTTCTGTCTATGCAGGGGTGGATCCAAAGGGGGGGCATGGGGGGCCGGTGTCCCCCCCTTTTGAGTTGGGCCCGATACATATTCGCCCATGTTTCAAGCCCTAGATTTCAAAATTTTCTGTGGAGAAGGGGGCCTAGAAGAAGGGGGCCAGCACCTTAGTGGAGCACCCCCCTTTCAAAATCTCTAGATCCGCCCCTGCTATGCTCATCATTGTTTCTTTATCAAGTAATTTACATTGAAGCCATGCATTATATAATTAATCTAAAGAAATAAATACGAAAAAAGATGTGCGCATACAAAAATATTTTTATTCAGCCTCAAGCTGGTTGGGCCTACCCTGGTTCCAGAGGCTACTATTGGGGGGCGAGCGAAGAGGAGGAGGAGCCGGGAAAGTAGCCTCTGGGCTCATAGAACGCAAACCTCACTTCCATGAGGACAGAATTTGTCCTAACTTTTTGATTGGGTAATAGCAACCACGTGTTCTATTTTCGCCTGTGATTGGCTAGAATGTTTACACAGGAAAACCGGTTGTTGATGTTCAAGCTACTACTGATATTTGAAACTTTGGCGGTTATATTAAACAACTTACTATTCTGATTTCTTTATTGGTCCAAGTAAGCGATATGAAGAGTGAATCCGAGTGAATAAAAGATATAAGTAACACATTTAAAACAATGAAGAGATGAGAAATAGAGTTAGGAACAGCTAGTTTGGGCTGTTTTCAAACACGAATAAAACCCAACTGAAATGTGAACTTCCGGCTCTGTACGCGTGATTGACCTAAGCATGACCTAAGCAAATATAAATCTGTCAAAACCAACACCATTAGCGAGTTTCCAGAGTTTAATATTTCAGCATGGAAGTGAGACAGACGCCACGTTAGCCCAGAGTCTCGTTCTTCTTCGGACTCGTCCTTCGGACTCGCTCTCTCTCGTCCTTCGGACTTCGAGACTCTGGAACCAGGGTAGGTTGGGCCTGTCGGCCTATGTTGATTGTTGGGTTACCTGTGGTTAGATTACCGCTGACCAGTAAAGGAGAAGTCTGGCTCAAGACAGTACAAAATGCTTCGATTTTCAAACGAACTGCTCCGTCTTCATGCTTTATATCAGGTACATGAATCGCTTTATGTTATAATTCCAAGGTTTTCAATAGGTTTAGGTAGGATCCCAGCATAAAACTGAGTTTCTGAGTAAATGTCTACAAGACCCATAACTGAGCAACTACAAGTTGACAGTCTTCTAAGATTATATTAAGCTTAATGTCATTTAAACTATTTCCACAGCCGTGTGTTGCCTTCAAATGGTTATGCACTACAACATCAAATAAACGGGCCAGTGAGTCATTAACTCTTTGTAGTCAAGAAAATGGTGTTCGAAGAATTATTCTGAATAACCCTAAGAAAAGAAATGCCTTGTCATTGGCCATGCTGGACTCTTTGAAATGCAACCTACTTCATAATTTGGATAATGAGCTTAGGGTTATTATACTTTCTGCTAATGGACCAGTTTTCTCTTCTGGACATGACCTGAAAGAATTGGTTAGTGATGTTATCAATCATTTAATAGTTCATTGACATTGTTCTTTCGTGTCCCCATGAGAGCCTGCATTTTTTATGGTCAGCAGAGATAACAAAGAATGCGGTAGGTACTTCATATATGGTACAATATGGTGGACCATAGTACATTGTCTATATACAATAATCCGTATTTTTAAGTATATTCTTAATGTTTTGCTTACTATGAGATGTTAAAATACGATATAAATATGATAGAACGACGCATACATAATAAAAATGTACCATTTGAGAGAACGAGGCATAACTAATAAAAATGTACCATATATGAAGTACCTAGGAAGAATGCATATCTGCACATTGACATTTTGTACTTACAGGGGAACCTAATGCACCTATCAATGTTATGCCCCAGGGTATAGGGGGCAGGCTAACCCAGGGGAATTTGACAATTTCAGAAATTTTGAATTAATTTCCCTTCCCTTGCACATCACTCGAGCATCAAATTTCCGCCCCGGAGGTACATATTGAGAAAATTATACATATTTTAGGACGCGTTTACAAGGTTCTCATTGTAATTTTATTTAAATTTGGAAAGTTCAATTTCAATGATCATGTCATGCATGCGATAACAGAGCAAATAAATCATGAATATACACTGTACCCCAAAGAGAAGGTAAGCCAATATTTTTGGCTAATCCTCGGTGTAAGAACCACACAACTGACGTCACGTTTGAACCTCCTTCACTAAATCAGCGCGGCTACGCGGCTACGGGGCTACGGGGTGATCTAATGAATATTCATATATCCTAAGCTCCTATATGAAGTGGCTACGCGGATACGCGGATACGCGGTGATCTCATTAATATTCATATATCCTAAGCTCCTATATGAAGTGGCTACGCGGATACGCGGATACGCGGTGATCTCATTAATATTCATATATCCTAAGCTCCTATATGAAGTGGCTACGCGGATACGCGGATACGCGGTGATCTCATTAATATTCATATATCCTAAGCTCCTATATGAAGTGGCTACGCGGATACGCGGTGATCTCATTAATATTCATATATCCTAAGCTCCTATATGAAGTGGCTACGCGGATACGCGGCTACGTGGTGATCTCATTAATATTCATATATCCTAAGCTCCTATATGAAGTGGCTACGCGGATACGCGGCTACGCGGTGATCTCATTAATATTCATATATCCTAAGCTCCTATATGAAGTGGCTACGCGGATACGCGGCTACGCGGTGATCTCATTAATATTCATATATCCTAAGCTCCTATATATGAAGTGGCTACGCGGATACGCGGTGATCTCATTAATATTCATATATCCTAAACTCCTATATGAAGTGGCTACGAATTTGAACTGAAAAGTGTCAATGAGCTTTTTGCAAACAGTAAGGAGATTGGTCTAAATTTGTCACATTGACCATTTGACTGGATCTGTGATAGGTTTCTTATTATCTCCTTTTCACTTAAAACAATATCTGCCTTTTTTGAGCTGCGCTGTCTAGCATGGTTGTCATACGGCCTCTTCTGATGATGATCTTGCGTCGTTAACATTAAGGTAATCATTTAAACTTTGAAATAGTTCTGTGCCTGATTCTTCCTGGGTGTTGGTGTTAAAGTTCTGCAAATGTTCACAATGCACAGATGAAGCATTAGCCACTCCAAAGTGATAAAAACTACAGTAATTTTAATTTCTTTCAGCTACATCAAAATCTGACTCAACTGGTGGTGTGATGTTTATTTGTTTCGTTTCTTTCTCTTGCTCTTTAGTAGAACGAAGCAGCTTGTATTCACGTCAACGCGTCAACGTGTCCCTGTCTTGCTCTAATAGAACGAAGCAGCTTGTACTGATTCACGTCCATAATCAACGTGTCCCTGTCTTGCTCTAATAGAACGAAGCAGCTTGTATTCACGTCCATAATCAATTCAATGTGTCCCTGTCTTGCTCTAATAGAACGAAGCAGCTTGTATTCACGTCAATAATCAACGTGTTCCTGTCTTGCTCTAATAGAACGAAGCAGCTTGTATTCCGACGTCAATAATCAACGTGTCCCTGTCTTGCTCTAATAGAACGAAGCAGCTTGTATATATTCATGTCAATAATCAACGTGTCCCTGTCTTGCTCTTTAGTAGAACGAAGCAACTCAGTTGTATTCACGTCAACCGCGTCAACTAATCAACGTGTCCCTGTCTTGCTCTATAGTACCCTGCGAGCAGAGTCTTCTTTTATCCTAGCTCTATAGTAGAACGAAGCAGCTTAACTGTATATATTCACGTCAATAATCAACGTGTTCTTATCTTGCTCTATAGTAGAACGAAGCAGCTTGTATTCACTGCGCTGCGTTGACGTGAATACAAGTTGCTTCGTTCTACTAGAGAGCAAGTTAGACAGGGACACATAGTCAGGACAATACGTGTGTCAGGACATTTCGTGCAGCTACATGAAGACCTTACTTTTTCAATAGAAAACAAAGGATTTAGTACTATTTAGTTAGCTAGCTATTTCACGGATATATAATATTTGCACTCGATTAGAGTTTCATTTCTTGACTGGATAACGTGGATTTGAGTTATATTTTATACATGACACTTGAATGGTTTTTCTATTGTTAATGAGGTGAGAAGGGATGAATAAATTCCGATTATTGTGACTGATTGTAAAATAAGGCAACTTCGAAAAAATATATCATCCATACATTAAAATGTTATTGTTTAGCGGCGTACCTACTTTTTAGACTTTTTAGACGGGTTTCGGATGTTAAAATGAAAGGTTAGTTTCCATTAGTCTTTCCATGATTTTAAATTACAGTGTTTTATATTTGATTCTCGTCTTTTACGGTTTTCATTAGCTGTTGTTATGATGAATATTATATATTTTATATTTCCCCACTGAATATATAAAACCATTTCAAACTAAATTTCCACTACAGAGACAGAGTAGAGCGATTTTCTACATTGACTATTAGATTTTATTTAACGGTTTAAATAAAACCACTGACTAGCTAGAGATACCTTCGACTGATTAGATCTGATTACTATAAACAACTGAATCATTTACAGCTAATTCAGAAAACGTTGTTTTATTTGACCGCAGTATGGCCGTAGATATGATAAATCACTTGCATGCTTTTCGTATTTGGTGACAATGGCAGGTGAATCTGTAAATGTATGCCTACGCGTTTTAAAACAAGGAAACAGAAGCAGATGGTGAACAAAATGGCAAGGAAGTTAAGGATTCTGTTGTGTTTTTGAATAAAATTTTAGTTGAAGTTCGCGCGCTGCACGCTGGAATGTCATTATCTAATTTACATAAACTCATGTTGAATATTAATTAACTCGAACGTTTACAATAACTTCAGAATATTGGTCTTTTCCAGTGAAATACTCCATAATTTTCGACTTTTTATAATATAAAATAAATAGATGGCTTTCTATGGATGCACTTCGGAGCTCTTGAAATGCAGCTGACTGAATGCACTCGCTATCGCTTGTGCATCCACTTGCCGTATTTCAAGTGCTCAGGCGTGCATCATTTTTGTATAGAACATAGAAAGCCATCTTCTATTTGTGAAATGATACATATTCCGTGAGAGACGTTCCTTTTTGATAGTGTATTTATAGAAGCATTGATATTTACCCATACTCCTTTTCGATCTAGTCGCGTACGCTTGAAGTCGATCGCCGACAACGTTTTCTGGATTAGCTGTATACAGTCAATGTCATTGACGTTGTCCACCAAAAAAACACATTTACAATAGAGTCAGTTTTACTGAACCCGTGAAACAAAAACTAATAGCTTTTTAAAATGGCCAATATCGGATTTATCGCATCAGTTGTAAAAATATCCGATATCCAACTAGATCACCGCGTAGCCACTTCATATAGGAGCTTAGGGTATATGAATATTAATGAGATCACCGCGTAGCCGCGTATCCGCGTAGCCACTTCATATACATGTAGGAGCTTAGGATATATGAATATTCATTAGATCACCGCGTAGCCGCGTAGCCGCGTAGCCACTTCATATAGGAGCTTAGGATATATGAATATTCATTAGATCACCGCGTAGCCACGTATCCGCGTAGCCACTTCATATAGGAGCTTAGGATATATGAATATTAATGAGATCACCACGTAGCCACGTATCCGCGTAGCCACTTCATATAGGAGCTTAGGATATATGAATATTAATGAGATCACCGCGTAGCCGCGTATCCGCGTAGCCACTTCATATAGGAGCTTAGGATATATGAATATTAATGAGATCACCGCGTAGCCGCGCTGATTTAGTGAAGGAGGTTCAAACGTGACGTCAGTTGTGTGGTTCTTACACCGAGGTAAACCCATATTTTTATACTATAGCAGGATTAAAAAGAAACGATGGGCTTTTAAAACTGAGAAACAAGCCGATTTTCTTACCTTTTTGATTGTTCCCATGGCCTTCTGGGTATTTTCCAAGATGGCGGATTTACGTCAAATTCCCTTCCCTGGGGCACACGTTGGCACTTGTAATCTTCAAAATCCCGACCCTGGTAAAGCCCAAGATGTCAAACTCCCGTGTGTAGCCCGCCCCCTACACCCTGGGGCATAACATTGATAGGTGCATAACTTAATGTTACTGATACCTTTAGTCTGAGTTTGCAGGTTAATTTAAAAGGTAAGGGTTAGGGTTAATATTATGTGGCACAGGGATCAAAAATATTGTCCATAGAAAAACAGCCCTGAATGTGTCATGAAATATAGAAACAATATTGCCTACATTTGTACCTTGAACTTCTTTGAATAATCACAGTAAAATAAGCCATACAACAATATTACTACATGACTACTATTGTGCTAACCCTAGGATAAAGAAGGAACAGATTACCACAAACAATTGTTTCATAGATGCACAGAAGTTATGTCTCTTATTCAGGTTTGTTTATCTTCAATCGATATTTTTGCTTCTTTTCTCAGTTACATTTTACATATAAATATTAATTTCAGGACAATCCATATCCAGTGATTGCTCAGATTAATGGTGAGTTTGAACTAATTAGCAATATGTTTCCATGGCAACAGCAGAAGTGTTGTGCCTTGGTAACTGGTTTTACCATGGTAACAGTCCATCAAGGATGTTATTTTTGAAGCCAGGCATAGCAACAGCAGCTGGATGTCAGTTGGTGGCAAGTTGTGATTTAGCAGTGGCTTCAGAAAAAAGTCAGTTTGCTACACCAGGGTAAGTGACACCACCTGAACACAGACACAAAATACTAACACCAGGGTAAGTGACACCACCTGAACACAGACACAAAATACTAACACCAGGGTAAGTGACACCACCTGAACACAGACACAAAATACTACCACCAGGGTAAGTGACACCACCTGAACACAGACACAAAATACTAACACCAGGGTAAGTGACACCACCTGAACACAGACACAAAATACTAACACCAGGGTAAGTGACACCACCTGAACACAGACACAAAATACTAACACCAGGGTAAGTGACACCACCTGAACACAGACACAAAATACTACCACCAGGGTAAGTGACACCACCTGAACACAGACACAAAATACTAACACCAGGGTAAGTGACACCACCTGAACACAGACACAAAATACTACCACCAGGGTAAGTGACACCACCTGAACACAGACACAAAATACTACCACCAGGTTAAGTGACACCACCTGAACACAGACACAAAATGCAGACATTTCCTTATTAATTTATAAACTCAATCTATACATTATAACCTCCTGTTAGGGTCTTGAAGGTACAGATGTAGATGATGATTAACTGTAAAGTGTACATGTATATTACATTATGTACAATTTACCAATAATCATTGTCAGATTGGAAATCACTGAGCAAGGAAAAGCAGTAAATGAGCCTTATTATATACAGAAATGAATTTAAAACCAGACCATAGTTACTGTTCATTCCACACAAGTATAACCACCTTTAATGTATTATTAGCCAATCAGTGTCCAGCATGGTATTTGTAGTTGTTTTGATAACATGCTGTACTGTCTTGATATCTAGTGTCCAGCATGGTATTTGTAGTTGTTTTGATAACATGCTGTACTGTCTTGATATCTAGTGTCCAGCATGGTATTTGTAGTTGTTTTGATAACATGCTGTATTGTCTTGATATCTAGTGTCAACATTGGTTTATTTTGTTCTACACCTGGAGTGGCCTTGGCCAGAGCTGTCCCTAGGAAGGTTGCAATGGAGATGTTGTTAACAGGTCATCCCATCTCATCCCAAGGTATTCATGATTAAACATTACAGTGCTCACTTGTCATATTATAGACTGGCACTATAGTTTAGAAAATAAAATATAAATAACAATATTCTGGTATTGGTTCACTGTATGTAGATCTGGAGTACAACATGATGGGTTATGGGAATGTTCTGGTATTGGTTCATTGTATGTAGGTCTGGAGTACAACATGATGGGTTATGGGAATGTTCTGGTATTGGTTCATTGTATGTAGGTCTGGAGTACAACATGATGGGTTATGGGAATGTTCTGGTATTGGTTCATTGTATGTAGGTCTGGAGTACAACATGATGGGTTATGGGAATGTTCTGGTATTGGTTCATTGTATGTAGGTCTGGAGTACAACATGATGGGTTATGGGAATGTTCTGGTATTGGTTCATTGTATGTAGGTCTGGAGTACAACATGATGGGTTATGGGAATGTTCTGGTATTGGTTCACTGTATGTAGATCTGGAGTACAACATGATGGGTTATGGGAATGTTCTGGTATTGGTTCATTGTATGTAGGTCTGGAGTACAACATGATGGGTTATGGGAATGTTCTGGTATTGGTTCACTGTATGTAGGAATACAATATGATGGGTTATGGGAATGTTCTATTTTACAGAAGCATTAAAACATGGTCTTTTAAGCAAAGTTGTTTCAGAGGAGTCCCTTGAGGATGAAGTTAACAAGTTGGCTGCTAAAATTTGCAGTACAAGCCAACCTGTTATAGCTATGGGAAAAGCATGTTTTTACTTCCAAGTAGCCAAAAGTAGGGACGAAGCTTATAGGTAAATGTAAATTAAGCGTACAATGTCTTTGGTATAGCATATCTGCTTGCTCAGGCAATGCAACTTTTGGAAAATTTGTTGCTAATAGTCATACATTGGAAATTACATGTACATGCAAGGGAGCATGGCAGACTGCTGTTTGTTGTCATGGCGGCTAACTAGTAAATGATATCAACTGAAATCAACAACAAACAGCAGTCTGCCATGCCCCTTTGGTACATGTATCAAGCTGCCCTTGCATACAGTATTGCAAAAGCTGAAACTAATTATGTAGCAAACAATTGAAGGTCAATTCTATATATATGTGGGCATTCACTTGTAACAACAAAGTTCCATTGCCTGTGTAGTGTTTGTACAGGTTTAATCATAGTATAACCATGTTTATTATATACTCCATTTTTAGTCATGCAGAATCTGTAATGGTAGAAAATCTACAAACACCAGACGGCCAAGAAGGTATCAAAGCATTTCTGGAGAAGAGAAAACCAGTTTGGTCACACCAAACAGATTGCCATTAAGAGGTAGTAATTCAGGTTAGGTGTTTTGTAGCGTAGCTACAATCCTGGAATAATTACATTGGGACACATGTCAGTCACGTGACTTCAAACTCCGAGCGCAGTACTGTCACGTGACTTCAGCGCGCGCAACGTCTCCTCCCCCTCCCCTCCCCCCACCGATCAATGTTGATACCGAAAATTTGTTGATCAAAGCTCAGAGGTTCTCCCTGTGGGTCAACATTGATCGGTGGGGGAGTGGGGGAGGGCTGGATGGGGAGTGGGGGAGGTGGACATTGGAGTATTTATACCGCAAAAGGAAAGAAACCCAAAATGGGCTTCGGTGTCCCAATGAACTATTCCCTGATTGTAGATCTGATATCCATTCAAAGGCAGCTATAGCTACTGCAAATATGATAGGTATGACAGTCACTTATCCCTGTTGTATTTCTTCTCACTGCAAGGGTAATCATGCTTTGATAGGTATATGACAGTCACTTATCCCTGTTGTATTTCTTCTCACTGCAAGGGTAATCATGCTTTGATAGGTATATGACAGTCACTTATCCCTGTTGTATTTCTTCTCACTGCAAGGGTAATCATGCTTTGATAGGTATATGACAGTCACTTATCCCTGTTGTATTTCTTCTCACTGCAAGGGTAATCATGCTTTGATAGGTATATGACAGTCATTTATCCCTGTTGTATTTCTTCTCACTGCAAGGGTAATCATGCTTTGAGGTACTCAATTAAGTACAAATGTATAGTGACAGAGAGAGTGAAAGTAGATAAATATGATGACATGAATATCAATGTAACTATATAAGCACGTGTGTAAGCAGGTGTGTAAGCCTATTTCCATGACAACCAATTCTAAGCCAATCCCCTTGTAACACCCTGGAGCCTGGGCCATTGCTATGTAAATGGAATTCAATGTGACGTAGTTAATTATTATCTCTGTCATTTTTATTTTATTAAGTACATGCTAAATTCAATCTTGTCCTGACTGTCATCATTTGACACTTATTTTGCACCAAGCAATTTTTACTATCATACAGTATGACACTGATTATTTCTAGATTAAATTCAGGAATTAAAAAAAGCAGAATGGTTGATTCTTTGATGCAGAATGTAATAAATTTGATGGTTTAATGTTATAAGTAACTTGTGCTGAATGGTTGGCTGCAACCATGGTATGTTCCTTGTATCGATGAAGCCTGTTAAAGTATAACCAATCAAAGTTAACAAAGTAGAGTGATGGCACTTAAAACCAGTGAAACAAAATCTAATAGTTAGTGACTAATAGTGAAATCAAAACAAAAGAATTAAAACAATGGAATTACATTAATACCAACATGGCTAATATCTGTTTCACGGGTTAAGTGCCATCACTCTAATACATACATATGTTAAGTACCGTAAACTATAGTATCACTAGAACTTATGCTGACCATCAGCCTGGATTAGCTTGCTATTAGGCAATTTATAAGTTCTAGTGATACTATAGTTTAAAACATTGATTAAAGATTAAAGTAAGAACAGCTTGTTCATTTTACCCTCTCTCCTCTCCAATCATGTTTGACTGCTTCTCCCTTTTATCGCCTTTACAAAGACGGCTGGGAGGACTCTTGTATATAAATTAATTTATATTCTAAATCTTACAGTCGTATTTTAAGAGAACTGTCATGTGACTGGAAAGTATTGTTCGTTACATTGTTTTTATTTGATATGCCATGGATATAAGAGAATGACTCGGTGATGTATTATTCAGTAGTGAAAATCTTACCCATGTATCAGGAGAACTACCATCCATCGTTGTATTACAACACGTAGGTCTAGAGGAACTGTCTTTCAGAGTGCTAAGCGGTTTTGACTTGAGGTCTTCAAGATACTGCCAATTGGATCGAAGTTTTCCTATCGTCCTTTCAGAGTCATCTAGTGAATCTAAGATGGCCTTTGTAGCCTTTTGTTGAATGTCATTGCCATAAGCTACGTTGCTGCTCATCTTTAGGTTATTGTGCATGTCGTAAAGACTCTCGTTTCTTTGTTTGAGTTTTACATTTTCCTTCTCTAGCTCGTGGAGCTGTTGTTTGATGTATTCAACAATTCTTAACACTTCAGCTTTTTCGTGTTTCTCATGACAAATTTGTTTTTTCACAAATTGGATTTCACTTCTCATTTGATCTTCTACGCCCACTTTTTGCATAATGTTGCGTTCCAAAGCTTCAATTTTTTCGTTGTCAAGGTTTGATTCGGTGATTAAGTTACGTATCTTGTTCCTGTATTCTGTTCGATCTTTCTTCCTGTTCTGCTTTACTTTACAAACATAAATTTGGAGTTCACGAGTACCTTCCTCAAGTTGTGCGTTATGTTTACACAAATGGAATATTTCTTTAGAAAGACTTGACAATTTTTCCTTTGCGTCTTCTAGTTCAATTAATAGATTTTGTTTTCTTTGGTCTGCTTTCTCCAGAGAATCATTGAGTTCATGAACTTTGACACTTAGCTGTTGATTTACGCCTGTGAAAATGAAATATATTTGTAATCAGATTGATTATCCCTTTCATAATACACTTCCTTTCAAATAATAACAAGACGCTCAATGAGCGTACACTCGGGCATTATGACAAAGACAATGTCAGTTGCGTGACGAGGGACCTGACAATGACTGACAGTTGCGTGACGAGGGAGACTATGTTTAATGTATATGTGTCGGTGAGCATAGATAAAGATATTCGATTCGTACGTTCCTAGCACGTACTTGGAACGTCCAGTTGAGTTCAATATACGCTCGGAAACTATTTGACACGTTTGAGCGAATCATACTTTCGGATTTAGTTCGATAGGCGTTCGGAAACTATTCGATCCGTTTTTGGCGACCATGAATATGCAACCTCAAGTGACCTCAAGTACGTTTAAAGACGTACTACAGACGTACCTCGAAGAGTCGGAGATCTTTATCGATGCTCACCGACACAAATAGTCTCTCTCGTCACGCAACTGTCATTGTCATAATGCCCGACTATACGTTCATTGAGCGTCTTCTTCTGAAATAGATCCCTAAAATCTAAGGACGTTTTGATTTCGATTGTATTTTTGCCGTTCACTGACCTGTTTTGAGCGTGGAAATTCTGTTCTAAATAGCGCTACGCGGCGGTTCTAAAATTGGTCGCGTAATATATGTATGACTCACACAAGGATCATACAACTGTAATCGTACTGAAAAGAACACGGAGAAACCTACATTTTATCATGCAAACACTGTTTATTTTCAAAACAATTGTCAGTAAAAAAAAACTAACAAAATCGGACTGAAGGATATGAAAAATTTGGATTGTTTGTCTAAGTTGTGACGTGACTAATTAATGCGCTTCGCTATTATGCAAGTATATAAATAGCCTAAAACTACTTTTGTACGATCCCGATTTTCGTACATTGACCTTGCTCGCCTTTGCTTTGATGTAGTTTTGAAGTACGATTTTTATACGATTCCTTTTCCTTCTGAATTTTTCAAATGTGGAATAAAATAAACATCCATCATGAGTTACTGAAAATAACTCGACTGGCTCGACTGTTTGCATGACTTCTGTACATATAGCTTTCTGTCAATAGATTTAGTTATACATCGCTGGTCGTGAGTTTAATTATAAATACTCAAGGACATAACTGTACACGTACTATTACAATTCGCAACAAACATGGCATAGCGAGGTCATGATAGTTTTTGAGTTCATTTCATTTGCTTTTCAGTCTCGACTGTTTGCATGACTTCTGTACATATAGCTTTCTGTCAATAGATGTAGTTACATCGCTGGTCGTGAGTTTAATTATAAATACTCAAGGACAACTGTACACGTACTATTACAATTAGCAACAAACATGACATAGCGAGGTCATGATAGTTTTTGAGTTCATTTCATTTGCTTTTCAGATCATTTTTTGATGAGTTCGACTTCGTGGAACGACGTCGTAGAACAGCCCTTTCGAAAACGCTCGAGGAAGATTTAGAGTATGCGTATCTGGTATGTAGTACTTAGGCGTATGCGTTTGGATGGCTTGCGTCATTTCTCTCACTACACAAGATGACTTATTCTCTCTCGATCCAGCACGAGCTTCTAGTCCTTCTACCACTTCTAGTCGTCGAACGATGAACTAGAATCCTGACCTTTAATAGCTTGAATATCTACAGCTGCTTTCAAAACTAAGATTCAAGTCTACACACAGGAGTGTGTCGTTTGTTTTCCCTTATCTGCTGAAAGATGACTTGTTCTCTCTCGATCCAGCACGAGCTTCTAGTCCTACTATCACTTCTAGTCGTCGAACGATGAACTAGAATCCCGACCTTTAATAGCTTGAAGATCTACAGCTGCTTTCAAAACTAAGATTCAAGTCTACTTGAGTCCTGTGTGTCGTTTGTTTTCCCTTATCTGCTGAGTAATCTTGAAACTCGATACGATCAAATACTTCGCATTCTTTCTTCATTCTTCGCATTTTTTCTTCATTCCGTGATCAAACAAACAAACAAACAAAAACAAAAAAGTCCATTTTATTACTCGGGCTTCCTTCGGAAGGGCCCGAGTAATAATAATAACCACATAAACGTACTATCTACCATACCCCTTACTACATATATACTCTAAACCTAATCCTACCCCTTACTACCTACCATATACTCTAAACCTAATCCTACCCCTTACTACCTACCATATACTCTAAACCTAATCCTAATCCTACCCCTTACTACCTACCATATACTCTAAACCTAATCCTACCCCTTACTACCTACCATATACTCTAAACCTAATCCTACCCCTTACTACCTACCATATACTCTAAACCTAATCCTACTCCTTACTACCTACCATATACTCTAAACCTAATCCTACCCCTTACTACCTACCATATACTCTAAACCTAATCCTACCCCTTACTACCTACCATATACTCTAAACCTAATCCTACCCCTTACTACCTACCATATACTCTAAACCTAATCCTACCCCTTACTACCTACCATATACTCTAAACCTAATCCTACCCCTTACTACCTACCATATACTCTAAACCTAATCCTACTCCTTACTACCTACCATATACTCTAAACCTAATCCTACCCCTTACTACCTACCATATACTCTAAACCTAATCCTACCCCTTACTACCTACCATATACTCTAAATCCCTAATCCTACTCCTTACTACCTACCATATACTCTAAACCTACTCCTACTCCTTACTACCTACCATAAACCCTAATCCGAATCCTACTCCTTACTACCTACCATATACTCTAAACCTAACCTTTACTGCCTAGCCTAAACCTGATGCTACCCCTTGTACTTGGGAGCTCGCGATGCGACAATAGCAAAACAATCTGTGTTTTTACCTTGTAAAGATGTAATTGCAGACTTCGTGTCTTTCTGCTTTCCCAAAAGTTCTGTATTTTTCAGACATAATGCATCCCATTCTTCATTCTTTGTCGTATTACTTTCATTCAAATTCTTCAGAGTAATCTGCAGTTTGTTTAATTCCTCCTCAAGAGATGTTATTTTGTATGATTTTTTGTGCAGCTCATTGAATAGACTCTCAACAAGAGTTTTGCTCTCGTTTATATTGGCTTGCTTTTCTTGTTCAAGTACCGATAATTGTGTCATTAGAGCATTAACGTTTTCTTGGAGATTGTCCTGCATAAAAAAACAACAGAAAAATGAGTCATCATTTGTGGCACTTCCCTATTCGTGTGATAATTGCACTGACACTTTACATGGCCGCCATTTTGATGACGTTATCTTAGCTTATTTACTAAGAGAACTCCTAAGAACAGACGCCAATGTACAGTCATTTGCAAAAATTAGCCATTTCAAAAACGAGTGGAGGACTGGGAACGAGTTTTTAGAATTAATCTAATTAAGAAATGAACCCCATCACAAGAAAGAGCATGTCATAATTAGTAAGTTTCAGGAGTTTGATAGTGTTTGGACAAGTAGCAACTGAACTGCAGACATTCAAAAACTGCAAAAATTACAAAGAAATGTATGGTTACGGGGGACACTTGTCCCCTGTAACATACATTTCTTTGTAATTTTTGAGATGTTTGGAAAGCTGTTACTCGCTCAATATCTAACTAAACCTATCGAAACTTTGTAAACTTACTCATTCTGATATGCTCTTTCTTGTGATGGGGTTCATTTTTTAATTAGATTAATTCTAAAAACTCGTTCCCAGTCCTCCACTCGTTTTTGAAATGGCTAATTCTGGCCGCCACGATATATCAATATATCGGGTGCATTATGGGTAATTAAATAATACTATTTTGAGTTTCCTAACTTATTAAATGAAGAAAATTTACAAACAACAAACGCATGACTAAAATAAACACCATACTAAATATTTATACCAACTTTGCTGGCGTTAACCCGCTTTAAGGGGAATTTGCTATTATTTAATTACCCATAATGCACCCGATATATTGATATATTGATATTTCGTAGCGGCCAGAATTTTTGCAAATGACTGTAATGTCTAATTTGATATAATGTTTATTGACGTTGATTTTACTATTATTATTGCCCTCACCTTCAGTGCAACTGTATCTTTAAGTATCTTTTCTAATTCTTTTTTTCCTTTTAAACATTCTAGTTCTTTAGTTTTAAATGATTCCAATACCATCTTTAAGTTTTCCTCTGCTTTTTCTTTTGCACCTTCCAACAGTGATACCTTTTCATTTGCCGATACGAGTTCTCCCTCTATCAGTGATATCTTTTCGTTTGCCGATACGAGTTCTCCCTTTATCATTTGGTAATCCGCCAGACGTTGTCTAAGGAACTCTTCCGTAGCGTCTCTTTTTCTTAAACTTGCTTCAAACTCATTTACTTGTTTATTCAAGCTTTTCAAAGTGTCCTCATTGTCTTTTTGCTGTTGAATAAACTTGTCACTTAAAATCTTATCAGTCAACTGTTTTTCCTTTAAGCATTGTTCCAGATCATCCTTGTATTTCAAAGAATTCAACAAGACCTTCATATTCTTATCAGACTGGATTCTTTCATCTTCCATCTGCAGTACTTGTACATTCAATGTGTCAAGCATTTGTTTCATCTGAGCTTTCTCTGAGTCATAACGAACTGTCAAAGTTTTCTCTAGGTTCTCAATGTTTTCCTTCGAGCTCTTCTGTTGTAATTGAACTTCTCCTCTTGTTTGTGCGATAATATCTTTCGAGATTTGGAGCTCATGGTCCAGCTTTTCCTTTTCTTTTCGAAGCTGATTCACAGTTTCCTTCATTTCTTGGAGTTGTTTCGAGAGTTTTTCATCGACTTCACGCTCGTTGTGTTTGTCTTCCATGGATTTTAGCATCGAATCAATCATCTTGTCGCTCTCACACTTTTGAGCTTCCAACTTTGAAACAGTTTCTTTAAGAGATTTCAACTTTTTCTTTAGTTTTTGTTCGGTTGTACTTTTGTCTTCAAGGGTTGTTCTTAGAATGTCAAAGTGGGTTTTGAAATCTCCAAGGTCCACTTCCATTTTATCTTCATCTTTTCTCAGTTCCTTCACCAAACCGCGAAGCTCTCCGACAAGTTGAGTTTTCCATGGTTTCATTTAACTTTCTGACTTTGTCACGTGATTCATAATATTCTGCTTTGTATTTTGCTTTTGACTGCTCATCACAGTAGGATTTTTGTTTTTCTTTTTTCAAGTTTGCGACAATCACCTCCATCTCATCAAGCTGTTTGTTGAAATCTTTCTCTGTTTCGTCTCTAGCTTTGATAGCTTTGGATAGATCTTCTTTAGCGTGCAAAGTCCTAATCATGGAAATGATTGTTCTGCTGTGATGGAGTTTCTCAGCCTCCAAGAGAGAGATCCTCTGCTCCAATACGGCCATCTTGTCACATAGTTCTTGTTCTGAATCAGTTCGGCATTTCAGTTGAGCTTCTAAGCTCGTGATTTTTTCATGTGCCATTATTTCAGCATTTCTCTTTATCAGGTCTATTTCTTTTCTTTCTTTATCAACTGCAAACTACGAAGAAAACAAGGGAAAACTTCGTCAATTATTGTACATAATACTTCGCGTGTCTAGAAAATACATGAATAGTACGAGCTGCTGTTTTGCCAGCTTGTTTTGATTTGAAGGGAAATGTTTGGTGTGCGATGATTATATGACATTTGTCAGCGGTGTGATTGTCAAGAGTATTACAGACGTATGGCGACAATGTCTGATATATTTAACAATCTTATCTACCTTTTTCGAATTATCCAAGGATTTCATATGATCCGAGTGCTTAGTCTGTTTCCAACAGGCCAATTCTTCCTGTAAAGCTGTACGATCTGCTAAGCATTCCTCTAACTCTTTAGTTCGTTTCTCTGAGATTTCCACTATTTGCTGTAAGTTGTTTTTCTTTAACAGAACATCTGCATTTGTAGTCCCTCCTTGTAACCTCTTGCTTTCCACTTTAAGATCGAGTTCATCCCATTCCACTTTGCATTTCTTTAACTCACTGTCTGTGTTAAGCTTTTCAAACATTACTTTCATCTGTCTTTCACTGTCGAGTTTCCCTTCTTGGAGTTTAGATATTCTCTTTTCTAAAAACTTGATGGCGTTGTGTAGCTGAGAAGCAGGTACTTTTACATCTGTTGGATGCTTTGGAGCCGACGATATATCTTGTTCTTGCTCTTTTTTTTCTTTATGAAAAAGACTATCATAGAGTTGTATTCGTTGCAAGAGATCTTTATTAATTTCTTTGAGCTTTTTAATTTTCGATTCTCCGTGATCCTTCACCTGAAATGTGTTGAGCTGCTCCTGCAATTTTTCGATTTGACACTGACTTGTTTCTTGATCCTTCATTGCTCCCTGTTTTGCTTCTAACAGAAGCCCCTCTATAGTGTCATTTTCCAACTGTAACATGTTTATTTGTCTCATCATTTCACCCATCTGTGTGTCTTTTTCTTTACATTCTTCCTGTAGATTTTCAAGAGAGGACTGCAACTCAACGATGATTGGATCTTCGCCACCTTTGGTATCTTTTGAAAAAGAAACTTTTGTTTTCTTGAGTTTTCGTTCCAACTTCAGTTTGTCATTTTGGAACTTCTTGTTCTGTTTCTCTAAGAATTCTATCATGGCTTCAAGTTCCTGCTCTCTTGATTCTTCTTGCAATGAAGATTCCGTTGTTTCTTTCCCGATTGAACTGGTGGCTCTTACAATGGCACTCACAAGTCCTGTAACGTCATAGAAAATCTGCAAACCATTTTCCATGGCTACCGTGAAGGGATGGCACCACAATTCTAAATCATTTGCTGCAGACTGATCAATTTGTTCGAGCAGTTTTTCTAAATCACGTATTTTTGTTTGTAATTGACCCTGCATATGTGCAACATCGGCATTCGCACTAACTTGTGTCTTCTCAATGTCACGTTCAATCTCTTCCATCTTTTTTCTTTCCTGCGTGAGGTTTCCTAGAAGTCTCTGGTTTTCTGTCTCTAATTCATCAAGGTATCCACGAAGCTCGTTTCTAGTTTCTGTTTCTTTAACACATTTCGATTTAAAAGACGTTAGATCTGTTTTCAAGTCTGCATTTTCCTGACAAATGTTTTGAAACTCTGCATTCATATCTCTCTGTTTCTCAACTGTGATGCATAATTCATTCTTAAGACGCTTTATTTCATTGTCTTTTGATGATAACTTTTTCTGGTAATCACTTTGATTGTTTGACAGCTCCTCCTTTTGCTCTTCAATCGCCTGACATAATTGTTCGTTTTGTGAATGTTGATCATTCACTATGTACTCCATTGCCTTGAATTTGGCTTCTTCATCTTCAAACCTTTCTTTAAGGTTAGTTATTTCCTCGTTCAGTTCAAAGACCGTTTCCATATTGTCTTGTACTACTATAACATCTTTTCTTGAGTTTGCTTTTTCTAGTCTTAATTTTGTTTTACTTATTTCTTCCCTCAAATCCTCCATTGAAGCTATGATGGACCTTATAAGCATGTTCACCTCGTTTTGGTTTCGTTTCACTTCACTTTCATTATCAGGAAGAAAACTGTGTTGAGCCTCTGCAAGTTCAACAGAAAGAGGGTTTGATGAAGTTCTTCTCAGTTCACTGCTGTCTGCCGTCTCATTTGCAAGACGTTTTCTTGCATGTCTTGTTTCATCGTAGATTGTTCTAAGTTTAGCGCCGACTTCAACTGTAAACTTGTGAAGATCAACCATGTTTTGGCACTTCTTTACCATGTCGTCACACCTTATAGTAAGCTTGCAATTTTCTGCCTTCAATTCTTCTTCACTTTCAGTTAGTCGTTGAAACTTTTCGTTTGATTGTTTCGTCTCACGATTGAGTTTTTCAAGGATGCTCTCAAGCTGTTTAATCTTTGATCTCAAAAAGTTATTATCTTCCTCTGCTTTCAAGGCTTTCACTTCCTGTAAGCTAGAAGATCTTTTCATAGTGAGAATTGCAGCATCAGCTTGATGGTCTTGTTCGTCTTTCTTCTGGTCACCCTGAGGTTCGACATGGCTCGGACGCTGCTGACATGCGTATTGTTTAAGTTTCTTTAACAGTTCCATTTTCTCAGTTCTGAGGAAGTCACAGTCAATCGACATTTTTGATAGTTTATTTTTCAGTTTCATGTTCTTCTCTTCCAAGATGCGAATATCATCTTCTTTCTTCACTTTTTCTTGTTTGAGTGTTGCATTTTCCAACTTCAAGGAACGGATGAAAACACGGTTTTTGTCGACTTCCTCAAACTCTTTCTTGTACATATCAAAACTTTGTTGGAGCTCCTCGTAGTCGTTGCGGCAACAGTTGACAAGTTTCTGCATCACTGAAATTTCATTATCTTTTAATTTAATCCTTTTCAGTAACATTTCCACATTTCCTTCCTCTAATGTTTGCGTTTGTTTTTCCTTAGAAGAGCTTCGGTCTTTTGATGGAACAATAATCGACTTCAAAAGATTCTCAAGTATTTCTTCTTGGTTCTTTAGTTCTTTCTTGGCGTCGTCGCCAATTTTATCTTGTGGTTCTTTTCGTGGACGGGGCTTTCTAGGATCATCAGGATCATCACCTGATCCACCTGCGGAACCACTTTGTTTATTTGTACTACTGAGGACAGGAACCGCACTTCCTTCACTTCCAGCAGATGACTGTGCACCAGACCCTTTGTTAGAATTCATGACTCCCTCCTTCGTGCCAGTTTCGTTTGATGCTATAACCATGTCAGTAAACTGTTTATATCTCTTGGTAAGCAGTTCCTTTGCATTGTGGTACCTAACGGTATGTGGAAAGTTGTTTTCAGTGTACAATTATTATTTTTCTAAATCTTTTCACCCCCAAGCAGCTACGCATTGGGTATTTCTCAGTTTTAATCTAATCCGTTCATCTACACAGAGGTTCTTGTGTACTAAATAAACTCGTTAGTTGTGGCCGTTTCTATCGTTGTCTTACCTGGAAGAAACTACACTTTCAGTCGAGCAGTCTGATTCATCATCGTCCGATGTGAGTGTTGCTGTGTCCTCGTCCGATAAATAAAAGCACTGTTATAAAGCAATGAAACTCTTTACACAACAAACAACAAAGCATTCAAGCAATGTCGACAGCGACTCTAAAGTGCAAACTTCAGTAAGCACGGATAGTTCGCATAAACACGCGGCATACAGTCAGTGGCGGATCCAGGATTTTACAAAGGGGGGTGGATAATCATAAAGCTCTTTCAAGGTATATATTCTCCATCAGAGTCGACTGATTATAATTGTATAGGCGAGGTGCTGATTGACGCCAGGAGCGTAGCTAGTCTTTTTTGCTGCTACACAAAAGTGAACCAGGGCCGTAGCAGAGGCCAATCGGTGGGGGAGACGCGTAGCGAGCGCCGTAGGCGTGAGGCGCTAGGGGGGTTTGGGGGCATGCCCCCCCCCCCAGAAATTCTGAAATCCAGAGGCTCGGAAATGCTATTTCCAGCGTTCTCCAACAGTTATTTGTGATTTACGCGTATCGCTAATTACTTCCTACACTGTCTCAGCAAACAAATGCATATTGAAAATAGTATAACACTGGAGAATTTCGATGGATGAATCGATTCAGACAATCCTTTAATTAGCGAAAGTCCTTAATTATGAATCGTGCTCTGCTCTGACCAAGGCTGGTTTTATTTCCATCATATCGCTACGATCGCTCAGGCTAGGATACGCGTCCAAAATGTGTTCAGCTGCGATCACTAGTGTGGTTTCCATATGATCGCTGTGAGAGCTGAAAATAATTGTCAAATTCAAGGGACAATTTTATTATAATAAGGTTTAAAGCAAGTTCACACAACAGTGTTTATATGACATCTGAACAACCGGGTTTCTCCTAATCCGTGTAATAACGCGAAACATGAGGGGGAGGGTTAGAACACTTACAAAAAGAGGGGGGTGGCTAGCCACCCAATCCACCCCCCCCTGGATCCGCCCCTGACAGTATTATTTTAAGAAGGGTGCTTCATGTGAGTCGAGTTTGTCAGTTCGTTCTCTCCCTTGCTTCGAGGGTTTTTCTCTGGGTACTACGGGTTTTCCTCCCTCTCTCCCTCAGTAAAAACGAACTAGTGAGATGAGTGTTGGGTGTATAGAATATTAGAATGTAGTAAGAAGTGAGTATGAGAGTCGTGTCCCCACTAGTGAGATGAGTAGAATATTAGAATGTAGAATATTAGAATGTAGTAAGAAGTGTGATTGAGTTACGTCTCAGGAAGAGCTACTCTGTGGAAGAGACGTAAATTATTATATTATTATTATTATTATTATTATTATTTACCGCAAATTAATGTCGTTACTGCTGAAGTACATGTTATGTTACTCACCGCTTTCGGCAATGCAATACGTTCCTGTATTCCAACGCCGCACCGAGCCTGATTCAAACTGCTGGATCTGGTGACTTGAAATGTACCAATACCTCGAGCATTCATCATTCGATCGTTGCGGGCACTACTTTTAGTAACTTTCGCCAGTTCTTGGTTAGTCGATTCTCTGTGCGAACTATCTGACTCGTATTCTTCGTTGGACGAATCACTGTAAACACTGAACTTATCACGGCGAACCAGTGGTATGCTGGAAGATCGGTAGTTGTCCGACTCCTCATCAGACGACTCATCACTGTCTGGTGTAACACATTGTCCCCTGGTAACACAACGAACAGGAATCCTTGACGGTGCTGCAGACCAAGGAACTGTAGAATCTGAAAGTAGAGATTCCATTTTAGCGTGAAGCAGTGACCCCATATTTATTGTTTCTGGAATCTTTGCTTTTTCTTCTTCTTTCAATTACAACTTTTAGTAAGCAAAATAAAGATGGCATTCGAAACACCAATTACCGCAGTAATTAGCAGTAATTAATGCACTGATTAAATTTGATTGCGTCACATGACAATTTGACGTCATCAGTCCAAAAATCTGAAGATGATGATGAAGAAGTGGTTAGTAGTAGTGGCTCTCACATAATAAAATTGCAATATAAAATATACCAAAATCCTAGCTATAATCGATACATCTATTTATTTTATAAGCAATTTTTATTAAAATTAAATTAATTTTATAATTCACAACTCCAGACTGGGGGATTTTATTTCTTGAGGTGCTTTCAAAGTAGGCAAAGTCGAATTCCACCCAAAAATTGCACAAAAAAAATTCAGCATGACCCCGACGTGACTCGAACACGCAGCCTTCTGATCTGGAGTCAGACGCGCTACCATTGCGCCACGGAGTCATCCGTTAAAAAATCTGTGTGTTTTCATAAATTTATTATAAGAGAATGTATCTTTTGTGTTTGTTATTTCAGTATTTCGCGCAGTTTTCAATATTTTAAAAATAACACGGATCATATTTTTTTATTAACGCTGGAAAAGGTTTTTGGTTATTATATTATATAGGAACGTTTAATAGTATTCCAAATAATTTAGTGAATCATTTTTTACGCAATTGTCATACATATTATGTGGGCTTTTAAAACTGTCCCAAAGTAAGCTAAGAAAACTAGGGTAAAGTGTGTATGGATAACCTTTATATGTATATCTACGTTTACTAGTATTAGTTGAAATATATCTATCTAACGGACTACCTGTGGTTGGTTTCCATGACAATCTTCAAAATGGCGGCCTATTTTTAGTTGGTTACGTTTATCCAGAGCCAGAGGCGTTTATACTACTACTAGACGTTGAACGATCTCTATTTGCTGTTACGTTCCTGGTCAAATATAGAGTGGAATTCAACCAAAATCTAAAGTAAGACTCGATCGATATTGTTGTGATGTTTGATTCAAGTGCTTACACGTCGAGAGGACGCTTCAAAAGGACCAAGTTTGTCCCTTCAACGGTAGACGAAACGCTGTTTGGTGACCGTCGAAAATCCCGTGACCCAGATCCTGTGCCTGAGTTTGAACCTCCTTGGGTGGACAATGGTAAAACAAAGCTCAAACCCTCCCCAAAACCATTGCTATTTTACTGTCCAAGTTCTCCTTCACGTTCTTCGTCTCGAGCGAGCGCCATCAATACACCTGAAAGGAAATACAAACCAGCTAAATTCTCTCCTACTGTGGTGGACAATACATTATTTGGAGAGACGAAAAAGGAACAAATACACGATCTTCAGATGGAAAAGTTCTTTACATCTATGCCACATAAACAATCGAACTCTCAATCGTGTGTCGATTCAAAAAGTAGACCACAAAGTGGAAGGTCATCAAAACCTGAACAACCACGGCAATTGCCTCCATGGAGATAACAAGACTGTATATAAGCTTATAACTTACATTGTAGCTAGTATAGAGTATGTATCTTTAATAGCCACAAAGATTTAATATTTCTGTACAACTTTATTTCCTCCCAAGGATTACAAAAAGAAATGCAATAATAAATGTTCTATAGAACATACACAGCATTGATTTCAATATTATAGAGGCTAAGTATCTGATATGGCTGTGTAGGGGGGGGTCAGATACTTAGCTGACTAATAAGTTGTCAGACAATGTTACTGCGGTTCTCAATATTATGCAATCTCCTACATTCAAACAGTCGGCTGGAACTTGGTTTTTCACTTCTGTCAAATTAAAAACTCAAACAAATTAAAAACTAAATTCATTCTTTGACCAAACGATCCATAATTTAGCTGAAACTCATGTTTCCATTTGGTGGGATCTTCTGACTTTTGTTTTGATTTTTTTACATTGATTGACAGAAGAGAAAAACCAAATTACAAGTGAACTGCTTAAATGTCCGAGATCGCATAATATTGAAAATTGCTTATCCAACCTACATTAGATTTAGGGTGCGTTCGATTGACCTTATTCCGGAATAGGAATAATTCCAGATTCTGGGGCAGACGGATGACGTCATTATTCCAGAATATTCCAAGCATTCTACTATGATGAGCAGAATGTTTGGAATATATTCCGCTTATTCCGGAATCGGAACAGACTCAATTGAACGGACATTCCATATTATTCCAAGTATTCCTATTCTGGAATAAGGTCAATCGAACGCACCCTTAGAGTCATAATTGTTTATCATTTACTTCTGCAAAGAAATAAAAAATATACTAGCCTGATACAGGATCATCAGGCCTGTTCAAGCCTGATATGACGCCATATCACACATTATTTGCAAAAGTAAATGACAAAATGTGAATGACATATCAATACAAAAGCCATATTTCAAACCGGGATGTTACAGTTCCTGTAGCACAGTTTAATAGCTGAGATAACACTATTTAGTACTATTTAGTACTAGTAACTGTTTCACAGTTATATTGTTTGCACTCTACTGTTATTATACAAAATTAGTCATTGAAAAGCAGTTGACGTATAAAGTCATCCTGATTATTTGAAATTTCTTTTACCATAGCAGGTTCATTAATTCTATTAATTGATGTAGTATTGTCAAGACAGTCTGGAAGGAGTTTCTCTAATTGATCAGCAATGTTGACACTTTCTTCTTTACTTGTTATGTTACAAATCCCACTGGAAGTACTACCACAGGAACTTACAGAACTTGGGCTAGAATATCCACTGTCACTCTGAGAGTCAAAGCTTTGGTCATGAATTGAGTCTGTGGGACTCAGAACATATTCTGGTTCGCTGTTCTTCTCATTTTCCAAACTTGTGGGCAGTTGTGAGCTAGGTAGTTGAGATCTTTCTTTCTTTGGGACATAAGGTTGAAATTGAGTTAACAATGTTCTTCTTTTCTTTGGCAGTAAAGACTGAAGTTGTGAGTTGTTTGATAGTCTTTTAAGTGCCACTCCAACAAATGAGCCTCCTGATAAGCCTAAATGCAGTGAGGGAGGCACTAAACAAGGAGATTTCCTGTCCATAATTATTGGCACTTCAAAAGCTACTTTTGCATCAACTTTATTTGGAATATCAGATTTGCTGGAATTGGTATCTTCAGGAACTTTGTGGCTTGGTGTTACATGGCATTCACTAACTTTGAGTTTGCTGTGTAATTCAGATACAATATCCAATGTTACTTCCTGTCTTTGTGGAGAAACTTCATCATTTGAAGAAATGTTTTCCTGTTCTGTATCTTTAGGATTACAGTGTTTTTCTAATCTTTGATCCAAAGATGAATTATTGTTGTTGCTCCATAGTGTTGCTTTCTGTAGCACTATAATATGTACCTGGGATGGTGATACTTTATGAGGATTGTCTGACCATGAACATATGGGAGGTTTTAAGTCATCCAATTCAAGCCACCTTGATCCTTGAAAATAAGAAAATGTACATTAAGCATGAAATTAGTTGCTTCACACATATAGAGTACAAACACTAAAAGCGTGAAATAGTACTACCGTAAATCTAAATAATACTAAATACAGTTGAACCTCCAGTTGCGACCACTGTTTTATTTGTAAGTGACCACCTCTCTTAAGCGACCAGTTTTCCAAAATACACGAACTTCTATTGGATAATCTTATCGCACCGGATGTTATGAAAGATTTAAAGCCGGAAGTTTTCGCAAAATTGAACCACGAGCGGTCTACGGGCGATGGGATAATATTCATTTATGTTCTTTTACAAATATATGCAAATTAAAGAGAGAACATTTTGTAAGTTACCTGGAGTTCCTTTTAAATCGATCGATTCCTCTTCCAATGAATTCAAACATTCTGCTAAAACAGCCATTTATATAAAGTGTCTTTTAGAATCCTAACCGTCGTTAGCCGTCTTCTAAAATCCTAACCGTCATGCGTGTAATATAGCGACCGGCCGTTGGAGGAATTTTTTTGTTAATGATTTAACTTGGGGATATCATGTTCGCGTCAGTCAGTTTGCTACGTTTGAACCCGTACGGCCGGTCGCTATATTACACGACGGTTCGGATTTTACACGGCAGGCACAAATGACCCTAAAATTGGTCCGTGAAAACGTCATATTTTTCTCAAAACATTCATATTTTCAAAATTCTTCCATGAAATGAAATAAAAATTTCAGAGTTTCTTTATTAAAGGTAGTGTGGTATTTCAAACTACTCGATGGCAAAATCTGATGCAATGATGACGTCATAATAAAAAGTTACAATTGCTGTGAAAATTTAGTATAAACACAATGATAAAACTAGGCTACCTAACAGCAGTGAATGCTGACGGTGAATGCAATGTTAGTAGTTGTGGATAAAGAGTTGGTGCCGGAGAGCTTAGAGTGATTCCAATAAACCTGGGCACTACCAATTAGCTGTCAGTGTATATTAGATGCAAAGTAACAAAAGACAACAAAAGAGTGAGTGTCTAATAGTGTGTATTGGTGTAGTTAGTAATGCCCAGGTTTATTGGAATCACTCTACTGTAGTTATGAAATGTTTTGTTTTATGTAAGTGACAAGTATGCAAATTATTAGGTGAGTCTACCTTTCTTTGTTTTGAATAGTATTTGTCTATTTGAAAAACTGGATAGCTTATGAATAACTAATGTATTACTTATAATTGAGATTTCAATGTGAATATTCACACTTGAAACTGACACACGGTCAGCCGGCACTAATCAGCTCAATTTTAATACGGTGATCTTCAACTACACAATTCCCACGAAAAGCACAAGATACGGTATCTGATGGGCTTACGAGTCAGGATATACCGGCTAAAGAAACATACACATGTACAAATTAATTAGGGACACAGATTTTGGGCACGACATTTACCGATCAGAAACGCGAAAGCTTGAATAGGAAAACAACTCACTTCAGGCTATAGCGTATGTAGTAGTTGGCGCGAAAAGCATGATGGTTCTTGAGAATTGCATGATGGTTATTGGAAACTGCATGCCGGGTAAAAATCGAGATTTTTTCTGCCTACGTGAATGAATTAGAATTGCTTCCTTGCTCGCTCACTTCAGGCTCGCTCGCTGCGTCAGCAATAAAGTGTATATTTTGAAAGAGAATAACATATTGTGCACTTCGGTGAAATTTGTGTAATGTTCCGATTATTAGAACCCGAGTTATAAAGGATTTAGTTTTTTGATGACGTCATTATTTATGATGTCATCAGCTAAGGAAAAAAGCAGTTTGAAGAGACATAAATCAGTAAAATGACTTTATTGATATTTATTATTGTTATAGAGGTATCTTATTCTTCACAATGCAGGATTTTGATGTTTATTAACTCTATTAGAGATATTTTAAAATATGTGTGACGTCATAATGACGTATTCGCTTTTTTATTAGTTTTTAAAATATTATTTGAACTACTTACACTCAAAAAATCAAAATTCTAAAATCAACAAGTATTCCGTATGTCATAGTTCTTCCAATACTCTAAGTATGGCGCTAAAATGTTTTCAAACAAAAAAGTTTTACCAAGTGGTTTATTTTACCGATGGTTTTGTATGAATTATTTCCCGCCAATTTTTCCCGGGAAAAAATATCGAGTTAAAAATATTCATAACTCTGGTTGTCTTCGTCCAATTTCAAAACGGTTTTTCGATTTTAGGTTAGTTATCACGAGAAGAACAAAGTAATGTCAATTTTGCGATTTTCCAAGAAATTTCAAATGACCGATTTTAGGGACATTCACGCCCGCCGTGTTAGAAGCAACGGCTAATATGACGGCTAGAATTTTAAAAGACACTTATAAATGGCTGTTTTAGCAGAATGTTTGAATTCATTGGAAGAGGAATCGATCGATTTAAAAGGAACTCCAGGTAACTTATAAATGTTCTCTCTTTAATTTGCATATATTTGTAAAAGAACATAAATGAATATTATCCCATCGCCCGTGGACCGCTCGTGGTTCAATTTCGCAAAAACTTCCGGTTTTAAATCTTTCATAACATCCGGTGCGATAAGATTATCCAATAGGAGTTCGTGTAAGAACGAGCATCACTGAGAACCAATCAGAATCTATTATATATAATCGCGTAAGTCGCAGGGGGTCCAGAACACGGTTATTGGCGCTGATTCGCAGACGGACTATACGAGAGAAAAGTCCGGATGTGACGCAGGCATCCCGCGTGTTTCTATCAGAGCATACACGCCGGGTCAGAAAAGGTCTAAAATGTCTTTTGTCGGAATAACTTCTACAGTTTTCATCCAATCAATATGAACCTTTAGGCAATATGATAGTACATGTGAAGCTCACAAATGGTATGATTTTTTTTTTGTGAGACAAAATGGCCGGAATTTCAATTTTCAAAAATTAATATCTTTGGATTGAATACCGATATCTGAGAACTGTTTTAGTTACAACTTTAGTTTAACATGTTCTTTTGAATGTAATATTCAGAATAGTGAATTTCGAAAATTCTTGGCATGTTCATGATGTCATTTTCCCGCCAAAAAACATAAAAATCAAGAAAAAAAAATCATACGATTTGTTAGCTTCACATGTACTGTCATGTTGCCTAAAGTTTCATTTTGATTGGATGAAAACTGTAGAAGTTATTCTGACAAAAGACATTGTAGACCTTTTCTGACCCGGCGTGATAGAACATGGAAAAACGTTTTCTAATGCTTTTATAAAATAACTACAAGGATTTCTTTCGTAATAATCCTTTATTTACGCGAGATTTTACTGATCAAATTTTCAATTCTCCTGAAAAGCGTCAGAAATCGCCCATCATCCAATCAACTGAAAGAAATCAAAATGGCAAAGCGACTTGACAACTTTTATCTGTGAAGTTTAGTGTTTTGACAGGGAAAACGTTTTGTAAAATGCTATTTTTTGTCAGAAAATTACAGAAGAATGCTTGTTACACTTCGTTTTTGTATCCTGTGAACACGAAACACGAAGAAAATCGAGAAAAGCTGAGCCGAATCACGATCAATGACGAAGAGTCATCAAACTTCCTGAAATATTTGAAAACTTGATGAATGGAGCACGAAGTCAGGTAGCCAAATATCCACAGTATTTGTCGTATTTTTGATTTTTTTCATCGCTTTTCTCGACAAGAATGTTTAATGATGGACGTTTTTGAGACATTTTTTCTCTTTGACATATTTTACTAGAGATATGAATGTTCTGGCGAACCCGCCGTGTAGCTACAAGAATCGCTCTGTTTTCACTGTTTTGTGAGTATAAATACGGCTATCTTTTCTTGATATTTTCAGTCGTACACTTGAGAAAATATGTGTAGCTATAGAACACAAAATGGTTAGTATGTGATTGAGAAAACGTAGGGTTAGTGAACAAAAATAATTGGACGATTCGTCGAGTCAGGTGAAATTGAAGCTCAATTCTTGCAAATTTTCAGTTTAAAATAAGCAAAATCACATCTAGATAGAACTTGAACTTAAAGGGGCAGTGTCAAGCCATATGACCGCGTTAGCCTGGGTACGAAGAAGCGAGAAATAATAAAAGTCCACCGTGGACTTTTATTATTTTCGATGTTTTGAATCCGTTTCCATCGACCTTAATCATGTTTGTTCAAGCGTCTAATGGATCACTAGTAATAATTCAAAGCATGTTCTTCATTTTCAACAATTCCTAGTGGCAATTATTTCATCTTAGAAGTGACTTTGAAGCCGTTGAAAAAAGTGTCGAACAGCCGTTGAGAGGCAGGCCGCCATCATCCTCGAGTGAAGAAAACCGAATTGTAAACCGGCAATTCTGGTTGATTGCGAAGGAATCTTGATCATCAATCGTAGGTGCAGTACTGTTCATGACTTTTGAAGAGAAAAACTCACGTATAGAACGACTTGTAAACCGGTGAGTTTCCCACCATCTACTTATGTGTTGGGCTTCCTGTGCTTTATTTGATCGGCCGTTGAAAAATGATATCGCCGTGAATTCACATCTAGAATTCAGTCCTTTTGATATATTGAAGTTCTAAAATTGCTTTCTAAATAAAGATTAGTATCTACATGAGTCCTGTAGGTCATTTATTTAGCGATTAGAACGGTTTTATGGGGGTTTTGTAACTCACTACCGGGCAAGGTAGGCTTCTCAACCGAGTGTTATTGTTTTGATTTTAATGCGCATGCGTGAGGCTTGACACTGCCCCTTTAACTAAACAAGAAAAACTGTAATTCTATGGCTTTTGTTTAGTAAATAAAACATGTTTGACAACAGAAAATATATATTTGTGGTCGATCAAATCCACTGCATCGCTTCAAGGTCATCGAAACCATGTTTCTGTGCTCTCATAGAACATGGGTTTTCAGCCAATCAGAGCGTGCGTTATATCATAGTTATTTTATATTACTAAATAGTACTTTTGAGTTAGTACTGTTTCACACTTTTAGTGTTTGTACTCTAAAGGCCGATTTACACGGTACAACTTTTGCTTACAACTGTCGCACACAACTTGCTCACGCTTACTTACGACACAAATCGTTTTGTGTAAATCAGCCTACAACTTGCTCACGACTGTTGCACACAACATGTAGGACTTGTAGGGATTTTGAATCATGTTTCAAAACTCTGCGACAGTCGTAGCCAAAAATGAAAAAAAATGGCGTATCTTGAAACAATTTTGACGAAGGGGAGTAGAGCGGTGAAGGTATTTTACTTTAAAATGTCAGAAAGTGTAAACAAAGCTTTGCTCGCTTGCAATGGACCTCCGGTTTCCACCAAGAAAGTGAAACAAGAATGGTTGGATGAAGAAATCGAAAAGCTTATAACCAAACCGAACAAGTTGTACACAAGTTGTAATGTCGCGAGCAAAAGGTTGTAGCCATAGATAGATAGATAGATGCCTTTATTTACACAGGGTAGCTCTATCAGTGTAAATGGTACGCAAGTCATGACCTGAGCAAGTTGCGTGCGACAGTTGTAAGCAAAAGTTGTACCGTGTAAATCAGCCTTAAGACAAATGTTTTGCACTTACCATTTTCTTCTTTTGTCCAACAAATAAAGTGGTCAGGATCGTGCATATACTGAATGAATTGTGTCAGATGATAGCTATGTTTCCGGTGATTAACTTGGTAATTTAAATAATCTTGAGAGTTCAATCCTTCCACAAAGTGTAAAAACACAACATCAGGCATCCTGCAAAAGAGAAAAACAACAATAATACATAACACAATTCACATGGCACTTTGTTTCTAAACACATTATGAAAATCAGCATATAAAAGTGCGGCTAATGTCTAAAACTCTATTACAAACTGCAAGTTGTGACATGTCTTGACTGGTAACTTCTATATTACAGACAATAAGTTTACCTTTCATAAATGATTCTACAATACTGGTCCTTTGAACTACATTTGCTACAAGTTCTTTGGAATGAGGCTTCTTCAATGCTGAAGTTCTTTGGAGTGTTGGGAAATGTTACAATGTGTTTTTTATGCCTGCAAAGTATTAAAGATAATCAAGCATGAATTAATATTGTACTCTATAGAAAATTGAACAATGCTACAACAAGAAATGTCAGACTTAGTGATATGTATATAGGCATAGAATGGAACACAATATATACATATACAACTATGATTATAAATATGGATATAGAGAATCACAGGCATTCTGAAAATAGTTCAATCTTTTTAAGAAAACTATAAAACAGTTAATAATAAATTGATAATAATAACCTGTTCACGGGGGACATATATTAGGCAGGCCCTCTGATATGGTGCGGAAAAAAACGGAAATTGTGCGGAAACAACCCGGAAATTGTGCGGAAAAAAAGGGAAATTATACGGAAAATTATGCGATTTTTCCAATGGTTAATTTAACCTTTTTATAAAGGAATGTAATATTATAGTCAAAAAAATCGGCCTTTTTCCCGGACAATTTTAGCTGTTAATGAAAGTTTAAATAAAGCGAATATTTGCTTTGTATTTGTTCATATTGTGCTATTTTTCATCAATTATGCGGATATCGGTAAATTACGCGATCGGATGCGATTTGAGGCCAAATGTGCGAAATCGCACCATCGCGTAATATCAGAGGGCCTGATTAGGGGATTGGTACCTGGTTTAACAGCCTACTTCAAATTGGAGACATAAACACACTAACTCCTCATGATTGTAAGCTGCTCGGCTGCCGTAGAAATCATTACATACCATATCATTTTCTATTTGGGATTTTTATGAAATTGAAATCCATTGATGGGAATAACGATAGGAATAAATGGGAAAAGCTGAAAACTTATCATTTACCGGTACTATGAACTGATAGAATCTTACCTGGTTCTTTCTGTATGTCCACATGATTGACAACTAAATTCACATGTATATTCTTGAATACACTTGTCTGCAGTAACAGCATTCTCTCTCAGTAATAGTGGCAAAGCAAATAAAGGAGAGTCATTCACTCCCAGTGTACACTTCATCTTAGGACACAGATATGTCCACACCAGACTACGTGCATCCTCTAGCACCTTTTGTGCATTAGATAAGTTAAATTCGTAAAGGTACTGTGCTTTAGAGAACTGAGCAACCAGACACTTTAACAAGGATTTCTCACATGTCTGTATTTTAGATAAGAAGTGTTTCAGGGTTGTGTTGTGTACAAGAAGACTTAAAGTACAGTCCAGCCAACAAAGTGCATCAACATTCTGCCAGTGTAGAACTTTTTCACAATTTGTATTTCCTGTTATTGGTTGGTTATTCTGAAATAATAATATCAACATGTTAGAAGCAATTATTACTTGTGCACAGGTGGTCTTCGTTCACAAAAGGATGAATACAAAATGCTCATCGGGTGAACTTATTTTTGAAATGAATTGAAATGAAAGTAAAACAGATGGTCTCTGTGTTTCTATGAATTCCTCAGTTGAAAATCATGAGCATTGATAAAAAATGTATCATACAGGGTACATGCTACTGTAAATCTGTTTATTATTATTGTTGTTGAAATCAAAAATTATGCTTGAAGTTGGACTTGGTTGACACACAAATTCAATTGATTATACTGAATTTAATTTTCACATATTCTGAATTTTCTGTCGATGTATGAAATGAAGCAAGTATAATAAATAAGAATTCTTGTGACAGTGTTGTTTATAGTGATCTGCTAGCATTGCAGGGGAAGCCACTTTTACACGTAAACCCTGCGTAACCACAAACCAAATAAGTTCTATCAGTCATCATACCTCTGCTGTTGTGAGGTTCTTTCTTTTTCGCTTTGAATTCGTAATTTCTTGCGCTTTTCTTAATATGATGAAGTCTTCAACACGAGCTGTCCCTAATGGGAACACACACTACAATAATGTAAAAGACAGAAAAACAAATTAACTATGTTTCTTATCAATACATACCAGTGTATCAATTCATAGTCAACTAAAAGAACTTAACTCTACTGAATACAAACCTCGGAATTGTCACATATTAGAAGCGCTTCCTCCATGTTCATTTGGAGCGGCACCATTTTGCTTGATAAGCCGGCTTCGTCACAAAGTTCACAAAAGTTGTTAACAGCCATTTATGTCAAAAATACTAACATCACTTCCTTGGTTAGCCTCTCTGCTTACTGACAGAGGCAACAAAAGTCTAAATAAGCCCTAATAGAGCTGTTCTTGATTACTTTTTCAGCTCACATCTTAGCACATGTTTGCACTTCGATCCAAACGTTCTCTATCGTTATGCGCATGCTATTGGCCCAAAATCTCTACCGCTGAATGCTATGATTGCTGTCGTGATTCGGCGCGCGTCCGACGTCTGTGCGATCAGTGGAAATTTATTCCTTACTTTCTTTTTATGTACAGAAATATGAAGCCAATGTGAAAATTACCACAATATAGCCTGCAAGTAGGCTCTCAGTAAAGTATTGTGGGAAAGGGTTAGGGGAAATGACTATAATTCAGATTGGGTTTCCTGTGGCACCAGCTACCATGACAACACCCAAGCCCAATGAATAAATGCGCATTCATTGGGTGAACAGTGCTAAAAACATTTTATTTCATCTTTAATATCAATGACTTTTCTATTATAGTCAACATCTTTTTTCACTAGTGCAATATAAATGTTTGATACATGATGAAATAACTAATAATTTATTGGGGATATCTATAAATTATTTAAAGTGCCGACTTGGACGAAAATTGGTCAAAATTTAAAATGAACTGTAATTTTGCTGAAGTACGGTAATATTGAAGGACCTATTGATGTTGCTTTCACATTCCAGCGAGAAGTGCTGTTTTTTAACCAATCACTCAAACACACATTAGCCGATATACATGTACATAGCTTTCTCAGCAAGAATTCGATCAAATGTATTTTTTTCGGATTTAGCATATTTATTGAAAAGAATATACCGTATGCAATCGAACATTTTATTTTTTAAATCGATCGATTTTCGACCAAGTAGTACTTCAAAGCAAAATAAAAATATTTACTATAATAAATCATTTTTAAAAATAGTGACAACTGCAAAACAGTTAAAACTCCACAAAGATTTCAGTTTGATTCAGAACTTAGAAGAAACTTAGACACAACGAAAGTAATAGCACATAAAAACTCTATAACTTTCTGGATCTGTTGACTCTTTGACAGAGTTTTGTAAATTTTACTCATAGAACACTTCTTGGAGAAGAAGCGTTAATAGGGAGGGGTGCTATAATTTAAAATTAAATGAAATACAACTTTTCATTATTATTTTTGTCAAACATTAATGACATTTATTGTATGTGCAGGTCTAATCGACAATGCACAGATATCACATTTGTATACAAAGTCATGATGTGTTTTATATTTAACCTTCTGCTTTGAAGGGAACTCTGTTACAAGAGTCACTTTTCACTGAACATCATTTTTATAGTGATGGTTTTAAAATTAAGCCCAGAGAGACTTGGAGTATGTATTTGATACTAACTGCAATAAATAGAGCTGTAAGCAAGGACTGTTTGCTGTCTAATTATTATGCATAAATATATTGGGACTTTTTCCAGATGTCCAAGGGTAGTTCATGTGAACCACCCTCCCTTCCCCCAATTCCTTGCCTATACATGTACGTTGACATTTTTGGACCATCATCAAGTAAACATAGAGTCATGAAGAGCTTCAACTCTTTGCTGCCGTTCTTCCTCTTGTTCCTAAAACCAGAGTAAAGCATATTACTTTAATGGCAACATTATATTTTAAGTTTATCCCATGTTTCAATAGCCTGCGAATACAGCCGCTTTTTTACGCTCGCCACAGGGATCTCCCGAAAGAAGCGTCAGTGTTGTGAGGGCAACATTCCTGTACTGTGACGTCATTTTTGACCCGATTCTGGTCAAAGAAGCTGATTGGTCAGCTTGCTGGTAATCGCATTATTTGCATAAATTAAGCTCACCGAAACCAGAACAAAATATGACAATGTCGAGCCGTGGGCGATTGTATCGGACTTATCATATGCACAGATGAATAAATCATGTTCTACAATAATTTTGATTGCCGAATCAACAAACTCAGGCCGTTTGGTAGTAGTGTTCACAACATGAGCGGCTGTGTTGTATCAGATTTACAACACGAGCTGCCATGACCTCAGAGGTCACAGTACAGGAATGTTGCCCTCACAACGCAGACGCTTCTTTGCGGGAGATCCTGTGGCGCGACCGCCAAAAAGCGGCTGTATTCGCAGGCTGATGTTTCAAATGCTACCTTGAGTTTCTGCAATTCTTCATATTCTTCATTATCTGTTGGTAGTTCATGTCTACAAACTGGACAACTGTTTGTCTAAAAACAAACCATCTAGTTATCATCCATTAAAAACCTCCCACACCCAATTCTATTGTGTTACTAATAATGTAGGTTTTGAAATCCAGAGTAAGACCAACATAGTCCCCTTTGCAGCCGTCGGGGATTTCATCACGCAATGCTACTAGCGTTGCGTGACGAAATCCCTGACTGCTGCAAAGGAGACTAGTGGCAGTTTTGATAATAAAATTATTACAAAAAATTATTACACATTGTGTGATATTAAATTACACATTGTCTTCCATTAAAACAATATAATTGGGGCGTGGCTGGTTATTAAACCAAAACCACAGGTTCAGACTTTCATTGAAATTCAAGACCGTAGGCAGCCTATGCCCTCAGTCTTGAATTTCAATACTTTCATTGACCCTCGATCGGTCTTGAATTTCAATGAAAGTCCTCACCCTACGGGGTGGTGAATGGTGACCATGATCGAGACAGTCATTAATTAAAGTAGGGGTGAATGGTATAAGCAAGAGTTTGCGAGACCATTTCATGAATGTCCATTTTAACATTTGAGCCTAAGGTTTGTAAAACGAGACTCTAGCACAATATAATTCCAGAAATTTTAAATGTTGAAATTTCAAAATCTTGGTAAATTTTGTGAGACTCTGAAATATGTGTTGGGACCATTTGTCACCCCTGAGTTGTCATGAATGACAGCATTTTGAGATAATTTTTGTAGAAGGTGAATGAATAAGGACCTTTTCTAGCCAAGGATATATGCATCCTGAATGGAAAATGTGTTCACAGGGCATTTGCTTGACATTTTCATTTTCTTCAAACTCAGCAAGACATATTGGACAGCTGGACGTTGAATCATCTTGAAGATAAAATGAATAATATGTGAGTATAAGAATGATAAAATACAATATATAATAGAGACTGTCTAAACATCTTTACCTTTTAAGTGAGTTTTAGTAATTGTAACAAGTAATAGATTATTGACAGCTTCCTTGGATGCTGGTGGTGAACCAAGGTCGTCAAAACCAGCACTATATGCAGACAGAAAATACATAAACAATATGAAATAATAATAAAGTACATTTATATAATAGAAAGGCAGTCATCAGCTGATAATTAATTACCTAGCCAGCTCCACCAAATCTTCCGTTGACAACAGAAGCCTAGTATATCAATCAATACAAGTTTTAGTTTTTTAATTTAAGCATTGATAAAGTTTCAATCTTCAACCTTCGCACTTTTAGTAAGGAAATAAGTATGATAATTCAGCTGGTCTAGTGCCTATACTGAGTATTGGTATAAGTCAAAACCCACCTACCTACCTAGCTAGCTCAAGAAGGAAATTAGGATGTGAAGCCCGATCAGTAGACGCATGTTCATCGAAATAAGAAGCCATTTTTTACCATAATTCAAGACCGGGTTTAGAGAAAACAAAGCCACCTTATTTTGTTTATGAGTCAGCATTCGGGCAGCGGTCTTATCTGAACCACAGGAAGCCCAAATACCGGTATGATCACAATGTATCGGTCAAACCCCTGCGGTTCATGGCGGTTCATAGCCCGTGCAAAATGGTCAAAAATCGTCCAAAATGGTCATTTTTGGTGGGTTATAGCCATGGCAAAATGGTCAAAAATCGTCTAAAATGGTCAGTCATTTTTGGTAGGTTGTAGCCCATGCAAAATGGTGAAAAATCGTCCAAAATGGTTATTTTTGATGGGAATCGGCTAGCCATGGCATTTTGATGGGTTATAGACCGAATAGGACGAATAGGGCTCCTGACCGAATGCAATAATGGCGGAATCAGTAAATCTCATTTATTGTGTAGTTAGTGATATGATACAGCCATCGTTTCAACGAGTATAATAACAAAAAGAAACCTACAAGATTTTAGAGCGATTCTACAAAAAATGTAAAAAGTTATAGCGAATAGACCTTTTTACCGATACGGCGGCCATCTTGAATTATGCGAGTCCGAGTCCCGGTTCTACCGTATGCCGTTGTAGCTTTTGTCACTTTTTAGGGGTAAAAATTATTTGTCCCTTGCCCACCTGGGCAAGATTTAGCACTTAGGTACCTCTTAGGGGTCATTTTTAAAATTTCCGACGAGCATCCCAACCACTTTATAAATGGGAGTCCCTCAAAATTAGGTTTTCGTAGTTTTTCAGGACCAAATGGTTACTAGCTTGCACCCTGGGCATCGCGGACTCGGACTCGGAGTCCGGGTTTTACTGATTTTGAGTCCGGGTTTTACTAGTGATTTTGGGACCGGGTTTTACTGATTTTGGGTCCCGAGTCCGAGTCCGTGTCCGGATTCTACTGTATGCCAGCTACAACTGTCATTCCGGCTGTCATTATATCTGATCTCGGGTATCTTATTTACTGACAAACACCTTAAAAGGTACCGGCTTAGTCTCTTGTGGTCCTTTTAGATCTGTGACACCCTAAGAGTTACCACTGATCGCGGATCTGGACCCCTAAAAGACACGACGAGCATCCCAACCACTTTATATATGGGAGTCCCCCCTTCGGACGATTTGAGGTCAACGACGACCGGCCTGCATTTTTAGAATCGGGCCTTCCACAGGAAGCCCGACTAATTATTACTCGGGCCCAGGCCGCAGGCCGCCCGAGTTAGAAAATGCGGATTTCGGTAGTAGTAGTTTTGTTCGGCTTCAAAATGACGAGTATGCGACGTATTTAATCGTATCCGGAGTTTCAAGATTACTCCGCAGATTTGAAAAGATAAAGGAGACACAGGACTCAAGTAGATTATGAATCTTAGTTTTGAAAGCAGCTGTAGACTTCAAGCTATTAAAAGGTCAGGATTCTAGTTCATCGTTCAATGACTAGAAGTGGTAAAAGGACTAGAAGCTCGCTTAAAATATATCATTTTAAACACAACGCGAGGCCGTTATCGGAACCATCTGACCTATGCAACCTCAAGACGTATCATGTTCGTACTCACCGGACTAATAGTCTCCCTCGTCACTCAACTGTCACTGATTGTCATGACGTCAGAGAAATTATATTGTATTGAAGAAGATGTCCTTGTTTTATTCGACGTTCGAACCGTAACTCGAACCCGAACTCGATTCCAAACTCGACGTTTCGGGATCTGAAGCTAGAGAGGGGGCCTTTACACAAACTCATCAAAATCAAATCAATTGAACTCAAAGTCAAAAGGTAATCAAATGAACTCAAAGGCAAATCAAATGAACTCGACACATACATGTATATACATAGTCTCCCTCGTCACGCAACTGTCAGTCATTGTCAGGTCTCTCCTCGCGCAGCTGACATTGTCCTTGTTCTTCAACCAACTGGCATTCATTTTCAAGTACTTCCTCGAACAACTGACATTTTCCTTTTCACAATGCCCGAGTGAACGCTCATTGAGCGTCTTGTTCACATTTTAAAATGCACAATTTATTCACTCTTTCATCACACCCATGGAAACACAACGGATCACATGCAAACTCCTGTGTTATTCTTTACAAATCAAACAATATCTTATTAGAGATCATAAATAGTTGATTTCCTCTCCTTCAGAAAGCTTTTCACCAGTCTTATCAGTTTGTTCTTCGCCGTCCATCATTTCAGTTTGCAGATCGTTAGTAGGTTGCTCATATTTTCTTGACTTATTATCATTTTCTTCTAAATCATCTTCTGAAAAAAAATAACATACAGGATAAAATAAATATAACATACAGGATAAAATAAATATAACATACAGGATAAAATAAATATAACATACAGGATAAAATAAATATAACATACAGGATAAAATAAATATAACATACAGGATAAAATAAATATAACATACAGGATAAAATAAATAATTAACATACAGGATAAAATAAATATAACATACAGGATAAAATAAATATAACATACAGGATAAAATAAATATAACATACAGGATAAAATAAATATAACATACAGGATAAAATAAATATAACATACAGGATAAAATAACGACAGTTTTGATACCAGCAAACAATAAGTATTTACTCGTTTAAGCGCCGCGGCGCCTATTAAATTGTTGGGGTTTTGGATGCGGCGCTTATTCGGGGGCGGCTTTAATTCGAGGGCATAATTTATTACGTTAGCCAAATGTTAACAAAATAAACGTGTTTGATAGTGATAGTATGATTAAGCGCCGCTTTGTGTGAATAAATGTGGCGCATATTCGAGGGCGGCGTTTAATCGGGGGCAAGACAATCTTAGATATCTATATCTTGTATATTACCTGTTTGAGGTGTTTTCACTAGTATAACTCTGTAATGGCCTGAGATCGATGATTCTTCGGCATTAGTCTGGTCAGGCAGTCTACGTATTTCTTCTTTCTCTTCTGCGTCCCTTTGATTTCGCAGTCCCATTTTACTTACAGGCCGATATGCTTCGTCTGAATGTGGGTTTGTTGTCCACCCCTTGACCACGTGACGATGAATATGAGTAACCTCTTCACAGGGGGAGGCTGAATTGCTGTTTTGTTTCCCAGCACGTGGTATTCGCTGCAAAGGAAATCGCACCAATCAGCGAACAGAAAACTTCAGCCAATCATGACCAATATAATAATTACCTGCTCATATCTCTTGATAAACTTGGAATACCGTAGATATTCCCTCCATTCTTTCATCCTTTCATGCTCTTTTAGTTCCTTGTTTTGAATTCTACGATTGAAGTCATAGTCGAGAAGACTCTGGTATTGTCGTTGTTTTAACTGCATTAAATTAGACATGGAATAAATCCTTGCAATCCCCCAAATGTACTGCTTTTGTCCCATCGATAAGTCTTCGTGAGTTAAAAACTCGTTTCCTTTCACAAATTGTGGCAAGGTTACAACAGAGCCATCGAACCGCCTCGGGCTGTCCCTCGGGCTTCGAGGTTGTTTGGTCGGGTAGTCGTCTGTCACACCACACGAATGCACGTGACTTGCTGGTCGGTTTAGCTTGGCTGCGCGCCGAAGGTCGTCTTTCATGTACATGTGAGGAGGTTGACAGGAACTGCTTCTAGAGTTAAATGTAGCACTATGGCAACTACGTGATGAACCTGCAAAGTTGTATATTAATAATAATAATAATAAATAATAAAAATAATAATTAATAAAAATAAAAATAAATAATAATAATAAAATACAAACAATAAATAATAATAATAATAATAATAATAATAATTATATAATAATAATAATATAATAATAATAATAATATAATAATAATAATAATATAATAATAATAATAACTTTATTTCTCAAAACAATAATAATAATAATGATGATAATAATAATAATAATAAATAATAATAATAAATATTAATAATAAATGATAATAGTAATAAAAATCAGTAACATTTATATAGCGCTAATTCCGTAGAGTCCATTAGCGCTTTACAACTGAAGTAATTATTGATAACGGTGCTACTGCATTAGATAGCCGGCTTATACCTGGTATTTCTGGTGGTGGTGATAATGATAGTGGTGATGCTACTGCATTAGATAGTCGGTTTATACCTGGTCTTTCTGGTGCTGGTGGTTTCTCAATCATCTCTCCTGCAACACTGATGACAAACATTGAACGAAATATTTAGAGAACTGATATTTAGTTAATTAATCACTATGAACCGGGCTGCGGCAAGGTTCGTGCAACAAAAATAACCACACAAAAAGTCATCCAAAATTAGTTCTTGAAAAAGGAGTAAGGATGGCTTAGTTGGTTAGTGCGCGGTTCGATTCTTCATGACCTCACATCCTTGTTTCGACTTCCCTCTAATCCGTGTAGCTCAGTGCAGCTTTAAATACCCGTAAAACGGAGCACTGATGGAGAGAGGGGAGTAAAGTGCGCACCGTCGGCCTCAAGTTTATTAGTATAAGATTACTATTACGAGTCACCGACGTTAAAATAAGGACGTTTACTTTACTTTAATCAGCTCAGTTCATTGATATCAATCATGACACTCACCTTGGTTGTGACCTTATAGTTGAGAGAGTATTGTTCCTTGTAGTCCTTAGAGAACCCCTACTTGGTGGTGTTGGTTCTTTGGTAGGTGTAGACATATTCCTTGTAGTCCTTGGAGAATCCCTACTCGGTGGTGTTGGTTCTTTGGTAGGTGTAGACATATTCCTTGGAGCTGATTGTGTTTTTGCTTCGGAGCGATACTGGTACTAAACACAGAGAATGGTTATCAAAAAGACGCCACGGATAAAGGCCACAACTCAGATGTTAGGGAAAATCATTGCTGTCATATAGTATGACATGGAATTGTGGAGCAGACCTTGGCAGAGATGTGATTCCCCAGCGGATCCCAGGGGGATTTCCATGTGAAATGGGCGGGAATAATTAAACCCCTAGAGAGACCATTCTGGGCGTGGCTCAAGCATTATTTGACCCCTAAATGATTCTAGCTAAACCAGAAATATTACAGATTTCCTGCCTGATCGGTCTAGACCACTAATACAATATAGGTTGTTTTTATTTCTTCGCGAACCCTAAAAGACGACGATCATCACATATCGTCGGTCCCTTAGTTGGTTTAAGGTGTATATGACACGAGTTTTTTTCTTTTGCAAATCGGTTACATATGAAGTGAATAGTGGGATGGTTCAGTATTTTGTGATTTGAGCTTCGTATTTGCGAGTTATGCTAATTCGGTGACGTCAGATTGTTTTTTCCATAACTTTTTTTTTTTTTTTCAAGCAGCACTCTCTTCTGAACAAGACGCTCAATGAGCGTATACTCGGGCTTATGATAAGGACAATGTCAGTTGCGTGAGGATCAAAAGACCTGACAATGACTCATAGTTGCTTGACGAGGGAGCTGAATATGTATATATGTGTGGAGTTCATTTGATTTGCTTTTGAGTTTGAGTTCATTTGATTACGTTTTGACTTAGAGTTCAATAGATGATTTGCTTTAATTTTGATGAGTTCAGTCGTGTAAAGGCCCAGTCGAAAACGCTGAACATCTTTTAGAGTTGGCCCACACGAATCGGCGTATGTGGTTTGTATGTGAGAGCGTATTTAAGAAGAACTGTGGATGGCTTGTCTTGAATACAACATAATTTACCTTTTGGCCAGATCAACTACTTCTTTCACTTCTACTGTCGTCGTCGAAGACGATGGCTTAGGTCTTAGTATCTGCTCTGATCAACAGGCTTTTTGGAAAACCCGAAATTTTCACGACTTTATATTAAAGCCTTTGATTTTCCATCGAATTTGCTATTTTTCAAATCGATTACATCAATTGTTCGGAATGGTTTTCTTAATTGTTCAAGGCAGAACAGCAAGAAGAAAGTACCAATAGCGAACTTCTTTCTTCTCGTTCTTGTGATGCTTTTCTGATATCATTTTAGTCAAAATCAGAGTGAAAATATTCGGCCTAAAAAAAACCAATACATCTGCTTGGAGCCGAAAGTTAGTTTTGTCGGACGTCCGCATTCAGAAAATAGATTTAGTGAAGTGAAGATTTCCCAGACCTTATACTGGAAGACTCCTTCTCTCTTCTTCATGGTGTGTTGATAGATTATAACTGTTTGAAAAAGAAACAAATACTAAGAGTGCGAATTGCGTACTGATGTTTGGTTGATGCTTAGGCCTTCGTCATCTCAACGGGGTACCCGTTTCTGGCGCCATCAATATGCAACAAGTGACCTCAAGTACGTTTGAAAACGTATGATATACGTCTTCGAACAATCGAAGATCTTTATCGATACTCATCGATACAAATAATCTTTCTCGTCATGCAACTATCACTCATTGAGCGTCTTCTTCTGTAACAGATCCCTGAAATCTAATGACGTTTTGATTTCGATTGTATTTTTGCCGTTCACTGACCTGTTTTGAGCGTTCTATTTAAAAACAATGTCAGTTGCGTGAGGAGAGACCTGATGATGACTGACAGTTGCGTGACGAGGGAGACTATAGACTCTTGCTCGATCGAGCTTTATTGCCATTGACAATATTTCATTGACAATGGATATATGGTCGAGAGCAAATTAAAATTAGCAACAAAAGGCCTACTCTGGGGTCCAATGTCGCCTAATAACAAACATGACATAGCGAGGTCATGATAGTTTTTGAGTTCATTTCATTTGATTTTCAGTTCATTTTTTGATGAGTTCGAGTTCGTGGAATGAAGTCGTAGAAAGCCCTTTCGAAAACGCTCGAGGAAGATTTAGAGTATGCGTATCTGGTATGTAGTAAGCGTATGTAGTAAGCGTATGCGTTTCGATGGCTTGCTTTTCAGTCTCGACTGCCTCGACTGTTTGCATGACTTCTGTACATATAGCTTTCCGTATTAGATGTAGTTACATCACTGGTCGTGAGTTCAATTATAAATACTCAAGGACATAACTGTACACGTACTATTACAATTAGCAACAAAAGGCCTACTCTGGGGTACAATGTCGCCTAATAACAAACATGACATAGCGAACTAGAATCCTGACCTTTCGATAGCTTCAAGATTTACAGCTGCTTTCAAAACTAAGATTCAAATCTACTTGAGTCCTGTGTGTCGTTTGTCTTCCCTTATCTGCTTCAGGAGTAATCTTGAAACTCGATACGATCAAATACTTCGCATTCTATGACCATGAAAAAAAAAAAAAGAATTTGTATTTTATAACTCGGGCTTCCTTCGGAAGGGCCCGAGTAAATAGAAAAAAAAAGTTTAATATCATTTATATAAGTTGTAGAAAACTTTTTGCTAGATTTAAAATGTCAGTAATTTGCACAAGGGCGCTTTTGCATAATAAATTAAAACAATCTGACGTCATCAAATTACAATATCACGATTTCAAACCTTTATAACAATCAATCAATCAATCAAAGCTTTTATTTTACAACGGAGTCTCTTCTTGAATACAATATGATTGGTCTCCCAGAGAGCCGTATATATAGATATAAACTAGGCTAACCATAGGTCAAAAATTGCGACCTCCGAATTCGAAAACCAAGACAAATTGACAATCCTCCATGTACGTAAAAATGTTTTGATTTCGCGATCGTTTCATGTCCATTTCAGCCGTGGGAACGGTCCTTTCTGATTGGTTGATTTTTACAGAGATGTGATTGCCGCTGTCATGTTACATAGGAGGCTAGTTATTGCAAGCCCGTGTACTACTGAACAGTTTTAGAAATCTATTGACAGAGAATTTTTCGCTCCGACGGCAATTATTATCACTGAAGAAAGACATTAGTATCAATCAATAAAAATCAACATACATGAACGATCTCTTATGAACACCTTTATCTTGAATTTAGAATAAAGTTTGGTACGGTTGGCGGCACGATATAAAACGAACGAGCTGTTAGGCAGATAATTCAGTGATCTGGGATGACTTGGTTTCCAAGAGATAGCATTTATACGGTACTAGGATTCGATCGACTACTTTATATGTTGCGGTTCACAGTGACAATCAGTGCAGCGACTTAGCACACAACAGAGCTGAAAGACTAACTATAATAACATTGCCTTCCCCTCGATATGTTGCTAACTAAAGCGATCGTCAACAATAAATGAAGATCTTTACATAATTCCATCGAAGAATCGGATATATTAAAAGTACGAGCAAAAAAGGCTTCGAATCCACTCTGAACACAAGATCGCGAGTCACAAATGCCCAAATGAACGACGGGAACGTACGATATATGACGTCAGGGCAAAAGTCACGTGAAAAAAATCTTTCTCCACTGAAAAACACAAATCGAGAATCGAGCTGGCATCTGAATACACAGGAAGCCCAACCAAAGATTAGTGTTGCTCCCAGTTCGCTCGCTGGGGCTCGCTCACTGGTCGCAATAATATTTTACAATAAGTTAAAAAGGTTCTATTTACATAGGGCCATTTACATATCATATATTATTAATAATAAATTACATGTATTATTAAAGTACAACTTATATATAATGAAATATAATATTAATTTTATAAATAACAATACAAATCTACATTATAAGCTTACTAAATAAATCTTTGTTTTCTAATTGTGCTTTAAAAGTAATTGTGCTATGCTGGACACGCGCCTCAGCAGGGATTTTATTCCAGAGTACAGAACCTCTATAGTGGAAGGTACATTTCCCTGCCTTTGATTTAGGTCTAGGGATATGTAAATTTGAAGATGAATTTCTCAGGTTATACGAATGTATATCCGTAGTAGAGGTAAAAATATCCTTTAAATAGGAGGGTGATAAATCAGTATATATTTTATACATAACTCGCAAATGCGAAGCTCAAATCACAAAATACTGAACCATCCCACTATTCACTTCATATGTAACCGATTTGCAAAAGAAAACAATTCGCGTCATACACACTTTAAGTCTCGGCCAGACACTAACATTTACAGTAAAATAATTCAGCAGGGCCGTACACAGCACAGGGGGGGGGGATCTTTGGGGGGGGGGGGGGGGGGGGGGTTAAGTTCCCCTAGCAAGGCGAAAAAGATACCAGAAAGTACTGAGAACTGATCTATTTTTATTCATTTTTTGCTGTCAAAAACGTACTTGAATTTTGGGTTGTGTACGGCCCTGTTTTCCCCTGTTCAGTAACTAAACAGTTTCCGCTGAATGCAGACCTGAAAACACTGCGAAAATACGGTATATATTTGCGAGGCATGTGTATAACTTGCTAAATATCCCTAGAACCAACATATCTATTTTTATTATATAATTATATAATATTATTATTATCTGACTAGTCGTTTTTGAGGGAGGCTACAACAGATCATGCAGGCGCCTCTACTTTGACTGAAGTTATGCAAAAACGGAATAACAAGTTTATCGCAAAAATCTTTTAAAAACGTTATTAACTGAAAATTGTAAGAAAATAGTGCAAGTAATTCTTTTCCACACATGTAAACGGTCAACAACCGCCGGCACGGGCTACGAACGAGCAATTCATGAAGTATTTAAAATATGTAGCAATGGTTGTCGGTGCATGCACAGTGATCATGTAAAACTCACCGCGCCGATAGCTTTTGTTACAAGATCTTGAACTTCACGAGTCGAACAATTCCAGTTCTTGATTTCCTTTCTAACATCCATGATATTTCGTGGTTGCACTTTGTACATAATAGATCGACCTTTTCTTATTATTTGAACATCAAGACTCGGATCTTTTTCTCTTATAATACATCGAACTGGCGCAAAAAGAGGGTCCATTGCGCCAACTTCACTCTGACCGTCAACAATTCAGTTCCGAGGTGTTACAAATACACCGATTGCTTCACTTTGCCTGGAACACATTACATTGGAACAGTGAATAGCTGCATTATGTATTTGGCAATCATGTGTAATTATTCTGCTACCCTGATCCTTTGTCATTCATTTGCTTTGTCCAACAATAGCAATGAAATAGCGTCAAATCAGGTTGCTTAGCGACCAATGTTCTCATGCAATTCTAAAACCCTGCGTTAATCTTTATCATCTCGAACTCATCAAAACTCTTACTATGGTAAAAAAACCTTTATTTATTTGAACAGGGTTGTCCTTTCAGCGCGTATTTGTTATCAATAGGAACCCTACAGGTGCGGAGGATAATGAGAGATTGTTATTGCACGATATATTTCGTTAAGAATGTTTGTAATTTTTCACACTTGAGTTGTGACTTGTGAATTCAATTATGACCTACTTACAGTACAACAAAACAAGCACTTACCACCAAACTAAGCTAATTATCACACCATGAAAACCTTATGTAAAGAAGAGCATTGTTTTATAAAGTGATTCAAAGTGATTAGTGTTTGTAGTTTAGACAGACAGACAGACAGACAGACAGACAGACAGACAGACAGATAAATAGATAGATAGACTTAGATAGATAAATGGATGGATAGACAGACAGACAGACAGACAGATAGATAGATAGATAGATAGATAGATAGATAGATAGATAGATAGATAGATAGATAGATAGATACTAGATAGATAGATAGATAGATAGATAGATAGATAGATAGATAGATAGATAGATAGATAGATAGATAGATAGATAGATAGATAGATAGATAGATAGATAGATAGATAGATAGATAGATAGATAGATAGACTTAGAAGATGGATGGATGGACGGACGGACGGAAGGAAAGAACGGACGGACGGATAGATAGATACATAGATAGGTAGGTAGGTAGGTAGGTAGGCAGGTAGATAGATAGATAGATAGATAGATAGATAGATAGATAGATAGATAGATAGATAGATAGATAGATAGATAGATAGATAGATAGATAGATAGATAGATAGATAGATAGATAGATAGATAGATAGATAGATAGATAGATAGATAGACTTAGATAGATAGATGGATGGATGGATGGATGGATGGACGGACGGATGGACAGATGGATGGATATATAGATAGATAGATACTAAGATAGATAGATAGATGGATGGATGGATGGATGGATGGATGGATGGACAGACAGACAGATAGATGGACGGACAATTGGATAGATAGATAGACAGATAGACTTAGATAGATAGATAGATAGGTAGATAGATAGATAGGTAGATATACAGATAGATAGATAGATAGATAGATAGATAGATAGATAGATAGATAGATAGATAGATAGATAGATAGATAGATAGATAGATAGATAGATAGATAGATAGATAGATAGATAGATAGATAGATAGATAGATAGATAGATAGATAGATAGATAGATAGATAGATAGATAGATAGATAGATAGATAGATAGATAGATAGATAGATAGATAGATAGATAGATAGATAGATAGATAGATTTTAGCCAAAAAGGTTGTCACAATACGGTGTTGTCTGATGTATATACTAGTCTACTAGTATATCTGGCACCTCCACTTTCAAGGGTGCTCCGCGGTCCCTGGATTAAGGTAACAATAATAATTATAATACTTTTATTTCAACACGGTAACTCTATCAACATACATAACTAATTAGTGATTAGCGTTCAGGTCTCCCTAGAGATAGTTATAACTGCACAGAGCACAACAGACAAGTTTTCTATTTCTTTTACAAAAATGTTTGAATATCTGCACACATGTATGCTCTCATAGAGCACGCTGTGGCATATGCATCCTTTGGCCAATCAGAGCGTGCATTATATCATAGTTATTTTATAAAATATAAGCTATTACAATTATATAATTATATTGGACAAGAACTTATATACTGGATACATACATGTATACACATATTGATTAGAATTGGAATTGGAAAACAATTATTATTGTATCAAACTTAAATATACAATAATACAGGTCGAAGTAACCTGTAGTAAAAATAAGTGTATAGAAGAGGGGGTGTACCACCTAACAACAGAAATATCCCAACTCTCTACCGTACTAGCTAATGTATACCCATGGCTTTTATAGTCATGTCTCATGGATAACCCTCCATTCTTTACCTTTTGTAATGAGTCATAGTTTAGAGATGGCTGTATTCTGATGATCTTTATACCAGTGGGTGTTATCAGTGTTCTTTTCCATTTGTCATCAATATCTTGTCGCACCAACTCGTGCTTAAGAGATGTCCTATAAATATTAGTATTTATTACCAAGTATTAATTGAATATTGTCAACCTAACAGGATTTTGTTATGACAGTTGCTATTTGCTTATGCTAAATCTTAGTTATTGTCAACAGTATGCATTAGAATGGCTTTAAATTAATTAATGTTGCAATTAATTATTGTTATGTGTATAATTTCAAACAGTTTTGGTGAAATATAGTCCTTTTAGAAGTCATACCAGCGTAGACGATCACTGTAGCTTAATTAAATGAGTTAACAAGCTACAGTGGCACGTCACAGTGTTTATATAAACAGTCTGTACGAGATAACTTTTCCAGTGCAATTGCCCTATACCACTATGACGTAACGGCTTATTTATGAGGGGGACAGAATCGTGAAGAACAATAGAATTTCGAACTAAATCTGCTCTGCTGAGGTTCGCTTGATTTCAAATTGGCTAGTTTCCAGATATTATATTCATCGATACTTTTCCCACAATATTTACTGTGTTTGGTGACTTTTATCGCTTTCAGACCGTCTGTAAAATACATTTATTTGGGAAATCCTTTGTGTTGTTGCTGTTTTGTCCCCCTCTAGCGACCATGATCCTTAGCGTTTAAACAATAGATTGTTTTGATTTGACGTCATAGTGGTATAGGGCAATTGTGACAATATTCAGGTATAGCGTAACATCAGTTCACAACAGTTGATAAACTTCTTGATCAGGTTTCCTGAAATATTTCTAAGAAATTTTACTCTTTCAACATCTCGGCTCTATTTAAACATCTCTCGAAGTTGAAGGGCAATTTTTCAAGATTATTGTTAACTAAACTCGACAAGATAGAACAAAGACAATCAAAGTTTTGCTGTTTACACGCTAACCTTGACTTCGGCCTGGTGTGGGTTTCTGTCATGACTCCTTGACAAACCAGAAGAATGCCTTCAACAACCAATCGTGTATCTAAAACTTCTGCTTTGACCTGCAAAAATAAAGCTGAACAGCGTGTCGTTCAGAACGATCTCCAACAAAAGTTCTGTCTCCAGGGTAATTTGGTTTAATTACGAAACACAATAGAAAACAACACACACGTCTGAAAGTATTCTGTGTCATATTGGTCTATGATTGGTCAATACTGACCTGAGTTTAAACCGGATGTGACGTTTACAGACTAAATACTTATGCAGCATTTCACGGGAACTACTCCGTGTAGGCACAATCACGCAATGGTCCCTATGCAATATAGAGTAAATAGTAACTTTAGTCTTCAGAATGATAAAATATCGAGATGAATGGATAAAAGACAGCAAAAAAAAGGTAAAGTGTCTAAGTTTTGATCTTCAGCAAACTGCTTCGTTTGCAAAAGCGAACGGTTGTGCCTACATGAAGTGGCATTTTCACACTACCTGTCAGACTTTAAACATATTAAACGTTGATCTGCTTATGGAAATGATCAAAACAGACATTTTGGAATTGGTTAAAGGGATTTATGCAACTATCTCGCGTCTATTTTGTCAGAGTTTCATTTCCGTTCTCATATGGAATCTTTATCAGATGAATTTGCTCTGCTTGATATTAACTTTGCCATGGCAGGGTCACTGCTACAAAACTATAAAAAATTATATGTAATTTTAGATCAGAGGGCCACAGGGTTATTAGCGTAAGCTGTCACCCTCTTTAAATAAATAGAGGATATTACATGGCGGCGCGAAGATATGAATTTTATTTTCGAGTGGCAAAAACAATATTTTACGAACGAGCACAGCGAGTGAGTAAAATATTGTTTTTAACACGAGAAAATAAAATTCATATCTTCAAACCGTAGTGTAATTTTCTTTTTATTACATAGACCCAAAAAAAATTGATGAAAAATTATATTTTTTTGCTAAAAGTACTGAACCCGACGTCACCGATATCCTCACATAGATATCCTCACTAGTGAGGATATGGAAAATACACCACTCGGGTCCCGGATGTAGTTTCGTACGAATTTTATGAGTGAGATATTGTCCAGTAAAACACTCGTGTCTATATAATAAAGTCATTTATTATTATTTATTATTATTATTACACTGTGCAGACCACACACACCACTGTTGGTTAAATGTAATGGGAGTGTGGAGAGACAGGACCATCATTTTACATGGTCACCTGAGCCACGCCAAGGTCTAACCATTTGTGGATGTAAAATAGAGCACTGCCGCATGTAGCTTTCCATGCATACATGTGCTTGTCCCTTCCCCTAAATTATTTTAAGACCCTGAGTAATGATCCGGCCAGGGACTACTCAGTGAACCCTGGTTGGGTCTATTGTATGGGGGGGTGGGAGTCCCTGGACCTAGGGGTGTGCCCGTATATACACCCTGGACCCAGGGGTGTGCCCGTATATACTCCCTGGACCCAGGGGTGTGCCTGTATATACTCCCTGGACCCAGGGGTGTGCCTGTATATACTCCCTGGACCCAGGGGTGTGCCTGTATATACTCCCTGGACCCAGGGGTGTGCCTGTATATACTCCCTGAACCCCAGGGGTGTGCCTGTATATACTCCCTGAACCCAGGGGTGTGCCTGTATATACTCCCTGGACCCAGGGGTGTGCCTGTATATACTCCCTGGACCCAGGGGTGTGCCTGTATATACTCCCTGAACCCAGGGGTGTGCCTGTATATACTCCCTGAACCCAGGGGTGTGCCTGTATATACTCCCTGGACCCAGGGGTGTGCCTGTATATACTCCCTGGACCCAGGGGTGTGCCTGTGTATACTCCCTGGACACAGTGGTGTGCCTGTGTATACTCCCTGGACCCAGGGGTGTGCCTGTGTATACTCCCTGGACACAGCCGGGGTGTGCCTGTGTATACTCCCTGGACCCAGGGGTGTGCCTGTGTATACTCCCTGGACCCAGGGGTGTGCCTGTATATACTCCCTGGACCCAGGGGTGTGCCTGTATATACTCCCTGGACCCAGGGGTGTGCCTGTGTATACTCCCTGGACCCAGGGGTGTGCCTGTGTATACTCCCTGGACACAGGGGTGTGCCTGTATATACTCCCTGGACACAGGGGTGTGCCTGTGTATACTCCCTGGACCCAGGGGTGTGCCTGTGTATACTCCCTGGACCCAGGGGTGTGCCTGTATATACTCCCTGGACCCAGGGGTGTGCCTGTATATACTCCCTGGACCCAGGGGTGTGCCTGTATATACTCCCTTGGACCCAGGGGTGTGCCTGTATATACTCCCTGGACACAGGGGTGTGCCTGTGTATACTCCCTGGACACAGGGGTGTGCCTGTGTATACTCCCTGGACCCAGGGGTGTGCCTGTATATACTCCCTGGACCCAGGGGTGTGCCTGTATACAGTCGATTCAGAAAATGTTGTCGGTGACCGTCCTCGCGACTACGCGACTAGACCGAACGGGAGTATGGGTAGAAATCACTGAATCAATAAATTATTCGTTCTGGAAATTTAATTTCTCATCATATTGGCGAGTAATCGAATGAATGTATGCCTTCGTGTTTTACGAAAGGAGAATAAGAGTCGCTATGACTCATTTTCCGTCAAGGACGTGCAGTGCTTTGAGAACGTTCAGTTGTTGAAATACCATATTTTTAAACGCTGCCCTGAAAAACTGTCGCCAGCTACAAACAGTCACTTCCCAATTGGTTACTTTGGGGAGACGAACAAGAGGTTTTCTATCTCTACTGTGGAATCCAAACCACTCGCCAGCGTAGGTCTTCACTCATTGTTCACTGTAAGCTCGAGGCATGGCTAATCAGATATGCAGTTACCCGCTTCCCGCTTCGGTGATTTCTTATTATTACCGTAGTATTTCTACCCATACTCCCGTTCGGTCTAGTCGCTTAGTCGCGAGGCCGGTCACCGACAACGTTTTCTGAATCGACTGTATACTCCCTGGACCCAGGGGTGTGCCTGTATATACTCCCTGGGCACAGGGGTGTGCCTGTATATACTCCCTGGACCCAGGGGTGTGCCTGTGTATACTCCCTGGACCCAGGGGTATGCCTGTGTATACTCCCTGGACCCAGGGGTGTGTGCCTGTGTATACTCCCTGGACCCAGGGGTGTGCAGTATACTCCCTGGACCCAGGGGTGTGCCTGTGTATACTCCCTGGACCCAGGGGTGTGCCTGTATATACTCCCTGGACACAGGGGTGTGCCTGTGTATACTCCCTGGACACAGGGGTGTGCCTGTATATACTCCCTGGACCCAGGGGTGTGCCTGTGTATACTCCCTGGACCCAGGGGTGTATATACTCCCTGGGCACAGGGGTGTGCCTGTATATACTCCCTGGACCCAGGGGTGTGCCTGTGTATACTCCCTGGACCCAGGGGTATGCCTGTGTATACTCCCTGGACCCAGGGGTGTGCCTGTATATACTCCCTGGACACAGGGGTGTGCCTGTATAGTCATTTCAGAACGGGAGTATGGGTAGAAATCACTGAAGCAGCTTTAAAACTGCATATCTGATTAGCCATGCCTCGAATTTACAGTGAAGACCAACGCTGGTGAGTGGTTTGGATGATTTAGTGGTCTTCAAGGCCCCCTGCACACGGTACCGGACAAATTTTAAACTGTTCAAAAAGTTGTACGTTTAGACGTTCCGTTCACACGGAACTGTGCTATCCGGACAAAAATTATATACAAAAAAGACGGTTCCGTGTACGGGTCAACTTTTTGAACTTTTAAAAATGTGTCCAGTACCGTGTGCAGGGGACCTAAACAACTGAACATTGTCACAGCACGGAACATCCTTGATTCCAGAGCGAATAATGTTTTGATTCAGTGATTTCTATCCATACTCCCGTTCGATCTAGTCGCATAGCCGTGAAGCCGGTCAGCGACAACGTTTTCTGAAAGGACTGTATACTCCCTGGACCCAGGGGTGTGCCTTAAAAGTGGGTGCTTATGCAGGCTGCTAAGTAATGAACATTCAACATCAGACATAATTCAGGGTTGAAGATCTTTATTGTTTAGTCAAAGAGACCAAAGCCCATATCATCATCACTCTCTTCTGCAGATTCTTCCTTCTTCTTCTCCTCAGCAGCTGGGGCAGCTGATTCAGTAGCAGCAGCTTCAACTGGAGCTGCTACTACAAAAGCAGTGGGATCTTCCATGTAGGCTTTGAGCTGTAGTATGAAAACACTCTAATTACATCAAGTACAGAAAATCACTACTAGTATATTGTTAGGAGGTTGCTCCATAGTAAAACATCTTATTTACAAAAGAGTATATAGCTAATTGCATAGAGACCGCAAGGATGGATGGGAAATCAGTTCACTGTCATTACATACATATATATGTATTGAGCTATTTAACTAAGATCCTACAAGTCTGAATAAAAAGGTTGATGATTTAACGGTGTTATTTGAGTTTTAATTGCCCAGAATTCCTTTTGGTCATAGCTTTCATGATTTTCAAGCTGACAACAATTATGCAATATATAGCTACTTTATTGAAGTTGAAACATTTTGTTTACAGCATGTACCAACCTTTTCAACTTGTGGGAATGTAATTTCAGTCTCCAAAGCAACAGCTGCTAAGTTCTATAACATTAAATAAATTGTACAATGAATATAAGGTACAATTAATTCAGAGTTCAGGAGCAATGGTTACCTTGAATCCATTGATGATAGAATGGGGTACAGATACAACAGTTGGGTAACCAATCTGTAACGACACTGATGCAACATTGGCAATTCCCTGAAATGAGAAAGAGAACCTTGTTTGTCATCATCATCTTCTTCATTTCATCATCATCATCATTTCATCATCATCATCATCGTTTCATCATCATTGTCGTCATTTTATCATCATCATCATCATCATCATGTTATTCAGCAGTGTATTAAAACAATGGTTAATTACCTCTTTGAATTTTGCAAGGATGTCATCACTGGTAATGTCCAGCACAGATGGGTGAAAGCATGAACCATCCTCGTACACTGTACACAATAAACAATAAGTCCTCGTACACTGTACATAATAAACAATAAGTCCTCGTACACTGTACACAATAAACAATAAGTCCTCGTACACTGTACACAATAAACAATAAGTCCTCGTACACTGTACATAATAAACAATAAGTCCTCGTACACTGTACATAATAAACAATAAGTCCTCATACACTGTACATTCTTAGTACATAATTTGCAATAAGTAACATCAAGTAACTTTATTAATTAAGCATTTATGTACCTTGTTCAATTTTGAGACCATAGCTGAATGGAGAGATCTTCAACATGTTCAACAGAGTAGACTCTGAAGCTCCAACCTTTTCATCTTTCTTGATCAAGTGGATATTGGACTATAACAAAAGTGAAAATCATGTAACCTCTTTCAAACCCAGTCATAAACTCTATTGTAAACATACCAAGATTTCAATGGTTCCTCTAGCGATCTTGGTTGGAATAGCCAAGGCCTGGAAGAAAGATGTTTTCTCTGGACCAAGACCAGTGTTTCCAGCGGGGATAAATACATCACATGGAGCAAGAGCTCCTGCCCTGGCAGGTGCAGCAACTTTGTTGTGAAGAATAATGTCTCTGACATCTACAAGTTCTTCTTTAGTGAACACAAAGCCAACATTGCCCTTGACGTGTGGAAGGATCCTTTGACAAATAACACACTACATTATTAGCCTAAAGATAGGAAGGATGGTAATCAATTCTGTAGATAGGAAAACGAAATGTAGAATTCTAGAATGGGAAAAAAATGTAACTCACTTTTCCAAGTCTGGGTTATTTTCCAAATGTCCTCTGATGGCCTTGCGTATCATTGTGTTTTTACCCATAAGAATCTCAGCTTTATCACGCAGAGACTGTCGAATCTGCTGCATTTGCTTCGAGCCAACATTGTCAACACCCACAATAAAGACTTTAGGAAATTCATCCAGGTAGCGCTATGGAATCATAGAGTTAGCAAGTCAGATATATGCAGTGAAATATATTTATATGCAATATTGCAAGCAATATCAATGGCATGCTGAAAACAATACTGCAGAAGATGGATCCATAGTTAGGAACCCATAGTTACTTATTTGTGGCAGCATTCCCACCGTACATGCATATGAAGAGGGAATTAGCATAATTATGCAAGTGATTATAGAGATGCACATGCTCTGATTGGTCAAAAACTACATCATATTTCGCTATAATCACCTACAGGTGAATATAAAAGAACAGTGATCTACGAAAATGGCCGTGTGTCGCTTTATCGATATTTCGCAAGAAAATAAAGGAAAATGCATTTCCCAAAAGTATAAAAGGAGACACAAAATTCAGTTTGAAGATATCTTGCGGTTCTGCAATGAATTTATCGTTTAATGACGTTTTCCAAGGAAACATTTAGTCAACTGAACGTGTTAAATTGGCAGCTGTATGTAAAACTACTCGTTTAGAATTATGCCTACTGTCGTTACTTTTGAACATTTCTCTGATATTCACCTGTGTAATTATACTAATTATTATATATACTAAAACATTTATAGAGGGCCATAGATTTGTCAGTGAGAACTGCTACGTGTCACCCTCTGAAAATAAAGTTGATTATTATTATTATTCGCCTCAGGTTCAGTGAATATTGTTGATTCGACTTCGTCTCTGTGATTATTCAACAATATTCACTTCGCCTTTGGTGAATATTTGTAAATATAGAAAGTGAACAACTATATGTTGTAGTTTAAAATGATCCCTTGGTTCAATTTAAATTAAACCAGTTCAATTTACAGTGCGAATCGAAAAACCGTGGGCACCTAGAAATATTTCAGAAATTGTTTATCGTTCGTTAAACAATCAGAAACAACTCTCTAACTGCAAGAAGTTCGACTGATTTGTAGTCAGATAAATTTCTTGCAGTTAGAGAGTCGTTTCTGATTGTTCAACGGAAAATAAACGATTTTTGAACTATTTCTGGGTGCCCACGGTTTTTCGATTCGCACTGTAAATTAAACCGGTTCAATTTAAATTAAACCAAAAATCATTTTAAACTACAACATATACATCCCCCTCCCATCCCATCATCCAGGGCCGTGCACAGCACAGGGGCAGCAGTCCCCCCCCCCCCCCCCACTAGCAAGGCGAAAAAGATGCCAAAAAGTACTGAGAACTGTACTATTTCTATTTATTTTTTGCTGTTAAATACGCACTGCTCCCCCTTGAATTTAGGGTTATGTACGGCCCTGTATGCATATATGAAGAAGGAATTGATACATCCCTCTGGCCTACTCCAGCAACACTTACGATGATCTTAAGGAAATAGTTTGACTTCCAAGTTGCCTTGTCTTCCCTGACCATTTTGATTTGGTAAAGGATTGCGCACTTTTAGCGTTTAAAGACGAGATAACTTATTTTCTAAAATGAAAATAAAAACAGTTTCAGTTTCAAAGTCAAACCAATGCAACCAAGCTCCCTGTCCCTTGTTGTTAGCAAATCCACACACAATAACTTCATAATCATCATATTAACTTATTTGTAAGTTTTTGAAGTTCGTATTTAGAGTAAGAAAAATAGCTTTAAATCTTTATCCAAACCACAGTAATTCCTAATAATTAATGTCCTTTGACAAAATGATAATAAATCAACCCTTCGATACAATTTAATTTAGAATAGTCGCAGTAAAGACATGGAAAAATACGAAATTTCTAAAAGCACTTTTGACCAAACTCACCGAAGGCGAAGCTTGAAAGAAAGAGAACGAACACGTGGTCGCAATGGCTTACATCCCATAATTTCGTTCGTCATTCTATCGATAAATGATCGGGAGATGTCGTGTATCTTCGGGTATCTTCGGGTATCTTATCGAAACAAACGTCGGAAAATACTCCAAAGTTCTCCAAAGGTGCATTCATGAAGTTTTGGTATTATTTCGATCGGATTATCACCTGAATTGAGCTTTTTGGTGAGCAGGTATTACTTGTAAGTATCTTTTAAATGACAATCATTGCTTCTTTCCGAATTTTTTTTCATTTTGAACTATTTCCTTCATGTGTAAAAATATAAACAATCAAGCTTCTTATATTTCATATTCGCTGCACGTGGCAACTGAATTGCTTTCAATTTCGTATTTATTATACAGAAAAATGTGCAATCATTAAGAGACAATAGACGCTCTATTAGCGTGAACTCGGGCTTCTTAATAAAGCTGTTTTGATAGATTTTAATTGTGAAACCTAATAAGCTTATAGCTTAGCAACTTCAGAATACCCCGCAACTAGTCAAGCTCTTATAGCGGCACTCTTTGAAAACGATGCAGAATACAATAGGTTATATTGTTATGCAAATTAGTTGCGGGGTATTCTGAAGTTTAGCCATAGCTTATTAAAGCTTACTTATTTGTATCATCATACAGAAGTAGTTTCAGACTATTACTTGCACAATTTAAAGGAGAATTTCCACGCTCAGAACGGGTCAGTGAACGGCAAAAATACAATCGAAAATATCCTTAGATTTTAGGGAACTATTTCAGAAAATAGTGCAGAAAACAGCATTTGGTCACTCGTTGCGGACGTGACTCAGTAGAGCATGCATATGTAATTAGCTTCAACACTGACACTGCTAGCTGACAGTCAAGCATATTTCGATTTTATACCTTGCAATTAAGAAACGATTTCACAAACTCATCAATAAAATTACGAGTTCTTTAACAATTAAGCCACAGACATCTGTTAGAAATACACTTTCAGACAGAATTGCAAAGCCAAATAATATTGAGGTCCAATCCCGGATAATCCGGGAGAGTTGGCAGGTCTGTCTGTTAGAAATAGTCTCTAGGATATTTGCTTATTTAACTTGAAGCAGTGTTACTGAAAACAACTGGACTGGCTCGAGTTTGACTTCTGTAGCTTTCTGTCGATAAGATAGCAAGAGAGTGTGTAATCTTGTGTTTTCAGGTATTCTCACAGACGATGCTGATAAAGAAGTTGTGTTGTGTTCTGAAGTACTCAAGATGTGTTTCACTAAGATCTTTTAGTACCATCGAGCACAGTCCCTTAGGAACTGGGCCTTTACAGAGCCTTAAGTATGGTACAAAACATACAACTTCATTATTACAAGTTTATCCTGAAGTTTCTGATGCCATTGCATCAAATAAACCAGTGGTTGCACTAGAGTCAACAATTATAACTCATGGAATGCCATATCCACAAAACTTGAGGTAATATCCATCATCCATCCATCCATCCCTACCGTCCATCCATCCCTACAGTCCATCCATCCCTACCGTCCATCCATCCATCCCTACAGTCCATCCATCCATCCCTACAGTCCATCCATCCCTACCGTCCATCCATCCATCCCTACAGTCCATCCATCCCTACCGTCCATCCATCCATCCCTACAGTCCATCCATCCCTACAGTCCATCCCATCCCTACAGTCCATCCATCCATCCATCCATCCCTACAGTCCATCCATCCCTACAGTCCATCCATCCCTACCATCCATCCATCCATCCATCCATCCCTACCATCTATCCATCCATCCCCATCCATCTATCCCATCCCATCCCTACCATCCATCCATCCTTCCATCCATCCATCCCCCTACCATCCATCCATCCCAACAGTCCATCCATCCCTACTGTCCATCCATCCATCCTTACCATCCATCCATCCATCCATCCCTACCGTCCATCCATCCCTACCATCCATCCCTACCATCCATCCATCCATCCCTACCATCCATCCATCCCTACCATCCATCCATCCCTACCATCCATCCATCCCTACCATCAATCCCTACCATCCATCCATCCCTACCGTCCATCCCTACCATCAATCCCTACCATCCATCCATCCATCCCTACCGTCCATCCATCCCTACCATCCATCCATCCATCCCTACCGTCCATCCATCCATCCATCCCTATCATTCATCCCTACCGTCCATCCCTACCATTCATCCCTACCGTCCATCCATCCCTACAATCCATCCCTACCGTCCATCCATCCCTACTATCCATCCATCCATCCCTACCATCCATTCCTACCATCCATCTATCCATCCCTACCATCCATCCATCCCTACCACAAAGCAATATTGTTGAGTATTGTCTATTTAGTGTTGCAAAAGAGGTAATAGAGATTGTAAGGGAGAATGGTGCAATTCCAGCAACAGTTGCAGTCATCAATGGTTGTGTGCATGTTGGTAAGTTAGAATTTATAATATATTCTATTTCATCCAATTGTTCTAAATCCTAAAACTGATTGACTTCAGGTCTTTCGGTAAAAGATCTTGAGAGATTAGCTGGGAGTCAATGCATAAAGACATCACGAAGAGATCTGCCATATATACTCAGTCAGGTCTGATCAATTCATTCATTCCATTTATTCATTCATCTAGACTTAATGACACAAGTTGCTAATTTGTTTCCAATTATTATCACATACAATATATTTTTCTTCATTGAGTTGTCGTTCATGTGTGCATCATTGGGTTTTTTAGTCACTTGTCAAGTGAAGTCAAATTTATTATTATTATCATTCGACTCATTTCTATCCGCAGTTCTGATTGGCTGAAAGACCTGCAAATAACTGCGTATAAATAACGGTCTGAGCATGCGCAGTGAAGATTAAGCAATGTTCGCTGCAAATAACGGTCTGAGCATGCGCACTTAATTGATCATTCAAACATGGCAGCTCGTTTTACAATATTTTTTCTTGATGTTTATATTCAATAAATTCCTTATTGATAGAAATGAGTCGAATGATAAAACAATTATTGAACTCGGTTATCGCAAAATATCGTGATTTGACAGATTAATTATTTGCCTCTGCCTTCGGCATCAGCAAATAATTAATCTGCTCGCCACTGACAAATCATGATATTTTGCTCAACCTCGTCCAATAATTGCTTATTAATTTATCAATATTCACTTTTTTCATATGTTTTCTGCAGGGTCTTTCAGGGGGGACCACTGTGTCAGCCACTATGATTGCTGCAAATAAAGCTGGCATCCAGGTGTTTGTTACTGGTGGAATTGGTGGAGTGCATAGAGGAGCCCACACAAGTAAGTAGATGTTTTATACTTCATAATCTAATTATTGTTCTGATCATTTTATTTCTTTTAGCTTTTGACATCAGTGCAGACCTGACAGAGTTAGGAAAAACTCCTGTTGCTGTCATTTGTGCAGGAGCAAAATCCATTCTAGATATTGGTCTTACCTTAGAATACTTGGTAGGTAAGGAGTGTACATTTACATGCTCATCTATCAGTCATTATTTTAATAAGCAGATCAGAATTTATTGATTGTCTGATTCATTTGAAGGAAACCCAAGGAGTGACAGTTGCAACTTATGGTTCAACCAATGACTTCCCTGCATTCTTTGCAGCTAAAAGTGGCTTCAAGGTAGGAATAACAAGTCTGTAAATTTTCTTTGCAAGTACATAAATTATTAAGATTAATTTTGTATTACTGTACTTAGTCTTCTTGTTCAGTTAAAACCACAGCGGAGGCAGCAAAACTTATTGGTAAGTCTGACAGCTTAATAATTAAATTATTGTACTAGTCAACAAAGTATATTTAATAGTAAGTGGCATTTTTAGTACAAGGATGATCATTTTTCATACTATCCCTTTAGACTGCAGTGTGTCATTTGGACTACAGAATGGTATTGTGATAGCGGCACCAATACCAGATAGTGATGCATCATTGTTCATACTTTAGACTGCAGTGTGTCATTTGGACTACAGAATGGTATTGTGATAGCGGCACCAATACCAGATAGTGAGTGATGATCATTGTTCATACTATCCCTTTAGACTGCAGTGTGTCATTTGGACTACAGAATGGTATTGTGATAGCGGCACCAATACCAGATAGTGATGATCATTGTTCATACTATCCCTTTAGACTGCAGTGTGTCATTTGGACTACAGAATGGTATTGTGATAGCGGTACCAATACCAGATAGTGATGATCATTGTTCATACTATCCCTTTAGACTGCAGTGTGTCATTTGGACTACAGAATGGTATTGTGATAGCGGCACCAATACCAGATAGTGATGATCATTGTTCATACTATCCCTTTAGACTGCAGTGTGTCATTTGGACTACAGAATGGTATTGTGATAGCGGTACCAATACCAGATAGTGATGCATCATTGGGATCTGAGATTGAAAATGCAATACAACAAGCATTACAAGATGCAAGGTTATATTATTATTATTATTATTATTATTATTATTATTATTATTATTATTATTATTATTATTATTATTATTATTATTATTATTATTATTATTATTATTATTATTATTATTATTATTATTATTATTATTATTATTATTATTATTATTATTAGTATTATTATTATTATTATTATTATTATATGATGATGATGATATGATGATGATGATGATGATGATGATGAAAACCTTAGATTTAGTGGTTATACATTGTATTTGTACCCTGGGTACCAGAGGCTGAGAGGGGCCCGGGAGAGATTGCGGGAGATATGTACATACCAGAGGCCGGTACCCAGGGTACATTATCAGCAACTACATGTACAACAAAAAGAATCACAACAGCATTTTGAAGCTTTTTACATGCAATATCATCAGTATCTGCTACAATCATCATCATCACTTCTCAACACTTCCAGCATCACCAGCAGTTCCTTAATGATCTCATACTTATCTTTCATTTATTCATATATATTTCAGTGCATCAGATGTTAGTGGTAAAGAAGTGACTCCATTTATACTACAAAGAGTAAATGAACTTACAGACGGCAGGTCTTTAGAAGCCAGTATCCTAACTAATAATGTGTGCTAATGTGGTCACTGTTAATACATGTACATGCTTAAGGGTTATAGACATTCCTATACACTGCTGCTACAGATATGTCTCTGATAAGAAATAATGCAAAAATAGGGAGTCAAATAGCTGTAGAGCTGTCAAGAATCAAAAACATCAGAAAAAATCAAACAGCATTGTTGAACCAGCAAAGTTCGGTGAGTTAAACCAAGTGATCTTGGATTGCATTTATCAAGCCTTGTTGTGAATCTATTGCTTATACTTTAGGATTTGAAAGCTGATACACAAGAAACAACTACTACAATAATAAAGAAGAAGAATAAAACTTTCATTGGACGACCTGTATGTGAACACATCTTTCTCTTTCAATATTCATTTCAATCATTTGCCAAGTTGAATTCCTACTTGTTTCAATGTTGACTACAATATTGTTGTATTTCTGTGTTCATATTAGGTTGTAGTGGGTGGTTCTAATGTGGATTTTGTAGCAACAGCTAAAACTATTATTGTAAGTAACCAATATATATCAACACATACTATTAATATTGTCTTTATTCATATGATAAAAGATGTTACAATTATTATAGCTAATAAGAAGAATTCTATTATGTATAAACATCTAAATGTTTAAAGTGCTACTTGAACGAAAATCGATCGATTTAAAAAATAAAATGTTCCATTGTAAATGATGTTATTATCAATAAATAAACTAAATCCGTGGGGAAAAAACATTTGATCGAATACTTGTCGAGAAAGCTATGTATATCAGCTATGAGTGTTTGAGTGACGGGTTGAGTAGATGACATCATCATGACGTCATCTACTCAACCCAAAATTTGTAAAAAAACAGTACTTCGTGTTGGAATATGAAAGCAACATTATGGCAAATAGGTCCTTCAATATTACATCAGCAAAATTACAGCTCATTTTAAATTTTGACCGATTTTCGTCCAAGTAGCACTTTAAAGAGACAATATTGTTGGCTAATTAATTTTATACAAAGATTAAACAAATATATTGTTGTACCCCCCACGTAGCATCCTTTCATACTGAAACTGTGTGGATGGAATGTCAGATGACATTGATGATGATTGTTACGATGAGACTTTAATGATGATGATGATTGTTATGATCAGACTTTAATGATGATGATGATGATGATTGTTACGATGAGACTTTAATGATGATGATGATTGTTACGATGAGACTTTAATGATGAGGATGATTGTTACGATGAGACTTTAATGATGATGATGATTGTTACGATGAGACTTTAATGATGATGATGATTGTTACGATGAGACTTTAATGATGATGATGATGATGATTGTTACGATGAGACTTTAATGATGATGATGATTGTTACAATGAGACTTTAATGATGATGATGATGATGATTGTTACGATGAGACTTTAATGATGATGATGATTGTTACAATGAGACTTTAATGATGATGATGATTGTTACGATGAGACTTTAATGATGATGATGATGATGATTGTTACAATGAGACTTTAATGATGATGATGATGATGATTGTTATGATCAGACTTTAATGATGATGATGATGATGATTGTTACAATGAGACTTTAATGATGATGATGATGATGATTGTTACGATGAGACTTTAATGATGATGATGATTGTTATGATCAGACTTTAATGATGATGATGATGATGATTGTTACGATGAGACTTTAATGATGATGATGATTGTTACGATGAGACTTTAATGATGATGATGATTGTTACAATGAGACTTTAATGATGATGATGATTGTTACGATGAGACTTTAATGATGATGATGATTGTTACAATGAGACTTTAATGATGATGATGATTGTTACAATGAGACTTTAATGATGATGACGATTGTTACGATGAGACTTTAATGATGATGATGATTGTTACAATGAGACTTTAATGATGATGACGATTGTTACGATGAGACTTTAATGATGATGATGATTGTTACAATGAGACTTTAATGATGATGATGATTGTTACAATGAGACTTTTTTAAATGATGATGATGATTGTTACAATGAGACTTTAATGATGATGATGATTGTTACAATGAAGCTTTAATGGTGATGATGATTGTTACAATGAAACTTTAATGGTGATGATGATAATAATGACATAAAACCTTTTAAATTGTGTTTGCTGTGTAGCATGAAGCATCAAACCCTGGTATAATACGTATGAGTTTTGGTGGCGTGGGTAGAAATATTGCAGGTAAATCAGTCATCTATTCCACAGCCTGTGAGGGGAGGGCATATAGCCTTACTCTTGTACTTACAATGTATAAACATTTCCTTTGTTTTTGTAGAGGCTTTATCACGCCTAGGAAAGAAACCTTTATTTATTTCTGCTATCGGTGGAGATCCTCTTGGAGCTCTGATGCTGAAACACTGTCATGAAGCCAACATGGTAACTAAAGATACGTTACACCCCCTCTCCTCCCCCTCCCCAAGGGTGTTTTGCCCTCCCCTCTTCTGCCTCCCTCCTCCCTCACCCAGGAGTAGTGTGACCATCATTTTAATCGCTACATTTACGATACAAAATCGCTAATCGAGAAAAAGAAGATCTAAAAGGAAAACCAAAGAAAAAGCACAGAATTTACTTACAAAACGTGTTTATCATTGTAACAAAACGAAATTATTCAAGAAACAAAACAAACTGGAAAACTGGAAAATAAACGATAAAGTAATATTCACACTGGCATCAACAGGTACTAGTTTGCTTACTACGTCAGTTATCAAGAGGGTCTGAATGGGCCTGCTATCGCGTGCATTACACCTGGGTAAAGAGGCCGAGTCGCTCAGCGTTTTTTCAAACAAAAAGTTTTGCCAGACTACTAGGCTTGTCGCTGTGTATTGTTAAATAGTAGATGCATTAATTTATATGCTCTGTTTACAGCCGTTGTAATGTCTTATTTAGTCAACAGGAGGGATTCATACTTTCAATACTTGTCAAACCGCTACATATTCAACTGTATTAAGTAACTCAGGCGACTTTAATGTAGCAGTAGGTGATATGGATATTCACCATAACATATCACCGCAAATTGTAAGTACAATGATATCATTGTGAAATCATCATCACCCACCATCACCATCATTATCATTATCATCACCTGCCATCACCATCATCATCAATACCACCATCATTATCATCATCACCATCATTATCATCACCACCATCATCACCACCATCATTATCATTATCATCACCCGCCATCACCATCATCATCATCACCACCATCATCATCATAACCATCATTATCATCACCCGCCATCACCATCATCATCATCATCACCATCATCACCACCACTACCATCATTATTACCATCATTATCATCATCACCATCACCATCATCACCACCACTACCATCATTATTACCATCAATATCATCATCACCATCATCACCACCACTACCATCATTATCATCACCACCATCATCATTCAGGGATCATCACCACCATCATCATCACCATCATCACCCACCATCATTATCACCATCATCACCACCACTACCATCATTATTACCATCATTATCATCATCACCATCGTCACCACCACTACCATCATTATTACCATCATTATCATCACCACCATCATCATTCAGGGATCATCACAACCATCATCACCAATTCACCATCATCACCACCATCACCATCATTATCATCACCAACATCATCATCACCATCATCACCACCACTACCATCATTATTACCATCATTATCATCATCACCATCATCACCACCACTACCATCATTATTACCATCATTATCATCACCACCATCATCATGCAGGGATCATCACAACCATCATCACCATCATCACCACCATCACCATCATTATCATCACCAACATCATCATCACCATCATCATTATCATCACCACCATCACCATCATCATTATCATCACCCGCCATCACCATTGTCACCACCATCATCATCATCATTCAGGGATCATCAATGATCACCACCATCATCATCACCACCACCATCATCATCATCGATAACATCAAGCAGATAGTGTTCTCTATAAAGTATTATTGAAGCAAATTGAGTTTGTAAAAAAGTTGTGTGAAACGTTTTAGGCATTTTGACTGTAAACCTGTCGGAACCCGTTGGGATCGGTAGCTGATCATCAACCATGATTATCATAATCACCATCATCATTACGATCGCTATAAATTAAAACATGATCCTTTTTTAGATCTCAGGCTTTGAAGAGTCGATACAAAATGCTCCTTTGGTGATCGTAGATGGTAATATGAATAAAGATACAATAGAAGCTGTCGTTAGCCTCAGCTCCCAACACGGTATACCAGGTAAACTTATGTTACATTTCAGTGTACTCTACTAACGGCCACCTCTACACAATGACCACCTCTACACAACGGCCACCTACCACCTCTACACAACGGCCACCTCTACACAACGACCACCTCTACACAACAGCCACCTCTACACAACGGCCACCTCTACACAACGACCACCTCTACACAATGACCACCTCTACACAATGACCACCTCTACACAACGGCCACCTCCCCACAACGGCCACCTCCCCACAACGGCCACCTCCCCACAATGGCCACCTCCCCACAACGGCCACCTCTACACAACGACCACCTCTACACAATGACCACCTCTACACAACGGCCACCTCTACACAACGACCACCTCCACACAACGACCACCTCTACACAATGACCACCTCTACACAATGACCACCTCTACACAATGACCACCTCTACACAACGGCCACCTCCCCACAACGGCCACCTCCCCACAACGGCCACCTCCCCACAATGGCCACCTCCCCACAACGGCCACCTCTACACAACGACCACCTCTACACAATGACCACCTCTACACAACGGCCACCTCCACACAATGACCACCTCTACACAACGGCCACAAAATTTGTCCCGAGGTGGCCGTTGTGGAGAGGTTCGACTGTAAATCAATACGACCATGGGAGAACTCGGTGCTGATGACGATAAATCGTGAGGAGAGGGGGTGTGGAGAAGAAAGAATAGAGGAGACTTCATAATCGTTGGGTTTCTGAATATACCATCTCGTATACCCTTCACCCTAAAGTGGGCAGTTCAATATCGTTAGTGTTTCGTTTATCCACAGTTTGGTTTGAGCCCACGTGTATGATAAAGGCAGGTTTACCATTCCAAACTACAGCCTGGCAAAACATGACTTACGTCTCACCAAATATCAGTGAACTAAGAACAATGAGCGATACTGTTGTTCGATATCACAATATCCCGCGACACCCTCGGGTCAACAAATGGAAAAATCGGGACACATCCCTCGAGGACGTCCTAGAAGAATGTGTTTTGTTTTCTCAGCCTCTCATGACTCGCATACATTGTTTAGTAATAACACTTGGCAAAAATGGTGTTCTCATCTGCCGTAACACAGCCGCTGATCACCCTTTCCCAACTGCTCGCAATTCACAATTACCAAGTAAACACAATCATCTTGTGTCAGCGGTTCACTTCCCAGCTCCTACAGTCAAAGATATTATCAATGTTACTGGTGCTGGAGACAGGTAAGGGTTTTTCCGTAATCATTATCCCAGCATGCATGCATTGATTTTGATTTTGATTTTGATTGATTGATTTTTTTAATTTTTGTTTTTTAATTTTTTGTTTGATTTTTGTTTGATTGTTTAGTAACAACCACAATGTCTGATTTTGTCTCTAGTCTTGCTGCTGCTATGGCAATGGCAATCATTAAAGGCTACGACCCGGAAGTGTGCGTAAAACTTGGTCTTATGGCAGCCGCTCATTCGTTGAAATCACGTGACGCTATAGCCCAGTCCATCACGCCTGAGGTTTTGACTGTGGATGCTGCTGAGACTCTTGATTTGAATCCAAATATCATGGATATTAGTCATTTACGATAATAATTATGGATATTAGTCATTTACGATCATAATTATTTAATTTTTGAGTGAAATTTCCGCCCGTATTCCATAGAAAACCATGGAATAACCATATTATCCTATACATATTACATCAACAATTAAAATTTACAACGTTTTGATTGGCTAATACAAACTATGAAATACCACTCCGTATTTCATAGAAATGGTGAGCTCTGATTGGCTGAGATGTAATATGTATAGGATAATCATGGATATTAGTCATTTACGTTAATAATCATGGATATTAGTCATTTACGATAATAATAGAATGTAGCAATAACCAATCAATCTTAGACACGGGACGTCATCCATGAGTAGCTGCTGTTTGCTTAAAGAGTGATTTCTCTCGCCAAGAAGACACTTTAGACTGCTTTAGACTGAAGGCAGTAGATATAGATTTTAGTTTCTTAATTTTGTAAATTAGTTCTAAAAAACCATATGAATGTACTAATAAACTATTGTACTTGTATAGTATATGAATGTACTAATAAACTATTGTACTTGTATAGTATATGAATGTACTAATAAACTATTGTACTTGTATAGTATAGGAATGTACTAATAAACTATTGTACTTGTATAGTATATGAATGTACTAATAAACTATTGTACTTGTATAGTATAGGAATGTACTAATAAACTATTGTACTTGTATAGTATAGGAATGTACTAATAAACTATTGTACTTGTATAGTATATGAATGTACTAATAAACTATTGTACTTGTATAGTATAGGAATGTACTAATAAACTATTGTACTTGTATAGTATATGAATGTACTAATAAACTATTGTACTTGTATAGTATAGGAATGTACTAATAAACTATTGTACTTGTATAGTATATGAATGTACTAATAAAATAAACTATTGTACTTGTATAGTATAGGAATGTACTAATAAACTATTGTACTTGTATAGTATATGAATGTACTAATAAACTATTGTACTTGTATAGTATAGGAATGTACTAATAAACTATTGTACTTGTATAGTATAGGAATGTACTAATAAACTATTGTACTTGTATAGTATAGGAATGTACTAATAAACTATTGTACTTGTATAGTATAGGAATGTACTAATAAACTATTGTACTTGTATAGTATATAATAATGTACTAATAAACTATTGTACTTGTATAGTATAGGAATGTACTAATAAACTATTGTACTTGTATAGTATATGAATGTACTAATAAACTATTGTACTTGTATAGTATAGGAATGTACTAATAAACTATTGTACTTGTATAGTATAGGAATGTACTAATAAACTATTGTACTTGTATAGTATAGGAATGTACTAATAAACTATTGTACTTGTATAGTATATGAATGTACTAATAAACTATTGTACTTGTATAGTATAGGAAGTTAGTGGCTCAGTGTTCGGTTCTTGAAAAGATGGTCATTGAGAAGCCGCATTTTCTTTGATTCCAGAGTTCATTTATAGGGGAGGTGGAGATTTTATATTGAGTGTTGAAAATGTTGTGACCCTCCCCTAGCAATGGGAATGAAATTTCCTGACCCTCCCCTTGGGCTTGGCCTAGAATACCATGACCCTCCCCCTGCACAGATAAGGGACCTGTCATTATTTATCACCTGGTTTTCGGACTGAGGATTTTGGAAAGAACCTAATTAATAACATCTGACTCCCCCCCCCCCCTGAAACAACTGATAGATTTCCCTGCACCCCGGTGTACAATACGATTTCACTACACCCCCGCCTCCCACTACATCCCCAAGTTGCATTGCTCAGTTTTGTGTTACTAGAAACGTCTATAGCACACGGTGCAGTGGAATTTGGAAATGTTGTAATAATACCAAAATACCACAGGCAGCCCAACCATTGCTTTTGAGGCTACTAAATAATTCAAAAAATGATAATTGCGTCTTTTTTTATGGGTTCCCTGTGGTAAAGCGCGCGTGCGCAATACATATGTTGGGTTCCCTGTGCTGAGTAATGTCCTATGTTGGGCTTCCTGTGTGCGTCCTGCGGGATGCGCCCGCAGCAAATGTGTATATTTAAACAAGGTATGAAACTAGGTCACGTGACAAATACGTTTTTGACCCTAATTTTGTCAATGTGATGTGAAAATTCAATTTTTCTTCGAATAACTAAACTTTACCGTATTCTCGAAACACTTTGTAAGTGTCAGTCGTCTAACTTCAACGTACGCTGAGAAACTAATTTTTGAAATTTTGAGCGTCGTGGCCTGATGTGCGGTGCATTTTGTTGGTGCACTTTTCCGTGAGGCAGTCGGATTTTACCTTCGAGAGGACATCGGCAAGCGCTCGGCAAATCTGAATTGTGCTCTTTTTTGCAAGTTTTAAGCTTAATATTTATATTTTCACTAAACATAAGTCAAAACATCTACAATATACTTTATTTGTTTTCTGTTTTGACTTTTATATAGTATTTGTATTGTGTTTTGATTTTTATCGATTAAAATGCTTTAAAATTGAGGCATTGTGTTTTATAAATGCAGAATAGTCTCCATATTTAGTACTACACAAGACATTTTTGCTTCAGTGCTTATAAATAAAATGACAAACAAACGTATTTATTTCAACAATCAGTTAAAATAAGTTTACTAGCTTTTTACACACTGTTTTGCCGTTCTTTCTGTACAATTCATTCACGCTCCTGATATTGATCAGTATTACTATGGATATTTTGTATATAAAAATACAAAATTAATAAATGTTATGCCTGTCACCACAATCGACGAAGTTGTGAATGAATAACAAACATCGGAGTGCGATATTAAGGGTGGACTAACATATTTATTTCGACTGTTGCTAAGGAAAATTTGAAACCTCAAAAAAATCGTAAAATTCAAAGAGAAGAGAAGGGACTTATAGGAAGTGATTGTAAGGGAGAAAGCTTTGTCATAGCATGACGTCACCAAAAATGCTTTGTCATAGCATGACGTGTCACAATGACGTCATCAAAACAGAAAACGCTCTTTTTTTCCAAGGATTTATAAGATATTGTAAATCTATGATTATACACTTGTTCTACAACACAAGGAGCAGACAACTGAGCATGGATTTGGTATTTAAATGAAAAATGTTTTTTTTATGGACGTTTTTCGAGCTGTTTTTAAGGATTAATTTCCATAACTTGTCATATTGTCTTCAGTTTTTAAAAAGCATGCTCAGCAATGTTGACTAGGTCGTTGTTGATATTCTAGGTTAGAAAAAAATAACCCTCAGTGAACGTGCTCGAACATTTTGAAGGTTTTTGAAAACGAGAACCTGCGCATGCGCAGTGAAGTCTTGTTAAATTTGCCGTTCTTTTTCAGCATTGAATTGATGGATTTCGGAAAAGAATCCTACGAAAATGTTTAGACAGTTCTCTATTCTGTCATTTGGCATAAAAATTATTATGCAGCAAAGACGTTTTGATTTTCCTGTTGTACCCAAGCAGGAGATGCGCGAATTGTATGACTTTCAATTCATAAATTGTATGCTTGCTCATTTCTGCTAAAGCGAAATTTAAAACCCCTAGAGAGAAGTAGGATGTTTAACAAGGCTATAAAATATCAAAATTTCAGAAAAAAATCCTCAACAAAGCTAAAGAATTGAAGACATGTAAAACCCCATAGCAACGCGGTTGCATAGTAACGAAATATGTTAGTCCACCCTTAAAAGCTTACTTACAGTATTGATGAGCCCGCGCTATCTTATTGTGATGTTACGTTTTAGTATTTTCTTAGTATTGATGAGCCCGCGCTATCTTATTGTGGAAAACCTCAAAAACGTCAGCATTAGCCACAGGAATCCCAATTTACTGATGAGTCCGCGCGCAAAAACCGCAAAACGCGTCATAACCACAGGCAGCCCAGTTTCTGCCGTGCTCCCTTGATACACTGCGGGACGCGCGGGATGCACACAGGAAGCCCAACATAGGATATTACTCAACACAGGGAACCCAACATATGTATTGCGCGCGAGCGCGCTTTATCACAGGGAACCCATCAAGAAAAGACACAAATATCATTTTTTGAATTATTTAGTAGCCTCAAAAGCAATGGTTGGGCTGCCTGTGAAATACTTATGAAAAGGATTTTAAATCATTAAGGGAAGACAATCTTTTCACAATAATACATACCATATAGCAAGCCCGTAGCCCGTAGCAAGACTCTCCTAGACTCTCCAACAGTCCCCGCTCGGCCGTTGCACTTTCCCCAGAGTAAAACGCCGAGCGGGGGACTGTGGAAGAGTCTCCATAGAGTCTACAAAGTATCCAAGTACCGTAAATCCTCTATTAAGCCCCTTCCTTCCAATAAGCCCTCCCCTTCCAATAAGCCCCCCCCCCCCTTTTTGAAGCACGATTTTTATTAAGCCCCCTCCGTATTTCAAGCCCCCCTCCCCTTCCCCCTTCTCCCAAAGATACCATTGTACATAATGTGATGATATACGGTACTGTAATGACAAACAACAGTCCGATACAGTACGGTATTTACCATGTACAGTATTTATTATTTACAATAAAGTCATTAATTATGGTTCCCGTGATCGTAATAGTCCATTTCCGAGTTCCTTTTATCTCTGTTTCAAAACGAGTCTACGTGCGAAACCTTTCTTATGAAAATGAGTTTTATTTACATGAAAAAGGAAAATTCATTTGCATATGAAAGGTTTCGCACGTAGACTCGTTTTGAAACAGAGATAAAAGGAACTCGGAAATGGACTATTGATATAACCTACATCTCCGGTTTTCCGCGAAATTTAATAAGCCCCCTCCCTCTATTAAGCCCCCCTCAATTAAGCCCCCCTCAAAAGTGTTTGAAATAAATAAGCCCCCTCCCGGGGAGCTTAATAGAGGATTTACGGTAATTTCATTCTCCTTCATGCCCCGGATGTCAGTGTCACGCCACAGGAAGCCCAACCTGTCTGTCTTACTGGTTACGGTAATGTTGGATTCTGAATAATTAATCGGTTTTCATTAATACTTCGCAATCACATCGTTATAAGCTAAGAAATACATTTAATGGTACTGATTGGTCCACAACACCGTTAACACACAAAATAAACTTTTTCAATAAATACGGTGTGTTGCTCATAAATACTTAAAAGCCTATTGAACTATGAAGAAACACGAACGAACGAAATCTCAAAACTAAATTTCGTATTCTAGATCGATGTTGTTTGTCCCAAGACCTATGAAAACGAGTGTCCCACGTTTCTACCGGTATCTCCTATGACTGTCTGACACCTGACGTCAGAATATACCTTGATTAAATCACAACTGAGCTTTTTCCAAATATGTCTTCAAAGTCCTGATACTAATCTTACAACATCCTTGTATGCGGTCATTACTGCCTAACTTTGTCCACCAATTGTAGATGTGTTTACCACAAACAATTCAATTCGGCATTAGTTTTATCTCTTCCTGCGACAAAACTTGAATTCATCAATTCCTAATTGCGAGAATGTAGTTCTAGCGAAAACACCGCGTCAAATGCCACTCAAAATTGATGAGGACTTTTGTCGGCAGTTCTTTGGCTTAGAACAGCCCTGCCGGTCCGCAATAAGGAGCGCTGAATATGATATGATTTAGTCATAAAGAACAAAGACCGTGTGCTTTATAAAGTATTGTACAAATACACTAGTGCGTGGTGCTACAGATATGATTTGAAGGGATTCGTACAGTTACAGCGTTCGTGGTAAGTTCTGCCATATCAGTCAACCATTTTAACAATCATTAGTCGACATCTGTGCCTCTTTCCATTCGTAATTGTAAAACCTTTATGGTATTTCAGCTTCTGTTCAGTGGTTTTTGGAAGAAATTAAGCGATCAAAAAGCTGCTTAAATTTGCCATTCCACTAATTCGTTAATCATTCTAGATTTCAGCCATTTTTCTTACTCATATTCTTGCTCCTTTTTAGCAGAAAACTGCGTGATTAGAGTCGACTTTCGCAATAACCTTTCCCATATTTGTATTCACATCTTTGGTGGAAGTGAATAAAATATGATGCTTAAAGGGAATTCAGTTTTTTGCCGTTTTATGGGTTTTAAAGTCACCATCACAAGGAATATTGTAAAACATAAGTACTACAATAAGTCTAGAACACCCGGATGTATCAACTTGAATTGTCCAATAGAAGCACAGTTATTAAGGACTTTAGTTGTTAAAGGAAAAAGCCACAATTTTAATATCAACAATTGATGCTGAGAGGTTTATTTTAAGAGGATATTTATTTCAACATCGCGTAATATCCGCAAAAAGCGCCAAAAACCAGCCCTTTTGGACAGTTTGAATTTCGATTTTCGCTTTGGATTAACACTCTAATTTTATTTTAACCAAGCACAAACTATTAAAAACAAAGTAAAATGTCTGCCTAATGCTGTTTTAGCGTTGTACAAAGCCATTTTCCTGCTTTTTGTTTCAAATTTGAGGTAATTAAGGAGAAAATATCAGCAATACTAGCAAATATACAGATCTAGCCCATGTGGACGGTTTTCAAATCAAAATTTCACTTTGGGTTAACACTTTAATTTCACTTTTACCGGTCAAAAACCATCACAAATAACTTGAACTCTTTACTAAAGAAGTTTTAGCCTTGTACAAAACGCATTTTCCAGCCTATTGGTTTTTGGCGCTCATTACGCGCGTTCGTAAAAAATATCTTCTTAAATGTATTTATTTCTTGAAAGGAAATCCTTGAAAGTCGACAATAATTTTATGATAAAAGTGTTTGCAGCCCGCAACAAACCTTTTCGTAGGAGTATCATAGCTAGACAAAACATAGTATTCCTGAGTTCAGTAAAGCTAATGAGTATTTTCCAACTCATAAACCTACATACATCGTGCAATCTGATCAGTTCTCTATCGTACACCGCGTACTGTCCGAATTCTCATTCTTTAATCTGAAAGCTGGCTCTATTCCATAGCACTCCATGAAGTGTGTTTTTTCGTATTTTCGGGCACCGTATTTTCCCTTGCTTGGTCAACTCTGCCATACCCTGGATGCCAGGGGTTCCTCGACTCGCCAGATCCCGAGAGTGAAATAGGAATCCCTGCCTCCAGGGTAATTCTGCCATCATGATTTGTGACCAAAAAATGACGATTTGATATTCCTAATCTGACCACAGGGAGCCCAAGCATAAATTCAGTAAAAAAAAAAAAATGGAAATAATTTTATTTTTTTACTGAATTTATGCTTGTGATCTGACTAAAAATACTCGATCATTGTACAAATGAAGCATTGTAATTCCCCAGAGTGTGGTGTATAATCAACTCTCTTTGAGAAAAAGATTGCAGTTCGTACCGCTCTAAGTTAAGCAAAGTGAACTATATTTTACTTTATTTCCTCGCCGGTGATCATGGTATTACAAGCTGATACCATGACAATTCGGGAAATTAGTGATTAAAATTCCCTCCGCCTACGGCATCTGAACTTCTACAGACTCTCCCTCGGCTTGCGGGAAATTTAATCGCTAATTTCCCTCTTGTCATGGTCAGTACTAAACACTTAATGACTGGTCCCTAGGGAAACAGTTAATTTTGTTTCCCGAGAATCTCAATGTTTCCCGAGACGAAGTCGAGACGAAGTCGAGGGAAACATTGAGATTCTCGGGAAACAAAATTAACTGTTTTCCCGAGGGAACAGTCATTAAGTGTTTTGTTATAACCCCATAGTCAAACACTGAAAAAATTGAAACAACGGCGCCACAAGTATTTTCCATCGACTTTGACCTGATCACGTGCGTTTATTCCCCTCTCACGCTTCGATCACGTGAACTTATTTGACGCCCGCCACGTGACGAGCTCTCGACCAATGAGAAAACGAGTTTGACTATGGGGATATAACAATTATAATTATACCGTGCAATAAAGCTAATCTGACAAGAGTACTTGGTGAACTGAACGAAATCACTTGAAAATGATGTTTAACTCGCGACATTTGTTTTTGTGGATACATTTGCGGTTGTGAGTTCTAATTGTTCTATTGTTCTATTTACTCTCTCTTCCTCTATTTCCTGCTAGTTGTAACTCGTGGATTACAAACCATTTCCTGTTTTTGTATTTGACGTCACGGCTTGTTCATGAGGGTCGTCAAGAACAATAGACATTTGAACAAAATCTGCTGAGTAAAGTTGAATGTGAAATTGTGTGGATTTCAAAATAGACTACATTTGAACAAATTTTCATACAAATCCAATCACAATGAGTAAAACAATAGAATAAAATGTGAAGCATGTACATCAAGATGTATATGAAAGAGTGAACAAGAAACAGTTTCAATTGTACAATTTTGACATCATTCAGTTATTCAGCATCACAAAAATGTGATTTAAAATTTGTTGGGGTGGCCTTGGTTGGTGTAGTCGCACGTAATAGCAATTTCTTTTGCGTTGTTGCTGTAAGGCACATTTGAAATCGCACGTTGAATTTGCGCGGTACAAATAAATATTATTATTAAAATAAATAGGTTATTAGTCGGCTAAGCATCTAATACGGCTGTGTATTTTTACGAGTCATTTGGTATTTTGGCGAGCCTTTAGGCGAGCCAAAATACATGACGAGTAAAATTTCACAGCCGTATTAGATGCTTAGCCGACTAATAAGTTGTTTATTATATTTTTTGTCAAAGAAACTAGCTATTCTGGTGAGAGAAAAACAACAAATTACAGTGAAAACACGCTGATTGGTTAATTTTCATCACACGATTCTGCATGAATGATTGGAAAGCCAGTTTGAAGTAACTACCCAAAATATGGTCCCATATCCCGCGCGTTCTTGTGCATATTTCGTGCGTTCTTTGACAAAAAATATAATAAAACCTCAATATCCGTGGTGTGTTATTATAATTATAGCAGTCGTCTAGACGAGGATCGATTGGGTGCACAGTAATTGGTGAAGCTGTTGTGGTTGCCCTGCCTACTTGTAATTTATCTAGTTATTTGGGTCCACAGTAATTGGTGAAGCTGTTGTGGTTGCCCTGCCTACTTGTAATTTATCTAGTTATTTGGGTCCACAGTAATTGGTGAAGCTGTCGTGGTTGCACTGCCTACTTATAATTTATCTAGTTATTTGGGTCCACAGTAATTGGTGAAGCTGTCGTGGTTGCCCTGCCTACTTATAATTTATCTAGTTCTTTGGGTCCACAGTAATTGGTGAAGCTGTTGTGGTTGCCCTGCCTACTTGTAATTTATCTAGTTATTTGGGTCCACAGTAATTGTTGTTGTGGTTGCCCTGCCTATATCTAGTAGGGTCCACAGTAAGTCCCTGCCTACTTGTAATTTATCTTGTTTTTGTATATCCGTAGGCGAAGTCAAATAAAATAAAATACTTATTTATGCAGTTCATTTGATACTACAATAAGTAGTGCAATGTCGTATGGATTTATGTAGAGAACGCTTGTGATTCGATCATCTCTTTTCAATCGACGTTGGCTTCGCTCGACCTTGACATTGTGTTGATTGTGACCTTCAAATCCACTTTACATTGACGGGTTCTTTCCTCTCCTACTCCTGCATGCCAAGCTAAGCAGGTAGTAATTATAAGGCTATCAGTAATGTTCCAGAGCCTACTCAGTCTCACCCCAACTCTCCGCGCGATTATCTTGCTAGTTGCTGGGGAAGAGTGGGTACCCACTCCTCCTCTTCCTCCATCTGAATCACAGTAAACCCGAGAAGCATAATGCACATCTAGCAAGTTTCCACGCTTCAAGTGTAGATAAACAGCTCAAGTAGTGTTAGCTAAGGCCTCTTGTAAACCACTAACCAACTAAGAGTAACAACAACTACCAACAAACCCAAACAGGACCCAGGAAATCCTCTCAGACATGACATGGATTCCATGACCTAGCCTAGTCTTGCCTGTCACTGTCTCAATGATGTCCCGGTGCACAGGAATGTAGCAAGAATCCTTAGCTTAACGTTTCTACTGAGCAGCACGCTTAGTGTTTCCGTAGCTTGATGATCTTGATTTTGGTCCAAGCAAAGCCTAAGGCAAGTGGACCTGACATTATTTGATAAACTATAAAGTCTTATGGATCGGCTATGAAGGGCCGGGAACTGTGTATGAACAAACTTGGATTGCTTACCTCGTGTGATGGAAAATGACTAATAATTAATGATTACACGAACAGATGAGCAGACCTTCTTCCAATTTTGCGGTCGTATTTCTCCACTACACACACACCGGCCAAGTTAGAAACGCTTGCCATACGTACAATCTCTGTCTGTACTTTTGTTAGTGCTTCGCCCAAGTTAAAAACGTTTCATATTTCAATAGTAGTTTTACTAGGTATTGGTTCGTTGTGTTCGTTATTTATTTCTAGATAGAACACTTTTCATATTTCAATAGTAGTTTTACTAGGTATTGGTTCGTTGTGTTCGTTATTTATTTCTAGATAGAACACTTTTCATATTTCAATAGTAGTTTTACTAGGTATTGGTTCGTTGTGTTCCGTTCGTTATTTATTTCTAGATAGAACACTTTTCATATTTCAATAGTAGTTTTTTAATACTAGGTATTGGTTCGTTGTGTTCCGTTCGTTATTTATTTCTGGATAGAACACTTTTCATATTTCAATAGTAGTTTTACTAGGTATTGGTTCGTTGTGTTCGTTATTTATTTCTAGATAGTTTCATAATTCAATAGATATTATATTTCAATAGTAGTTTTTACTAGGTATTGGTTATGAATGTTCGTTATATTATTTCTACATATTTCATTTCTATATTTTAATTTTGTATTTTATTGTTACTTGTACAGTATATATATATATATATATTTTTTTTTATTTTTTTTTTGTACATATTATATTCTAAATTTGTAATGCGCACTTGATCATTTTATGAAAAGTGCGCAATATAAATTAATAAATTATTATTATTATTATTTAACACATATCAGTTACAATAATGATATTTTCGCAAAAACTCCTGTTTATCCATGAAGTGAAATTTCGTCGTGTGAAATCGTTACCCTGGTAATGCTGGTAAATGAAACAACAGACCTAGGGAATCACCAAGCCAAAATAGACTGACGTGATAGAGTGCAAACCATATGTCCGTGAAATAGTACTATTGCTAAATAGTACTAAATAGTGTTATCTCTATTGTTTTCTATTGTTTCATCAGTGCTATTTAGTACTAATTAGTTAGTATTGTTTCACGGACATATGGTTTGTACTCTATGTTATCGATATTGGTACAAGTGATATTTGCCAAAAACACAGCTGACGGCAGTGCGCACGTGGCCTCAGTGAATAGAAACGTGCCTACACATTTTCCAAATAAAGCCTGAAGGCGTGCTAGACGTATGATTTCCATGACAAAATATCGACCAGACTATGAAACTCCTTTTGATTCAGTTCATCTTGAGTCTGTAGTCCAGCGGTTTGTCTAGTGTGTTTTAGTAAAACTCGTGGATTACTGGTGTATGTCACCACACCATATGACTTCCTGAATAACAAAAGGTTGTCCCATGCACCAGAAGTTCCTTCGACGAATTGACGGTTTTTTTACGTCATTGTTTGAGCTCAGTTCAAGACATCGGCAGGGGAGACATACCGCATTCCCAAAGGACTTCAAACCAAGCCTCCCGCAAACACAAATCATTCCATAGATTTGAGCATCTTATTCGTGATCTAAAATGACTCTATAGTCCAGAATAGACTGTGAAGGGTTCTATAATACGCTACTTAGGTATGTATATATGGCTTTCACCACTGGTACATGCACTGATGTCTATCAGCATACCGTATGTATGTAAAGCTTCTACAGTCACGAATCAAAATGCTGATAAATTATTAATGCTGTTTCATTATCGATTATTATCATTTATTCTTGATGTATCTTCGCAGTGGGCTGAGCTGTGTTAATTGACTGCAACAACATGGAGTTCTTCTGGACAATCGTGATTTTTGTGAGTTGTATTTGTCAGACTACATTTGCTGGACGAAGGCAACAAGGATCGAGTAAAAAGCCTAACATCATATTGATTTTAACTGATGATCAAGACATTGAACTTGGGTCAATGTGGGCTATGAACAAAACACGAAATATCTTCACTGAAGGAGCGGAATTTGTAAATGCGTTTGTTACTTCACCTATATGCTGTCCATCACGATCATCGATCTTGACCGGCATGTATGCACATAATCACAATACTCTTACCAACAACGCCAACTGTTCCTCAACGAATTGGCGTGTAGGACCTGAAAGACGCAGTTATGCCAGATACCTTGCTGAAGCAGGATACTTAACAGGCAAGTACTGTTTGATTGCCAAATGTGTTTATTTTTCTATTGTTTTACGCAACATAAACACGCTGTTGAGTGAATAACTCTTAACTGATTAAAACATAATTAAGCATTGTTTAGCTCCTACTTCACACTACCGCTTCAAAGCCCTTCAAGCGAAGCGAGGGCTAAAACTCGTCCAGGTGTCAATAACGTGTAAACCGATAGCAACTAAACTTGCCAATTTACGACCATATGAAATGAAAACGTTTACCGTCTGTATTTCGTCAACGAGAGCAGCTGTGGTGAACTTGTCTGTCTGTTATGTAAATCGCTACCAACAGCGCAGAGAAGAAAGAGTGATGACCTCATAAGGTTAAGTCTATTTAATCTCATTGTTCAGTTTGGCAAACCGACTGATATCTTTTCCTAACAAAACATACGACTCGTTCAAAGGGATGAGCTTTGATTTAGCATAAATACCGGGTGGGTTGGTTATACGAAACATTCATCATCAATAACGTAGTCTGTGATGCAGAGGAAATAGGGCTCGCCCGCGACTTGTACCAATTTCAATTAAAAAGCATTTCGGGTATCGATGTTTACAGGTCAAATAAATGTTGAGCAGATTATTGGCATTCTTTCGAAACCTCCAAACTTTATAATTTCTATCATCAATTAAATAAGGACTATTTCCAATATCCATCCCCGCCGTCCTAGACAATCAATAGTTACAGTATGCACGGGCAGCTAGTACAAAATGGAACAGCGAAAACTACTCGTTCTTATGAAAATTAAAAGTACCCTGGGTATATACTGACAGACTTTAAAAATTACAAACTGAAATCGTGAAAATTAGTTCGCGCGTGACTGATGGCTTGGTCTGTGACGCGCAGCATGGTGAGTAGGTTGATATAGATTGGTTCGCGCGAGACTGATGGCTTGGTCTGTGATGCGCAGCATGGTGAGTAGGTGGATATAGATTGGTTCGCGCGAGACTGATGGCTTGGTCTGTGACGCGCAGCATGGCGAGTAGGTGGATATAGATTGGTTCGCGCGAGACTGATGGCTTGGTCTGTGACGCGCAGCATGGTGAGTAGGTGGATATAGATTGGTTCGCGCGAGACTGATGGCTTGGTCTGTGACGCGCAGCATGGTGAGTAGGTGGATATAGATTGGTTCGCGCGTGACTGATGGCTTGGTCTGTGACGCGCAGCATGGTGAGTAGGTGGATATAGATTGGTTCGCGCGTGACTGATGGCTTGGTCTGTGACGCGCAGCATGGTGAGTAGGTTGATATAGATTGGTTCGCGCGAGACTGATGGCTTGGTCTGTGACGCGCAGCATGGTGAGTAGGTGGATATAGATTGGTTCGCGCGAGACTGATGGCTTGGTCTGTGACGCGCAGCATGGCGAGTAGGTGGATATAGATTGGTTCGCGCGAGACTGATGGCTTGGTCTGTGACGCGCAGCATGGTGAGTAGGTGGATATAGATTGGTTCGCGCGAGACTGATGGCTTGGTCTGTGATGCGCAGCATGGTGAGTAGGTGGATATAGATTGGTTCGCGCGTGACTGATGGCTTGGTCTGTGACGCGCAGCATGGTGAGTAGGTGGATATAGATTGGTTCGCGCGTGACTGAGGCTTGGTCTGTGACGCGCAGCATGGTGAGTAGGTGGATATAGATTGGTTCGCGCGTGAATGATGGCTTGGTCTGTGACGCGCAGCATGGTGAGTAGGTGGATATAGATTGGTTCGCGCGAGACTGATGGCTTGGTCTGTGACGCGCAGCATGGTGAGTAGGTGGATAGAGATTGGTTCGCGCGTGACTGATGGCTTGGTCTGTGACGCGCAGCATGGTGAGTAGGTGGATATAGATTGGTTCGCGCGTGAATGATGGCTTGGTCTGTGACGCGCAGCATGGTGAGTAGGTGGATATAGATTGGTTCGCGCGAGACTGATGGCTTGGTCTGTGACGCGCAGCATGGTGAGTAGGTGGATATAGATTGGTTCGCGCGAGACTGATGGCTTGGTCTGTGACGCGCAGCATGGTGAGTAGGTGGATATAGATTGGTTCGCGCGTGACTGATGGCTTGGTCTGTGACGCGCAGCATGGTGAGTAGGTGGATATAGATTGGTTCGCGCGTGACTGATGGCTTGGTCTGTGACGCGCAGCATGGTGAGTAGGTTGATATAGATTGGTTCGCGTGTGAATGATGGCTTGGTCTGTGACGCGCAGCATGGTGAGTAGGTTGATATAGATTGGTTTGCGCGTGAATGATGGCTTGGTCTGTGACGCGCAGCATATGGTGAGTAGGTGGATATAGATTGGTTCGCCCGTGAATGATGGCTTGGTCTGTGACGCGCAGCATATGGTGAGTAGGTGGATATAGATTGGTTTTCCAGGGTCAGCAGGTGATGAATTGTTGTGATTATTTGCAGGCCATTTTGGAAAATACTTGAATGAATACGATGGTAGTTATATACCTACTGGATGGCATCATTGGGTTGGTTTAGTACGTAACTCAAGGTTCTATAACTATACCCTTCGCCATAACACGTTCTTCCGTCGTCATAGCAACGTCTATCAAAACGACTACTTTACTGACGTCATTACTAATTACAGCCTGGCGTTCTTTCGTCGAGCAAAGACTCAGAATCCTGACAAACCTGTTTTGATGGTCATTAGTCATGCAGCTCCTCACGGACCTGAAGATGCAGCTCCACAGTACCAAGCAGCTTTTGAAAACATTACGTCACCAAGGTAGAGCATCATGGGATTGATTGTAGCATAGTAGAAATGCATCATGGGATTGATTGTAGCATAGTAGAAATGCATCATGGGATTGATTGTAACATAGTAGAAATGCATCATGGGATTGATTGTAGCATAGTAGTAATGCATCATGGGATTGATTGTAGCATAGTAGAAATGCATCATGGGATTGATTGTAGCATAGTAGAAATGCATCATGGGATTGATTGTAGCATAGTAGAAATGCATCATGGGATTGATTGTAGCATAGTAGAAATGCATCATGGGATTGATTGTAACATAGTAGAAATGCATCATGGGATTGATTGTAGCAAAGTATTAATGCATCATGGGATTGATTGTAGCATAGTAGAAATGCATCATGGGATTGATTGTAACATAGTAGAAATGCATCATGGGATTGATTGTAGCAAAGTAGTAATGCATCATGGGATTGATTGTAACATAGTAGAAATGCATCATGGGATTGATTGTATGATAGTAGAAATGCATCATGGGATTGATTGTAACATAGTAGAAATGCATCATGGGATTGATTGTAGCATAGTAGAAATGCATCATGGGATTGATTGTAACATAGTAGAAATGCATCATGGGATTGATTGTAGCAAAGTATTAATGCATCATGGGATTGATTGTAGCATAGTAGAAATGCATCATGGGATTGATTGTAACATAGTAGAAATGCATCATGGGATTGATTGTAGCAAAGTAGTAATGCATCATGGGATTGATTGTAACATAGTAGAAATGCATCATGGGATTGATTGTAGCATAGTAGAAATGCATCATGGGATTGATTGTATGATAGTAGAAATGCATCATGGGATTGATTGTAGCATAGTAGAAATGCATCATGGGATTGATTGTAACATAGTAGAAATGCATCATGGGATTGATTGTAGCAAAGTATTAATGCATCATGGGATTGATTGTAGCATAGTAGAAATGCATCATGGGATTGATTGTAACATAGTAGAAATGCATCATGGGATTGATTGTAGCAAAGTAGTAATGCATCATGGGATTGATTGTAACATAGTAGAAATGCATCATGGGATTGATTGTAGCATAGTAGAAATGCATCATGGGATTGATTGTATGATAGTAGAAATGCATCATGGGATTGATTGTAGCAAAGTAGTAATGCATCATGGGATTGATTGTAGCATAGTAGAAATGCATCATGGGATTGATTGTAACATAGTATTAATGTATCATGGGATTGATTGTAATATAGTAGTAATGCATCATGGGATTGATTGTATGATAGTAGAAATGCATCATGGGATTGATTGTAACATAGTAGTAATGCATCATGGGATTGATGGTAACATAGTAGAAATGCATCATGGAATTGATTGTAACATAGTAGAAATGCATCATGGGATTGATTGTAGCATAGTAGAAATGCATCATGGGATTGATTGTAACATAGTAGTAATGCATCATGGGATTGATTGTAGCATAGTAGTAATGCATCATGGGATTGATTGTAGCATAGTAGTAATGCATCATGGGATAGATTGTAACATAGTAGTAATGCATCATGGGATTGATTGTAGCATAGTAGTAATGCATCATGGAATTGATTGTAACATAGTAGAAATGCATCATGGGATTGATTGTAACATAGTAGAAATGTATCATGGGATTGATTGTAGCATAGTAGAAATGTATCATGGGATTGATTGTAGCATAGTATTAATGCATCATGGGATTGATTGTAGCATAGTAGAAATGTATCATGGGATTGATTGTAGCATAGTAGTAATGCATCATGGGATTGATTGTAGCATAGTATTAATGCATCATGGGATTGATTGTAGCATAGTAGAAATGCATCATGAGATTGATTGTAACATAGTATTAATGCATCATGGGATTGATTGTAACATAGTATTAATGCATCATGGGATTGATTGTAGCATAGTAGTAATGCATCATGGGATTGATTATAGCAGAGTAGTAATGCATCATGGGATTGATTGTAGCATAGTATTAATGCATCATGGGATTGATTGTAACATAGTAGAAATGCATCATGGGATTGATTGTAACATAGTAGAAATGCATCATGGGATTGATTGTATGATAGTAGAAATGCATCATGGGATTGATTGTAGCATAGTAGAAATGCATCATGGGATTGATTGTAGCATAGTAGAAATGCATCATGGGATTGATTGTAGCATAGCAGTAATGCATCATGGGATTGATTGTAGCATAGTAGTAATGCATCATGGGATTGATTGTAGCAGAGTAGTAATGCATCATGGGATTGATTGTAACATAGTAGTAACGCATCATGGGATTGATTGTAGCATAGTAGTAATGTATCATGGGATTGATTGTAACATAGTAGAAATGCATCATGGGATTGATTGTAATATAGTAGAAATGTATCATGGGATTGATTGTAGCATAGTAGTAATGCATCATGGGATTGATTGTAGCATAGTAGTAATGCATCATGGGATTGATTGTAACATAGTAGAAATGCATCATGGGATTGATTGTAGCAAAGTAGTAATGCATCATGGGATTGATTGTAGCATAGTAGTAATGCATCATGGGATTGCTTGTAACATAGTAGTAATGCATCATGGGATTGATTGTAGCATAGTAGAAATGCATCATGGGATTGATTGTAGCATAGTCGAAATGCATCATGGGATTGATTGTAACATAGTAGAAATGCATCATGGGATTGATTGTAGCATAGTAGTAATGCATCATGGGGTTGATTGTAGCATAGTAGAAATGCATCATGGGATTGATTGTAGCATAGTAGAAATGCATCATGGGATTGATTGTAGCATAGTAGAAATGCATCATGGGATTGATTGTAGCATAGTAGAAATGCATCATGGGATTGATTGTAGCATAGTAGAAATGCATCATGGGATTGATTGTAGCATAGTAGAAATGCATCATGGGATTGATTGTATGATAGTAGAAATGCATCATGGGATTGATTGTAGCATAGTAGAAATGCATCATGGGATTGATTGTAGCATAGTAGAAATGCATCATGGGATTGATTGTAGCATAGCAGGAATGCATCATGGGATTGATTGTAGCATAGTAGTAATGCATCATGGGATTGATTATAGCAGAGTAGTAATGCATCATGGGATTGATTGTAACATAGTAGTAATGCATCATGGGATTGATTGTAGCATAGTAGTAATGTATCATGGGATTGATTGTAACATAGTAGAAATGCATCATGGGATTGATTGTAATATAGTAGAAATGTATCATGGGATTGATTGTAGCATAGTAGTAATGCATCATGGGATTGATTGTAGCATAGTAGTAATGCATCATGGGATTGATTGTAACATAGTAGAAATGCATCATGGGATTGATTGTAGCAAAGTAGTAATGCATCATGGGATTGATTGTAGCATAGTAGTAATGCATCATGGGATTGCTTGTAACATAGTAGTAATGCATCATGGGATTGATTGTAGCATAGTAGAAATGCATCATGGGATTGATTGTAGCATAGTAGAAATGCATCATGGGATTGATTGTAACATAGTAGAAATGCATCATGGGATTGATTGTAATATAGTAGAAATGTATCATGGGATTGATTGTAGCATAGTAGTAATGCATCATGGGATTGATTGTAGCATAGTAGTAATGCATCATGGGATTGATTGTAGCATAGTAGTAATGCATCATGGGATTGATTGTAACATAGTAGAAATGCATCATGGGATTGATTGTAGCAAAGTAGTAATGCATCATGGGATTGATTGTAGCATAGTAGTAATGCATCATGGGATTGATTGTAGCATAGTAGAAATGCATCATGGGATTGATTGTAGCATAGTAGAAATGCATCATGGGATTGATTGTAACATAGTAGAAATGCATCATGGGATTGATTGTAGCATAGTAGTAATGCATCATGGGATTGATTGTAGCATAGTAGAAATGCATCATGGGATTGATTGTAGCATAGTAGAAATGCATCATGGGATTGATAGTAGCATAGTAGAAATGCATCATGGGATTGATTGTAGCATAGTAGAAATGCATCATGGGATTGATTGTAGCATAGTAGAAATGCATCATGGGATTGATTGTAGCATAGTAGAAATGCATCATGGGATTGATTGTAGCATAGTAGAAATGCATCATGGGATTGATTGTAACATAGTAGAAATGCATCATGGGATTGATTGTATGATAGTAGAAATGCATCATGGGATTGATTGTAGCATAGTAGAAATGCATCATGGGATTGATTGTAGCATAGTAGAAATGCATCATGGGATTGATTGTAGCATAGCAGTAATGCATCATGGGATTGATTGTAGCATAGTAGTAATGCATCATGGGATTGATTATAGCAGAGTAGTAATGCATCATGGGATTGATTGTAACATAGTAGTAATGCATCATGGGATTGATTGTAGCATAGTAGAAATGCATCATGGGATTGATTGTAACATAGTAGTAATGCATCATGGGATTGATTGTAGCATAGTAGTAATGCATCATGGGATTGATTGTAGCATAGTAGTAATGCATCATGGGATTGATTGTAGCATAGTAGTAATGCATCATGGGATTGATTGTAGCATAGTAGTAATGCATCATGGAATTGATTGTAACATAGTAGAAATGCATCATGGGATTGATTGTAACATAGTAGAAATGTATCATGGGATTGATTGTAGCATAGTATTAATGCATCATGGGATTGATTGTAGCATAGTAGAAATGTATCATGGGATTGATTGTAGCATAGTAGTAATGCATCATGGGATTGATTGTAGCATAGTATTAATGCATCATGGGATTGATTGTAGCATAGTAGAAATGCATCATGAGATTGATTGTAACATAGTAGTAATGCATCATGGGATTGATTGTAGCATAGTAGAAATGTATCATGGGATTGATTGTAACATAGTATTAATGCATCATGGGATTGATTGTAACATAGTAGAAATGCATCATGGGATTGATTGTAGCATAGTAGAAATGCATCATGGGATTGATTGTAACATAGTAGTAATGCATCATGGGATTGATTGTAGCATAGTAGAAATGTATCATGGGATTGATTGTAACATAGTATTAATGCATCATGGGATTGATTGTACCATAGTAGAAATGCATCATGGGATTGATTGTAGCATAGTAGTAATGCATCATGGGATTGATTGTATGATAGTAGAAATGCATCATGGGATTGATTGTAGCATAGTAGTAATGTATCATGGGATTGATTGTAACATAGTATTAATGCATCATGGGATTGATTGTAGCATAGTAGTAATGCATCATGGGATTGATTGTAACATAGTATTAATGCATCATGGGATTGATTGTAGCATAGTAGTAATGCATCATGAAGCGCCGCCCTCGAATAAGCGCCGCATTCAAAACCCCAAACATTTAAACGCTTAAACGAGTAAATACGGTAACTTCTCTCTATGAAATAGAATCCCAAACTGGAACTTCGTATCGCTGGACAAGCATTGGATAGTACGTGCTACCCCAGAGATGGACAGACAGAAGATTGCCTTTGCAGATCTCTTGTATCGTAAACGTCTCCAGACCTTGCTGTCAGTAGACGACTCCATACAGAGGGTCTATAACATGCTTAAAGACACTGGCACGCTAGATAACACCTACATGTTCCTTTTGTCTGATCATGGTTATCATCTGGGTCAGTTTGGACTCGTCAAAGGCAAATCAATGCCTTATGAAAGTGACATTCGTGTGCCTTTCTACGCTAGAGGACCATACATTCCTAGAAACGCCAAGTAAGTTATAGAGTATAGAGGACCATACATTCCTAGAAACGCCAAGTAAGTTATAGTACAGTATAGAGTATAGAGGACCATACATTCCTAGAAACGCCAAGTAAGTTATACAGTATAGAGTATAGAGGACCATACATTCCTAGAAACGCCAAGTAAGTTATACAGTATGGAGTATAGAGGACCATACATTCCTAGAAACGCCAAGTAAGTTATACAGTATAGAGTACCATACATTCCTAGAAACGCCAAGTAAGTTATACAGTATAGAGTACCATGTATTCCTAGAAACGCCAAGTAAGTTATACAGTATAGAGTATAGAGGACCTTGTATTCCTAGAAACGCCAAGTAAGTTATACAGTATAGAGTATAGAGGACCATACATTCCTAGAAACGCCAAGTAAGTTATACAGTATAGAGTATAGAGGACCATACATTCCTAGAAACGCCAAGTAAGTTATAGTACAGTATAGAGTATAGAGGACCATACATTCCTAGAAACGCCAAGTAAGTTATACAGTATAGAGTATAGAGGACCATGTACCTTCCTAGAAACGCCAAGTAAGTTATACAGTATGGAGTATAGAGGACCATACATTCCTAGAAACGCCAAGTAAGTTATACAGTATGGAGTATAGAGGACCATACATTCCTAGAAACGCCAAGTAAGTTATACAGTATAGAGTATAGAGGACCATACATTCCTAGAAACGCCAAGTACGTTATACAGTATAGAGTATAGAGGACCATACATTCCTAGAAACGCCAAGTAAGTTATAGTACAGTATAGAGTATAGAGGACCATACCTTCCTAGAAACGCCAAGTTATACAGTATAGAGTATAGAGGACCATACCTTCCTAGAAACGCCAAGTAAGTTATACAGTATAGAGTATAGAGGACCATACATTCCTAGAAACGCCAAGTAAGTTATACAGTATAGAGTATAGAGGACCATACATTCCTAGAAACGCCAAGTAAGTTATACAGTATAGAGTATAGAGGACCATACATTCCTAGAAACGCCAAGTAAGTTATAGTACAGTATAGAGGACCATGTATTCCTAGAAACGCCAAGTACGTTATACAGTATAGAGTATAGAGGACCATACATTCCTAGAAACGCCAAGTAAGTTATACAGTATAGAGGACCATACATTCCTAGAAACGCCAAGTAAGTTATACAGTATAGAGGACCATACATTCCTAGAAACGCCAAGTAAGTTATACAGTATAGAGTATAGAGGACCATACATTCCTAGAAACGCTAAGTAAGTTATACAGTATAGAGTATAGAGGACCATACATTCCTAGAAACGCCAAGTAAGTTATACAGTATAGAGTATAGAGGACCATACATTCCTAGAAACGCCAAGTACGTTATAGTACAGTATAGAGGACCATGTACATTCCTAGAAACGCCAAGTACGTTATACAGTATAGAGTATAGAGGACCATACATTCCTAGAAACGCCAAGTAAGTTATACAGTATAGAGGACCATACATTCCTAGAAACGCCAAGTAAGTTATACAGTATAGAGGACCATACATTCCTAGAAACGCCAAGTAAGTTATACAGTATAGAGTATAGAGGACCATACATTCCTAGAAACGCTAAGTAAGTTATACAGTATAGAGTATAGAGGACCATACATTCCTAGAAACGCCAAGTAAGTTATACAGTATAGAGTATAGAGGACCATACATTCCTAGAAACGCCAAGTACGTTATAGTACAGTATAGAGGACCATGTACATTCCTAGAAACGCCAAGTACGTTATACAGTATAGAGTATAGAGGACCATACATTCCTAGAAACGCCAAGTAAGTTATACAGTATAGAGGACCATACATTCCTAGAAACGCCAAGTTATACAGTATAGAGTATAGAGGACCATACATTCCTAGAAACGCCAAGTAAGTTATACAGTATAGAGTATAGAGGACCATACATTCCTAGAAACGCCAAGTAAGTTATACAGTATAGAGTATAGAGGACCATACATTCCTAGAAACGCCAAGTAAGTTATAGTACAGTATAGAGGACCATGTATTCCTAGAAACGCCAAGTACGTTATACAGTATAGAGTATAGAGGACCATACATTCCTAGAAACGCCAAGTAAGTTATACAGTATAGAGGACCATACATTCCTAGAAACGCCAAGTACGTTATACAGTATAGAGTATAGAGGACCATACATTCCTAGAAACGCCAAGTAAGTTATACAGTATAGAGGACCATACATTCCTAGAAACGCCAAGTACGTTATACAGTATAGAGTATAGAGGACCATACCTTCCTAGAAACGCCAAGTAAGTTATACAGTATAGAGTATAGAGGACCATACATTCCTAGAAACGCCAAGTAAGTTATACAGTATAGAGTATAGAGGACCATACATTCCTAGAAACGCCAAGTAAGTTATAGTACAGTATAGAGTATAGAGGACCATACATTCCTAGAAACGCCAAGTAAGTTATACAGTATAGAGTATAGAGGACCATACATTCCTAGAAACGCCAAGTAAGTTATACAGTATGGAGTATAGAGGACCATACATTCCTAGAAACGCCAAGTAAGTTATACAGTATAGAGTACCATACATTCCTAGAAACGCCAAGTAAGTTATACAGTATAGAGTACCATGTATTCCTAGAAACGCCAAGTAAGTTATACAGTATAGAGTATAGAGGACCTTGTATTCCTAGAAACGCCAAGTAAGTTATACAGTATAGAGTATAGAGGACCATACATTCCTAGAAACGCCAAGTACGTTATACAGTATAGAGTATAGAGGACCATACATTCCTAGAAACGCCAAGTAAGTTATAGTACAGTATAGAGTATAGAGGACCATACCTTCCTAGAAACGCCAAGTAAGTTATACAGTATAGAGTATAGAGGACCATACCTTCCTAGAAACGCCAAGTAAGTTATACAGTATGGAGTATAGAGGACCATACATTCCTAGAAACGCCAAGTAAGTTATACAGTATGGAGTATAGAGGACCATACATTCCTAGAAACGCCAAGTAAGTTATACAGTATAGAGTATAGAGGACCATACATTCCTAGAAACGCCAAGTACGTTATACAGTATAGAGTATAGAGGACCATACATTCCTAGAAACGCCAAGTAAGTTATAGTACAGTATAGAGTATAGAGGACCATACCTTCCTAGAAACGCCAAGTAAGTTATACAGTATAGAGTATAGAGGACCATACCTTCCTAGAAACGCCAAGTAAGTTATACAGTATAGAGTATAGAGGACCATACATTCCTAGAAACGCCAAGTAAGTTATACAGTATAGAGTATAGAGGACCATACATTCCTAGAAACGCCAAGTAAGTTATACAGTATAGAGTATAGAGGACCATACATTCCTAGAAACGCCAAGTAAGTTATAGTACAGTATAGAGGACCATGTATTCCTAGAAACGCCAAGTACGTTATACAGTATAGAGTATAGAGGACCATACATTCCTAGAAACGCCAAGTAAGTTATACAGTATAGAGGACCATACATTCCTAGAAACGCCAAGTAAGTTATACAGTATAGAGGACCATACATTCCTAGAAACGCCAAGTAAGTTATACAGTATAGAGTATAGAGGACCATACATTCCTAGAAACGCTAAGTAAGTTATACAGTATAGAGTATAGAGGACCATACATTCCTAGAAACGCCAAGTAAGTTATACAGTATAGAGTATAGAGGACCATACATTCCTAGAAACGCCAAGTACGTTATAGTACAGTATAGAGGACCATGTACATTCCTAGAAACGCCAAGTACGTTATACAGTATAGAGTATAGAGGACCATACATTCCTAGAAACGCCAAGTAAGTTATACAGTATAGAGGACCATACATTCCTAGAAACGCCAAGTAAGTTATACAGTATAGAGGACCATACATTCCTAGAAACGCCAAGTAAGTTATACAGTATAGAGTATAGAGGACCATACATTCCTAGAAACGCTAAGTAAGTTATACAGTATAGAGTATAGAGGACCATACATTCCTAGAAACGCCAAGTAAGTTATACAGTATAGAGTATAGAGGACCATACATTCCTAGAAACGCCAAGTACGTTATAGTACAGTATAGAGGACCATGTACATTCCTAGAAACGCCAAGTACGTTATACAGTATAGAGTATAGAGGACCATACATTCCTAGAAACGCCAAGTAAGTTATACAGTATAGAGGACCATACATTCCTAGAAACGCCAAGTTATACAGTATAGAGTATAGAGGACCATACATTCCTAGAAACGCCAAGTAAGTTATACAGTATAGAGTATAGAGGACCATACATTCCTAGAAACGCCAAGTAAGTTATACAGTATAGAGTATAGAGGACCATACATTCCTAGAAACGCCAAGTAAGTTATAGTACAGTATAGAGGACCATGTATTCCTAGAAACGCCAAGTACGTTATACAGTATAGAGTATAGAGGACCATACATTCCTAGAAACGCCAAGTAAGTTATACAGTATAGAGGACCATACATTCCTAGAAACGCCAAGTACGTTATACAGTATAGAGTATAGAGGACCATACATTCCTACATTCCTAGAAACGCCAAGTAAGTTATACAGTATAGAGGACCATACATTCCTAGAAACGCCAAGTACGTTATACAGTATAGAGTATAGAGGACCATACCTTCCTAGAAACGCCAAGTAAGTTATACAGTATAGAGTATAGAGGACCATACATTCCTAGAAACGCCAAGTAAGTTATACAGTATAGAGTATAGAGGACCATACATTCCTAGAAACGCCAAGTAAGTTATAGTACAGTATAGAGTATAGAGGACCATACATTCCTAGAAACGCCAAGTAAGTTATACAGTATAGAGTATAGAGGACCATACATTCCTAGAAACGCCAAGTAAGTTATACAGTATGGAGTATAGAGGACCATACATTCCTAGAAACGCCAAGTAAGTTATACAGTATAGAGTACCATACATTCCTAGAAACGCCAAGTAAGTTATACAGTATAGAGTACCATGTATTCCTAGAAACGCCAAGTAAGTTATACAGTATAGAGTATAGAGGACCTTGTATTCCTAGAAACGCCAAGTAAGTTATACAGTATAGAGTATAGAGGACCATACATTCCTAGAAACGCCAAGTACGTTATACAGTATAGAGTATAGAGGACCATACATTCCTAGAAACGCCAAGTAAGTTATAGTACAGTATAGAGTATAGAGGACCATACCTTCCTAGAAACGCCAAGTAAGTTATACAGTATAGAGTATAGAGGACCATACCTTCCTAGAAACGCCAAGTAAGTTATACAGTATGGAGTATAGAGGACCATACATTCCTAGAAACGCCAAGTAAGTTATACAGTATGGAGTATAGAGGACCATACATTCCTAGAAACGCCAAGTAAGTTATACAGTATAGAGTATAGAGGACCATACATTCCTAGAAACGCCAAGTACGTTATACAGTATAGAGTATAGAGGACCATACATTCCTAGAAACGCCAAGTAAGTTATAGTACAGTATAGAGTATAGAGGACCATACCTTCCTAGAAACGCCAAGTAAGTTATACAGTATAGAGTATAGAGGACCATACCTTCCTAGAAACGCCAAGTAAGTTATACAGTATAGAGTATAGAGGACCATACATTCCTAGAAACGCCAAGTAAGTTATACAGTATAGAGTATAGAGGACCATACATTCCTAGAAACGCCAAGTAAGTTATACAGTATAGAGTATAGAGGACCATACATTCCTAGAAACGCCAAGTAAGTTATAGTACAGTATAGAGGACCATGTATTCCTAGAAACGCCAAGTACGTTATACAGTATAGAGTATAGAGGACCATACATTCCTAGAAACGCCAAGTAAGTTATACAGTATAGAGGACCATACATTCCTAGAAACGCCAAGTAAGTTATACAGTATAGAGGACCATACATTCCTAGAAACGCCAAGTAAGTTATACAGTATAGAGTATAGAGGACCATACATTCCTAGAAACGCTAAGTAAGTTATACAGTATAGAGTATAGAGGACCATACATTCCTAGAAACGCCAAGTAAGTTATACAGTATAGAGTATAGAGGACCATACATTCCTAGAAACGCCAAGTACGTTATAGTACAGTATAGAGGACCATGTACATTCCTAGAAACGCCAAGTACGTTATACAGTATAGAGTATAGAGGACCATACATTCCTAGAAACGCCAAGTAAGTTATACAGTATAGAGTATAGAGGACCATACATTCCTAGAAACGCCAAGTAAGTTATACAGTATAGAGGACCATACATTCCTAGAAACGCCAAGTAAGTTATACAGTATAGAGGACCATACATTCCTAGAAACGCCAAGTAAGTTATACAGTATGGAGTATAGAGGACCATACATTCCTAGAAACGCCAAGTAAGTTATACAGTATAGAGTATAGAGGACCATACATTCCTAGAAACGCCAAGTACGTTATACAGTATAGAGTATAGAGGACCATACATTCCTAGAAACGCCAAGTAAGTTATAGTACAGTATAGAGTATAGAGGACCATACCTTCCTAGAAACGCCAAGTAAGTTATACAGTATAGAGTATAGAGGACCATACCTTCCTAGAAACGCCAAGTAAGTTATACAGTATAGAGTATAGAGGACCATACATTCCTAGAAACGCCAAGTAAGTTATACAGTATAGAGTATAGAGGACCATACATTCCTAGAAACGCCAAGTAAGTTATACAGTATAGAGTATAGAGGACCATACATTCCTAGAAACGCCAAGTAAGTTATAGTACAGTATAGAGGACCATGTATTCCTAGAAACGCCAAGTACGTTATACAGTATAGAGTATAGAGGACCATACATTCCTAGAAACGCCAAGTAAGTTATACAGTATAGAGGACCATACATTCCTAGAAACGCCAAGTAAGTTATACAGTATAGAGTATAGAGGACCATACATTCCTAGAAACGCCAAGTAAGTTATACAGTATAGAGTATAGAGGACCATACATTCCTAGAAACGCTAAGTAAGTTATACAGTATAGAGTATAGAGGACCATACATTCCTAGAAACGCCAAGTAAGTTATACAGTATAGAGTATAGAGGACCATACATTCCTAGAAACGCCAAGTACGTTATAGTACAGTATAGAGGACCATGTACATTCCTAGAAACGCCAAGTACGTTATACAGTATAGAGTATAGAGGACCATACATTCCTAGAAACGCCAAGTAAGTTATACAGTATAGAGGACCATACATTCCTAGAAACGCCAAGTAAGTTATACAGTATAGAGGACCATACATTCCTAGAAACGCCAAGTAAGTTATACAGTATAGAGTATAGAGGACCATACATTCCTAGAAACGCTAAGTAAGTTATACAGTATAGAGTATAGAGGACCATACATTCCTAGAAACGCCAAGTAAGTTATACAGTATAGAGTATAGAGGACCATACATTCCTAGAAACGCCAAGTACGTTATAGTACAGTATAGAGGACCATGTACATTCCTAGAAACGCCAAGTACGTTATACAGTATAGAGTATAGAGGACCATACATTCCTAGAAACGCCAAGTAAGTTATACAGTATAGAGGACCATACATTCCTAGAAACGCCAAGTTTATACAGTATAGAGTATAGAGGACCATACATTCCTAGAAACGCCAAGTAAGTTATACAGTATAGAGTATAGAGGACCATACATTCCTAGAAACGCCAAGTAAGTTATACAGTATAGAGTATAGAGGACCATACATTCCTAGAAACGCCAAGTAAGTTATAGTACAGTATAGAGGACCATGTATTCCTAGAAACGCCAAGTACGTTATACAGTATAGAGTATAGAGGACCATACATTCCTAGAAACGCCAAGTAAGTTATACAGTATAGAGGACCATACATTCCTAGAAACGCCAAGTACGTTATACAGTATAGAGTATAGAGGACCATACATTCCTAGAAACGCCAAGTAAGTTATACAGTATACAGTATAGAGGACCATACATTCCTAGAAACGCCAAGTACGTTATACAGTATAGAGTATAGAGGACCATACCTTCCTAGAAACGCCAAGTAAGTTATACAGTATAGAGTATAGAGGACCATACATTCCTAGAAACGCCAAGTAAGTTATACAGTATAGAGTATAGAGGACCATACATTCCTAGAAACGCCAAGTAAGTTATAGTACAGTATAGAGTATAGAGGACCATACATTCCTAGAAACGCCAAGTAAGTTATACAGTATAGAGTATAGAGGACCATACATTCCTAGAAACGCCAAGTAAGTTATACAGTATGGAGTATAGAGGACCATACATTCCTAGAAACGCCAAGTAAGTTATACAGTATAGAGTACCATACATTCCTAGAAACGCCAAGTAAGTTATACAGTATAGAGTACCATGTATTCCTAGAAACGCCAAGTAAGTTATACAGTATAGAGTATAGAGGACCTTGTATTCCTAGAAACGCCAAGTAAGTTATACAGTATAGAGTATAGAGGACCATACATTCCTAGAAACGCCAAGTACGTTATACAGTATAGAGTATAGAGGACCATACATTCCTAGAAACGCCAAGTAAGTTATAGTACAGTATAGAGTATAGAGGACCATACCTTCCTAGAAACGCCAAGTAAGTTATACAGTATAGAGTATAGAGGACCATACCTTCCTAGAAACGCCAAGTAAGTTATACAGTATGGAGTATAGAGGACCATACATTCCTAGAAACGCCAAGTAAGTTATACAGTATGGAGTATAGAGGACCATACATTCCTAGAAACGCCAAGTAAGTTATACAGTATAGAGTATAGAGGACCATACATTCCTAGAAACGCCAAGTACGTTATACAGTATAGAGTATAGAGGACCATACATTCCTAGAAACGCCAAGTAAGTTATAGTACAGTATAGAGTATAGAGGACCATACCTTCCTAGAAACGCCAAGTAAGTTATACAGTATAGAGTATAGAGGACCATACTTCCTAGAAACGCCAAGTAAGTTATACAGTATAGAGTATAGAGGACCATACATTCCTAGAAACGCCAAGTAAGTTATACAGTATAGAGTATAGAGGACCATACATTCCTAGAAACGCCAAGTAAGTTATACAGTATAGAGTATAGAGGACCATACATTCCTAGAAACGCCAAGTAAGTTATAGTACAGTATAGAGGACCATGTATTCCTAGAAACGCCAAGTACGTTATACAGTATAGAGTATAGAGGACCATACATTCCTAGAAACGCCAAGTAAGTTATACAGTATAGAGGACCATACATTCCTAGAAACGCCAAGTAAGTTATACAGTATAGAGGACCATACATTCCTAGAAACGCCAAGTAAGTTATACAGTATAGAGTATAGAGGACCATACATTCCTAGAAACGCTAAGTAAGTTATACAGTATAGAGTATAGAGGACCATACATTCCTAGAAACGCCAAGTAAGTTATACAGTATAGAGTATAGAGGACCATACATTCCTAGAAACGCCAAGTACGTTATAGTACAGTATAGAGGACCATGTACATTCCTAGAAACGCCAAGTACGTTATACAGTATAGAGTATAGAGGACCATACATTCCTAGAAACGCCAAGTAAGTTATACAGTATAGAGGACCATACATTCCTAGAAACGCCAAGTAAGTTATACAGTATAGAGGACCATACATTCCTAGAAACGCCAAGTAAGTTATACAGTATAGAGTATAGAGGACCATACATTCCTAGAAACGCTAAGTAAGTTATACAGTATAGAGTATAGAGGACCATACATTCCTAGAAACGCCAAGTAAGTTATACAGTATAGAGTATAGAGGACCATACATTCCTAGAAACGCCAAGTACGTTATAGTACAGTATAGAGGACCATGTACATTCCTAGAAACGCCAAGTACGTTATACAGTATAGAGTATAGAGGACCATACATTCCTAGAAACGCCAAATAAGTTATACAGTATAGAGGACCATACATTCCTAGAAACGCCAAGTTATACAGTATAGAGTATAGAGGACCATACATTCCTAGAAACGCCAAGTAAGTTATACAGTATAGAGTATAGAGGACCATACATTCCTAGAAACGCCAAGTAAGTTATACAGTATAGAGTATAGAGGACCATACATTCCTAGAAACGCCAAGTAAGTTATAGTACAGAGTATAGAGGACCATGTATTCCTAGAAACGCCAAGTACGTTATACAGTATAGAGTATAGAGGACCATACATTCCTAGAAACGCCAAGTAAGTTATACAGTATAGAGGACCATACATTCCTAGAAACGCCAAGTAAGTTATACAGTATAGAGTATAGAGGACCATACATTCCTAGAAACGCTAAGTTATACAGTATAGAGTATAGAGGACCATACATTCCTAGAAACGCCAAGTAAGTTATACAGTATAGAGTATAGAGGACCATACATTCCTAGAAACGCCAAGTACGTTATACAGTATAGAGGACCATACATTCCTAGAAACGCCAAGTACGTTATACAGTATAGAGTATAGAGGACCATACATTCCTAGAAACGCCAAGTAAGTTATACAGTATAGAGGACCATACATTCCTAGAAACGCCAAGTAAGTTATACAGTATAGAGGACCATACATTCCTAGAAACGCCAAGTAAGTTATACAGTATAGAGTATAGAGGACCATACATTCCTAGAAACGCTAAGTAAGTTATACAGTATAGAGTATAGAGGACCATACATTCCTAGAAACGCCAAGTAAGTTATACAGTATAGAGTATAGAGGACCATACATTCCTAGAAACGCCAAGTACGTTATATAGTACAGTATAGAGGACCATGTACATTCCTAGAAACGCCAAGTACGTTATACAGTATAGAGTATAGAGGACCATACATTCCTAGAAACGCCAAGTAAGTTATACAGTATAGATAGAGGACCATACATTCCTAGAAACGCCAAGTAAGTTATACAGTATAGAGTATAGAGGACCATACATTCCTAGAAACGCCAAGTAAGTTATACAGTATAGAGTATAGAGGACCATACATTCCTAGAAACGCCAAGTAAGTTATACAGTATAGAGTATAGAGGACCATACATTCCTAGAAACGCCAAGTAAGTTATAGTACAGTATAGAGGACCATACATTCCTAGAAACGCCAAGTACGTTATACAGTATAGAGTATAGAGGACCATACATTCCTAGAAACGCCAAGTAAGTTATACAGTATAGAGGACCATACATTCCTAGAAACGCCAAGTACGTTATACAGTATAGAGTATAGAGGACCATACATTCCTAGAAACGCCAAGTAAGTTATACAGTATAGAGGACCATACATTCCTAGAAACGCCAAGTACGTTATACAGTATAGAGTATAGAGGACCATACCTTCCTAGAAACGCCAAGTAAGTTATACAGTATAGAGTATAGAGGACCATACATTCCTAGAAACGCCAAGTACGTTATACAGTATAGAGTATAGAGGACCATACATTCCTAGAAACGCCAAGTAAGTTATACAGTATAGAGTATAGAGGACCATACATTCCTAGAAACGCCAAGTACGTTATAGTACAGTATAGAGGACCATACATTCCTAGAAACGCCAAGTACGTTATACAGTATAGAGTATAGAGGACCATACATTCCTAGAAACGCCAAGTAAGTTATACAGTATAGAGTATAGAGGACCATACATTCCTAGAAACGCCAAGTAAGTTATACAGTATAGAGTATAGAGGACCATACATTCCTAGAAACGCCAAGTAAGTTATACAGTATAGAGTATAGAGGACCATACATTCCTAGAAACGCCAAGTAAGTTATACAGTATAGAGTATAGAGGACCATACATTCCTAGAAACGCCAAGTAAGTTATACAGTATAGAGTATAGAGGACCATACATTCCTAGAAACGCCAAGTAAGTTATATACAGTATAGAGTATAGAGGACCATACATTCCTAGAAACGCCAAGTACGTTATACAGTATAGAGTATAGAGGACCATACATTCCTAGAAACGCCAAGTAAGTTATACAGTATAGAGTATAGAGGACCATACATTCCTAGAAACGCCAAGTACAGTATACAGTATAGAGTATAGGGACCATACATTCCTAGAAACGCCAAGTAAGTTATACAGTATAGAGTATAGAGGACCATACATTCCTAGAAACGCCAAGTAAGTTATACAGTATAGAGTATAGAGGACCATACATTCCTAGAAACGCCAAGTAAGTTATACAGTATAGAGTATAGAGGACCATACATTCCTAGAAACGCCAAGTAAGTTATACAGTATAGTATAGAGGACCATGTACATTCCTAGAAACGCCAAGTAAGTTATACAGTATAGAGTATAGAGGACCATACATTCCTAGAAACGCCAAGTAAGTTATACAGTATAGAGTATAGAGGACCATACATTCCTAGAAACGCCAAGTACGTTATACAGTATAGAGTATAGAGGACCATACATTCCTAGAAACGCCAAGTAAGTTATACAGTATAGAGTATAGAGGACCATACATTCCTAGAAACGCCAAGTAAGTTATACAGTATAGAGTATAGAGGACCATACATTCCTAGAAACGCCAGTAAGTTATACAGTATAGAGTATAGAGGACCATACATTCCTAGAAACGCCAAGTAAGTTATACAGTATAGAGTATAGAGGACCATACATTCCTAGAAACGCCAAGTAAGTTATACAGTACAGTATAGAGTATAGAGGACCATACATTCCTAGAAACGCCAAGTAAGTTATACAGTATAGAGTATAGAGGACCATACATTCCTAGAAACGCCAAGTAAGTTATACAGTATAGAGTATAGAGGACCATACATTCCTAGAAACGCCAAGTAAGTTATACAGTATAGAGTACCATACATTTCCTAGAAACGCCAAGTAAGTTATACAGTATAGAGTACCAGGACCATACATTCCTAGAAACGCCAAGTAATACAGTTATACAGTATAGAGTATAGAGAGGACCATACATTCCTAGAAACGCCAAGTAAGTTATACAGTATAGAGTATAGAGGACCATACATTCCTAGAAACGCCAAGTAAGTTATACAGTATAGAGTATAGAGGACCATACATTCCTAGAAACGCCAAGTAAGTTATACAGTATAGAGTATAGAGGACCATACATTCCTAGAAACGCCAAGTAAGTTATACAGTATAGAGGAGGACCATACATTCCTAGAAACGCCAAGTACGTTATACAGTATAGAGTATAGAGGACCATACATTCCTAGAAACGCCAAGTAAGTTATACAGTATAGAGGACCATACATTCCTAGAAACGCCAAGTACGTTATACAGTATAGAGTATAGAGGACCATACCTTCCTAGAAACGCCAAGTAAGTTATACAGTATAGAGTATAGAGGACCATACATTCCTAGAAACGCCAAGTAAGTTATACAGTATAGAGTATAGAGGACCATACATTCCTAGAAACGCCAAGTAAGTTATAGTACAGTATAGAGTATAGAGGACCATACATTCCTAGAAACGCCAAGTAAGTTATACAGTATAGAGTATAGAGGACCATACATTCCTAGAAACGCCAAGTAAGTTATACAGTATAGAGTATATAGAGGACCATACATTCCTAGAATAGAGGACCATACATTCCTAGAAACGCCAAGTAAGTTATACAGTATAGAGTATAGAGGACCATACATTCCTAGAAACGCCAAGTAAGTTATACAGTATAGTATAGAGGACCATACATTCCTAGAAACGCCAAGTAAGTTATACAGTATAGAGTATAGAGGACCATACATTCCTAGAAACGCCAAGTAAGTTATACAGTATAGAGTATAGAGGACCATACATTCCTAGAAACGCCAAGTACGTTATACAGTATAGAGTATAGAGGACCATACATTCCTAGAAACGCCAAGTAAGTTATAGTACAGTATAGAGTATAGAGGACCATACATTCCTAGAAACGCCAAGTAAGTTATACAGTATAGAGTATAGAGGACCATACCTTCCTAGAAACGCCAAGTAAGTTATACAGTATGGAGTATAGAGGACCATACATTCCTAGAAACGCCAAGTAAGTTATACAGTATGGAGTATAGAGGACCATACATTCCTAGAAACGCCAAGTAAGTTATACAGTATAGAGTATAGAGGACCATACATTCCTAGAAACGCCAAGTACGTTATACAGTATAGAGTATAGAGGACCATACATTCCTAGAAACGCCAAGTAAGTTATAGTACAGTATAGAGTATAGAGGACCATACCTTCCTAGAAACGCCAAGTAAGTTATACAGTATAGAGTATAGAGGACCATACATTCCTAGAAACGCCAAGTAAGTTATACAGTATAGAGTATAGAGGACCATACATTCCTAGAAACGCCAAGTAAGTTATACAGTATAGAGTATAGAGGACCATACATTCCTAGAAACGCCAAGTAAGTTATACAGTATAGAGTATAGAGGACCATACATTCCTAGAAACGCCAAGTAAGTTATACAGTACAGTATAGAGGACCATACATTCCTAGAAACGCCAAGTAAGTTATACAGTATAGAGGACCATACATTCCTAGAAACGCCAAGTAAGTTATACAGTATAGAGTATAGAGGACCATATACATTCCTAGAAACGCCAAGTAAGTTATACAGTATAGAGTATAGAGGACCATACATTCCTAGAAACGCCAAGTAAGTTATACAGTATAGAGTATAGAGGACCATACATTCCTAGAAACGCCAAGTACGTTATAGTACAGTATAGAGGACCATGTACATTCCTAGAAACGCCAAGTACGTTATACAGTATAGAGTATAGAGGACCATACATTCCTAGAAACGCCAAGTAAGTTATATACAGTATAGAGGACCATACATTCCTAGAAACGCCAAGTACATATACAGTATAGAGTATAGAGGACCATACATTCCTAGAAACGCCAAGTAAGTTATAGTATAGAGTATAGAGGACCATACATTCCTAGAAACGCCAAGTAAGTTATACAGTATAGAGTATAGAGGACCATACATTCCTAGAAACGCCAAGTAAGTTATACAGTATATTCTAGTATAGAAGTCATATTCTAACAGGATTTTGCAGTCATTTCTATATAAGTCATTCTAACAGGAGAGTAGTTAAGTCATATTCTAACAGGATTTTGATCATATTCTAACAGGATTTTTGCCATAAGTCATATTCTAACAGGATTTTGCCTTAATTCCAAGTACGTTATACAGTCTATAGGAGTTTGCCAGTCATATTCTAACATTTTTCCTAGAATTCGCCAAGTAAGTTATACAGGATTTTGCCATAAGAGGATTCCATACATTTTGCCTAGAATTCCAAGTAAGTTATACAGTATAGAGTATAGAGTCATATTCTACATTTTGCCTTAGAAACGCTAAGTTTTTATAGTCATATAGAGTATAGAGGAGTCATTCTAATTTTTGCCTAGAGTCACGCCAAGTAAGTTATACAGTAACAGGAGTATAGAGGATTCATAACAGGATCCTAGAAACTAACAGGATTTTGCCATAGTCATATTATAGTACAGTATAGAGGACCATGATTTTCCTAGAAACGCCAAGTACGTTATAGTCAGTATTTTGCCATACCATACATTCCTAGAAACGCCAAGGACGTTGCCATACATATTCTATAGAGTATAGAGGACCATACATTCCTAGAAACGCCAAGTAATTATACAGTATAGAGGGACCATAAGTCATATTCTAGAAACGCCAAGTACGTTATACAGGATTTTGCCATAGTATAACAGATTTTGCCATACATTCCTAACAGGATTTTGCCAATTCTAACAGGATTTTGCCAGTACAGGATTTTGCCATAAGTCATATTCTACCATTTTGCCTTATTCCTATTCTAACGCCAAGTAACAGGATTTTGCCATACAGTAACAGAGGACCATAAGTCATTCCTAAAGGATTTTGCCAAGTAAGTCATATCTAACAGGAGTTTATAAGTCATATTCATACAGGATTTTGCCTAAGTCATATTCTAACAGGATTTTGCCAGAAGTCATATAGAGGACCATACCTTCCTAGAAACTAACAGGAAGTAAGTTATATTCTAACAGGATTTTGCCATAAGTCATATTCTAACTAGTAGTTTCTATAGAAAAACAGATTTGCTGCGATTCTAACAGGATTTTGCCATAAGTCATATAGCTTTTTGAAGCCTTTTTTTGCATTTTTTTTGCCATAAGTTTCTAACAGGATTTTGCCTTAAAGTTTATTCTAACAGGATTTTGCATGAAGTCATTTTAACAGCATTTGCCTTAAGTCATATTCTATAGGATTTTCAATGTCAAATTCTAACTCAATAAATGCCACAAGTCATATTCAATATGGACTAAGTCATATTCTAACAGGATTTTGCCTTAAGCATATTCTAACAGGATTTTGTTAAGTCATATTCTACAGATTTTGCATCAAGTCATATTCTAACAGGATTTTGCCATAAGTCATATTCAGCAGGATTTTGCCATCATTTCTAACAGGATTTTGCAGGCATACCTAAAGGATTTTGCAGTCATATTCTAACAGGATTTTGCCTAAGTCATATTCTAACAGGATTTTGCATAAGTCATATTCAATCAATAACAGACTTTATTAAAGGATTTTGCCTTAAGTCTTCTAATATTTTTGCCAAAGTCATATTCTAACAGGATTTTGCCTTTAAGTCATTCTAACAGGATTTTGCCTGAGTCATAAATAACAGGATTTTGCCTTAAGTCATATTTTCATGGATTTTGCCATAAGTCATATTCTAACAGATTTTGTCTAAGTCATATTCTAACAGGATTTTGCCTTAATCATATTCTAACAGGATTTTCCTTTCAGTTTTCTAACAGGATTTTGCCCCAAGTCATATTCTAACCATTTTGCAATCATATTCTCAGTATTTGCCACCAAGTCATATTCTAATTGATTTTTGCCATAAGTCATATCGAACAGGCGATTTTGCCTTAAGTTTATTCTAACAGGATTTTGCCATAAGTCATATTCTAACAGGATTTTGCCATTTGAGTCATATTCTAACAGGATTTTGCCTTAAGTCATATTCTAACAGGATTTTGCCACGTCATATTCTAACAGGATTTTGCGACTGAAGTCATATTCTAACAGGATTTTGCCCAAGTCGTAACAGGATCGATCCTTAGTCATATTCTAACATATTTTGCTAAGTCATATTCTAACTGGATTTTGCCATAAGTCATATTCTAACAGGATTTTGCCATAAGTCATATTCTAACAGGATTTTGCCTTAAGTCATATTCTAACAGGATTTTGCCATAAGTCATATTCTAACAGGATTTTGCATCATCGAAGTCTACAGGATTTTGCCATAAGTCATATCGCTGATAAGTCATATCTAACAGGATTTTGCCTAAAGTCATTTCTAACAGGATTTTCGAAATGTCATTAAATCTTTCGTTACCCTGATCAGGATTTTTCCATAAGTCATATTCTAACAGGATTTTGCCTTAAGTCATATTCTAACAGATTTTTCATGAAAATTCTAACAGGATTTTGCCATAAGTCATATTCTACAGGATTTTGCCTTATTCCCAGGATTGAAGTCTAACAGTAAAGTCATATTCTAACAGGATTTTGCCTTAAGTCATATTCTAACAGGATTTTGCCATAAGTCATATTCTAACAGGATTTTGCCTTAAGTCAGCATTACAAATCAGGATTTTGCCTTAAGTCAGATTCTAAGTCATAGGATATAGTGCCCGGGAAAACGTCATATTCTAACAGGATTTTGCCTTAAGTCATATTCTAACAGGATTTTGCCTTAAGTCATATTCTAATAGGATTTTGCCAGTAAGTCATATCTAACAGGATTTTGCCATAAGTCATACAGGATAACAGGATTTTTTGCCATTCAGTCATATTCTAACAGGATTTTGCCATAAGTCATATTCTAACAGGATTTTGCCTTAAGTCATATTCTAACAGGATTTTGCCATAAGTCATATTCTAACAGGATTTTGCCTTAAGTCATATTCTAACAGATTTTGCCATAAGTCATATTCTAACAGGATTTTTGCCTTAAGATTTTGCATATTCTATTAGATTTTGCCATAAGTCATATCTAACAGGATTTTGCCATAAGTCATATTCTAACAGGATTTTGCCCATAAGTCATATTCTAACAGGATTTTGCCTTAAGTCATATTCTAACAGGATTTTGCCATAAGTCATATTCTAACAGGATTAACAGGATTTTGCCTCTAACAGGATTTTGCCTTTCTAACAGGATTTTGCCATAAGTCATATTCTAACAGGATTTTTGCCTTAAGTCATATTCTAACAGGATTTTGCCTTAAGTCATATTCTAACAGGATTTTGCCAAAGTCATATTCTAACAGGATTTTGCCATAAGTCATATTCTAACAACAGGATTTTGCCATAAGTCATATCTAACAGGATTTTGCCATAAGTCATATTCTAACAGGATTTTGCCTTAAGTCATATCACTAACAGGAATTTGCCATTTTATTCTAACAGGATTTTGCCATAAGTCATATTCTAACAGGATTTTGCCTTAAGTCATATTCTAACAGGATTTTGCCTTAAAGTCATATTCTAACAGGATTTTGCCAATAAGTCATATTCTAACAGGATTTTTGCCTATTCTAACAGTCATATTCATAACAGGATTTTGCCATAAGTCATATTCTAACAGGATTTTGCCATGTCATATTCTAACAGGATTTTGCCATAAGTCATAACTAACAGGATTTTGCCTTAAGTCATATTCTAACAGGATTTTGCCATAAGTCATATTCGTAACAGGATTTTGCCATAAGTCAATTCTAAGGGATTTTTGCCATAAGTCATATAAGAAATATTAACAGGATTTTGCCATAAGTCATATTCTAACAGGATTTTGCCTGCAGTCATATTCTAACAGGATTTTGCCTTAAGTCATATTCTAACAGGATTATTATTCTAACAGGATTTTGCCTTATCATATTTTAACAGGATTTTGCCTTAAGTCATATTCTAACAGGATTTTGCCATAAGTCATATTCTAACAGGATTTTGCCTTAAGTCATATTCTAACAGGATTTTGCCATAAGTCATATTCTAACAGGATTTTGCCATAAGTCATATTCTAACAGGATTTTGCCATAAGTCATATTCTAACAGGATTTTGCCATAGTCATATTCTAACAGGGATTTTGCCTTAAGTCATATTCTAACAGGATTTTGCCATAAGTCATATTCTAACAGGATTTTGCCTTAAGTCATATTCTAACAGGATTTTGCCTTAAGTCATATATCTAACAGGATTTTGCCTTAAGTCATATTCTAACAGGATTTTGCCTTAAGTCATATTCTAACAGGATTTTGCCATAAGTCATATTCTAACAGGATTTTGCCATAAGTCATATTCTAACAGGATTTTGCCTTAAGTCATATTCTAACAGGATTTTGCCATAAGTCATATTCTAACAGGATTTTGCCTTGAGTCATATTCTAATAGGATTTTGCCATAAGTCATATTCTAACAGGATTTTGCCATAAGTCATATTCTAACAGGATTTTAAGTCATATTCTAACAGGATTTTGCCTAAGTCATATCTAACAGGATTTTGCCTTAAGTCATATTCTAACAGGATTTTGCCATAAGTCATATTCTAACAGGATTTGCATCATATTCTAACAGGATTTTGCCTTAAGTCATATTCTAACAGGATTTTGCCTTAAGTCATATTCTAACAGGATTTTGCCTTAAGTCATATTCTAACAGGATTTTGCCTTAAGTCATATTCTAACAGGATTTTGCCTTAAGTCATATTCTAACAGGATTTTGCCTTAAGTCATATTCTAACAGGATTTTGCCTTAAGTCATATTCTAACAGGATTTTGCCTTAAGTCATATTCTAACAGGATTTTGCCTTAAGTCATATTCTAACAGGATTTTGCCTTAAGTCATATTCTAACAGGATTTTGCCTTAAGTCATATTCTAACAGGATTTTGCCATAAGTCATATTCTAACAGGATTTTGCCTTAAGTCATATTCTAACAGGATTTTGCCTTAAGTCATATTCTAACAGGATTTTGCCATAAGTCATATTCTAACAGGATTTTGCCATAAGTCATATTCTAACAGGATTTTGCCTTAAGTCATATTCTAACAGGATTTTGCCTTAATCCTTAAGTCATATTCTAAGTCATATTCTAACAGGATTTTGCCTAAGTCATATTCTAACAGGATTTTGCCTTAAGTCATATTCTAACAGGATTTTGCCATAAGTCATATTCTAACAGGATTTTGCCATAAGTCATATTCTAACAGGATTTTGCCTTAAGTCATATTCTAACAGGATTTTGCCATAAGTCATATTCTAACAGGATTTTGCCATAAGTCATATTCTAACAGGATTTTGCCTTAAGTCATATTCTAACAGGATTTTGCCTTAAGTCATATTCTATATTCTAACAGTCATTTAACAGGATTTTGCCTTAAGTCATATTTCTAACAGGATTTTGCCTAAGTCATATTCTAACAGGATTTTGCCATATTCTAACAGTCATATTCTAACAGGATTTTGCCTTAAGTCATATTCTAACAGGATTTTGCCTTAAGTCATATTCTAACAGGATTTTGCCATAAGTCATATTCTAACAGGATTTTGCCTTAAGTCATATTCTAACAGGATTTTGCCTTAAGTCATATTCTTACAGGACAGGATTTTGCCTAAGTCAAGTCTAACATATTTTGCTAAAGTCATATTCTAACAGGATTTTGCCTTAAGTCATATTCTAACAGGATTTTGCCTTAAGTCATATTCTAACAGGATTTTGCCTTAAGTCATATTCTAACAGGATTTTGCCATAAAGTCATATTCTAACAGGATTTTGCCATAAGTCATATTCTAACAGGATTTTGCCTTAAGTCATATTCTAACAGGATTTTGCCTTAAGTCATATTCTAACAGGATTTTGCCTTAAGTCATATTCTAACAGGATTTTGCCTAAGTCATATTCTAAACAGGATTTTGCCTTAAGTCATATTCTAACAGGATTTTGCCTTAAGTCATATTCTAACAGGATTTTGCCATAAGTCATATTCTAACAGGATTTTGCCTTAAGTCATATTCTAACAGGATTTTGCCTTAAGTCATATTCTAACAGGATTTTGCCTAAGTCATATTCTAACAGGATTTTGCCATAAGTCATATTCTAACAGGATTTTGCCTTAAGTCATATTCTAATAGGATTTTTGCCATAAGTCATATTCTAACAGGATTTTGCTCATAAGTCATATTCTAACAGGATAAGTCATATTCTAACAGGATTTAAGCCATATAAGTCCATATCATATTCTAACAGGATTTTGCCTTAAGTCATATTCTAACAGGATTTTGCCTTAAGTCATATTCTAACAGGATTTTGCCTTAAGTCATATTCTAACAGGATTTTGCCTTAAGTCATATTCTAACAGGATTTTGCCTTAAGTCATATTCTAACAGGATTTTGCCTTAAGTCATATTCTAACAGGATTTTGCCATAAGTCATATTCTAACAGGATTTTGCCTTAAGTCATATTCTAACAGGATTTTGCCATAAGTCATATTCTAACAGGATTTTGCCTTAAGTCATATCTAACAGGATTTTGCCTAAGTCATATTCTAACAGGATTTTGCCATAAGTCATATTCTAATAGGATTTTGCCATAAGTCATATTCTAACAGGATTTTGCCTTAAGTCATATTCTAACAGGATTTTGCCTTAAGTCATATTCTAACAGGATTTTGCCATAAGTCATATTCTAACAGGATTTTGCCATAAGTCATATTCTAACAGGATTTTGCCATAAGTCATATTCTAACAGGATTTTGCCTTAAGTCATATTCTAACAGGATTTTGCCATAAGTCATATTCTAACAGGATTTTGCCATAAGTCATATTCTAACAGGATTTTGCCATAAGTCATATTCTAAGTCATATTCTAGGATTTTGCCATTAAGTCATATTCTAACAGGATTTTGCCATAAGTCATATTCTAACAGGATTTTGCCTTAAGTCATATTCTAACAGGATTTTGCCATAAGTCATATTCTAACAGGATTTTGCCATAAGTCATATTCTAACAGGATTTTGCCATAAGTCATATTCTAACAGGATTTTGCCATAAGTCATATTCTAACAGGATTTTGCCATAAGTCATATTCTAACAGGATTTTGCCATAAGTCATATTCTAACAGGATTTTGCCAGGATTTTGCCTTGAGTCATATTCTAATGGATTTTGCCATAAGTCATATTCTAACAGGATTTTGCCATAAGTCATATTCTAATAGGATTTTGCCATAAATATTCTAGGATTTTGCCTTAAGTCATATTCTAACAGGATTTTGCCATAAGTCATATTCTAACAGGATTTTGCCATAAGTCATATTCTAACAGGATTTTGCCCTTAAGTCATTCTAACAGGATTTTGCCTTAAGTCATATTCTAATAGGATTTTGCCATAAGTCATATTCTAACAGGATTTTGCCTTGAGTCATATTCTAATAGGATTTTGCCATAAGTCATATTCTAACAGGATTTTGCCTTAAGTCATATTCTAACAGGATTTTGCCTTAAGTCATATTCTAACAGGATTTTGCCATAGTCATATTTTGCTAACAGGATTTTTTGCCTTAAGTCATATCTAACAGGATTTTGCCTTAAGTCATATTCTAACAGGATTTTGCCTTTCTAACAGGATTTTGCTAATATATTCTAACAGGATTTTGCCATAAGTCATATTCTAACAGGATTTTGCCATAAGTCATATTCTAACAGGATTTTGCCATAAGTCATATTCTAACAGGATTTTGCCTTAAGTCATATTCTAACAGGATTTTGCCCTGAGTCATATTCTAATAGGATTCAGTTTGCCTTAAGTTATATTCTAACAGGATGTTGCCTTTCAGATGATGGAAATTCGTACTTGTATCAGAACGAAGTTGAACTCTTGCGAAAACACAAACGTTCACTTTGGTCAGCTCAAAGACGTGCCCACAAACAAAGTCAACATTTAAAGGAGATCGCTCGTGCAGTCAAACACTACTCGCGACGTAACAAAGCCAAAATGATGAACAAGAAGGCAGAAGAAGACAACTTAGACATCGAGGTTAACCTGGATAAGAAACTAGAACGTTTAAATGCAAGGATTGCTGGCATTAAGTTCCGCTTAGAGACACTCAGAGGACGGAAGAAAAAGTTAATTCGAATCAAAGAAGAAAAAGAAACGGAAAACTATTTCAAATTAAAGTACGAGGAGTTTCCGTGTGCTTGTCCAACGCCGTCGCCGTCCGCTGCCCCTGCAGTAAAGACTAAGCGACCAAGAAGGAGTACCAAGCCAGGAAAGTTACGTCAAAGACTAAGAACTGGACTCATTAATGAAGAGATTTTCCTGAACAAAATGAAAAAAAGAAACATGAGGAGGTTGTTTGGTTTGAGGTCAGGATTTCGAGGTCGAAAGAGAAACAAGAAGAGCAGTAGAAGATCTAAGTGTTCGATACCAGGACTGAGTTGCTTTTATCAAACTAACGATCATTGGAAAACACCACCACTGTGGAAAGGTGCGTATCATTGTCATCATCACCACCAACATTGTCATCACCATCATCGTCATTATTATCATCATCATCATTATCATCAGGTGTCATCACCAACATTGTCATCAACATCATTATCATCAACGTCATTATCATCACCATCATTATAATCATCATCATTGTCATCACCATCGCCATCATCATTGTCATCACCAACATTGTCATCAATATCATCACCACCATCATCATGTCATCACCAACATTGTCATCAACATCATCAACATCATTGTCATCACCAGCATTGTCATCAACATCATTATCATCAACATCATCACCAACATTATCATCACCATCATCATTGCCATCATTATCATCGCCATCAGTCATCACCATCATCGTCATCACCATCATCAACACCAACCTTATTATCAACATCATCACCAACATTGTCATTATCATCAACATCACCAACATTATCATCACCATCATCATTGCCATCATTATCATCACCAACCTTATTATCAACATCATCACCAACATTGTCATTATTATCATCAACATCATCACCAACATTATCATCACCATCATCGTCATCATTATGATCACCATCATTGTCATCAACATATCCATAATCATTACGCTCATCACCTCCATCATCATCATTTTTATTTATTTTTTGTTTTTATAAACTTCGCCACATGGGCAAGGAAACCCCACAGAGCAAAGCTCCACTACGGGGACCCATTACATAGAAGATATTACATGGGCGCTTGGAAATACGAATTTTATCTTGAGTGTTGAAAATCTCTCGAATGAGCGCATCTGTTTAATATATAATCATCGATGAAAAAAACAATTGTTTTGAAAATTAGGTAACGATATCTACAAACAATAACAATACAACTGAGGAAAGTTTTTCATGTTTTCCAGGAGGAGAATTCTGCTTTTGTCCCAGTTCTAGCAACAATACTTATTGGTGTCTACGAACCATCAACCAACATCAAAACTTCTTGTACTGTGAATTCATTACACAGTTCTTGGAGTACTTTGATTTAAACACAGATCCTTATCAGGTAGGTCACTAGGGTAGTGGTAGGTCACTAGGGTAGTGGTAGTGGTAGGTCACTAGGGTAGTGGTAGGTCACTAGGGTAGTGGTAGTGGTAGGTCACTAGCATAGTGGTAGGTCACTAGGGTAGTGGTAGGTCACTAGGGTAGTGGTAGGTCACTAGGGTAGTGGTAGGTCACTAGGGTAGTGGTAGGGTAGGTCACTAGGGTAGTGGTAGTGGTAGGTCACTAGGGTAGTGGTAGTGGTAGGTCACTAGGGTAGTGGTAGTGGTAGGTCACTAGGGTAGTGGTAGGTCACTAGGGTAGTAGTAGGTCACTAGGGTAGTGGTAGGTCACTAGGGTAGTGGTAGGTCACTAGGGTAGTGGTAGTGGTAGGTCACTAGGGTAGTGGTAGTGGTAGGTCACTAGGGTAGTGGTAGTGGTAGGTCACTAGGGTAGTGGTAGTGGTAGGTCACTAGGGTAGTGGTAGTGGTAGGTCACTAGGGTAGTGGTAGTGGTAGGTCACTAGGGTAGTGGTAGTGGTAGGTCACTAGGGTAGTGGTAGTGGTAGGTCACTAGGGTAGTGGTAGGTGGTAGGGTAGGTCACTAGGGTAGTGGTAGGTCACTAGGGTAGGTCACTAGGGTAGGGTAGTCACTAGGGTAGTGGTAGGTCACTAGGGTAGTAGTGTAGGTCACTAGGGTAGTGGTAGGTCACTAGGGTAGTGGTAGGGTCACTAGGGTAGTGGTAGGTCACTAGGGTAGTGGTAGGTCACTAGGGTAGTGGTAGGTCACTAGGGTAGTGGTAGGTCACTAGGGTAGTGGTAGTGGTAGGTCACTAGGGTAGTGGTAGGTCACTAGGGTAGTGGTAGGTCACTAGGGTAGTGGTAGGTCACTAGGGTAGTGGTAGGTCACTAGGGTAGTGGTAGGTCACTAGGGTAGTGGTAGGGTAGTGGTAGGTCACTAGGGTGGTAGGTCACTAGGGTAGTAGGTAGGTCAGGGTAGTGGTAGGTCACTAGGGTAGTGGTAGGTCACTAGGGTAGTGGTAGGTCACTAGGGTAGTGGTAGGTCACTAGGGTAGTGGTAGGTCACTAGGGTAGTGGTAGGTCACTAGGGTAGTGGTAGGTCACTAGGGTAGTGGTAGGTCACTAGGGTAGTGGTAGGTCACTAGGGTAGTGGTAGTGGTAGGTCACTAGGGTAGTGGTAGGTCACTAGGGTAGTGGTAGTGGTAGGTCACTAGGGTAGTGGGTAGTGGTAGGTCACTAGGGTAGTGGTAGTGGTAGGTCACTAGGGTAGTGGTAGGTCACTAGGGTAGTGGTAGGTCACTAGGGTAGTGGTAGGTCACTAGGGTAGTGGTAGGTCACTAGGGTAGTGGTAGGTCACTAGGGTAGTGGTAGGTCACTAGGGTAGTGGTAGGTCACTAGGGTAGTGGTAGGTCACTAGGGTAGTGGTAGGTCACTAGGGTAGTGGTAGGTCACTAGGGTAGTGGTAGGTCACTAGGGTAGTAGGTCACTAGGTAGGTCACTAGGGTAGTGGTAGGTCACTAGGGTAGTGGTAGTGGTAGGTCACTAGGGTAGTGGTAGGTCACTAGGGTAGTGGTAGGTCACTAGGGTAGTGGTAGGTCACTAGGTAGTGGTAGGTCACTAGGGTAGTGGTAGGTCACTAGGGTAGTGGTAGGTCACTAGGGTAGTGGTAGGTCACTAGGGCAGTGGTAGGTCACTAGGGTAGTGGTAGGTCACTAGGGTAGTGGTAGGTCACTAGGGTAGTGGTAGGTCACTAGGGTAGTGGTAGGTCACTAGGGTAGTGGTAGGTCACTAGGGTAGTGGTAGGTCACTAGGGTAGTGGTAGGTCACTAGGGTAGTGGTAGGTCACTAGGGTAGTGGTAGGTCACTAGGGTAGGGTCACTAGGGTAGTGGTAGGTCACTAGGGTAGTGGTAGGTCACTAGGGTAGTGGTAGGTCACTAGGGTAGTGGTAGGTCACTAGGGTAGTGGTAGGTCACTAGGGTAGTGGTAGGTCACTAGGGTAGTGGTAGGTCACTAGGGTAATGGTAGTGTTAGGTCACTAGGGTAGTGGTAGGTCACTAGGGCAGTTGTAGGTCACTAGGGCAGTGGTAGGTCACTAGGGTAGTGGTAGGTCACTAGGGCAGTGGTAGTGGTGATTGCTAATATAGTTCTCTTTACAGCTTTATAACATTGTGGATCGCATCAGTCCATCGGTCTTACATGACCTTCATCATCAACTAGCAAGGCTTAAGGCCTGTAAAGGTTCTCACAGCTGTACTCAATATCACGGTAAACCGAAACCAATAACACACCAACAAATACAGCCAACAAACGCTACTACACTACCAGTGACCAACAAAGACCAGGAACCTACCACTGTATTGGTAGTGAACAATCAGTCAAGTATTGTTGAACCTCCTACTACAGCTGTGGAGCCGAAAGTGAATGGAGGTAAAAACGAGACTAACGGAAGAGAAAACAAGAAAGAATTGCTCAATGAAAATGAGAAAGCCGAGAGGAGAAAGAAAAGAAAACAGAGAAAGCAAAATAAAGGTCTTAAGGGAATTGAAAAAATAGGAAGTATTACAAGTGAGCCCACAGGAAAACCTATGATGTCACCAGTGACTTCAACAGTGACGTCAACAGTGACGTCAACAGTGACGTCACCAGGTACAAAAGTTGAGAAAATAAAGGGGAAAAACGCGGCTCAGAAGAAAAAAGAGAGGAAGAATCTACACAAGAGAGAGGGAAATCGTAAAGGTGGAATCAAAGCAGAAAGTATTTCTAAAATAGAACCAAAGACTAACAAGAAAGACATTGGAAATCATTAGATGATAACATTAGTTAGTCTAATAAGGAGACAGATTTAGACTTGTTTTAAAAGAAATCGTGTTTAGTTTAGATAGAAAATAATTTATCAAAGAGTGCCGCTATAAGAGCTTGATATAGTGGCGGGGTATTCTGTACTCCATACATGGGTATAACTACAGAATACCCAGCAACTATATATACATAACAATAGAACCTATTGTATTATGCATCATTCTCAAAGAGTGATGCTGTAAGAGCTTGATGTAGTGGACGGGTATTCTGAACTTACTCCACGGAATCATCAGTCCAAAATGGCCGCAGAGTTTTAATGTCGTTTTTGTATGATTGTTCTCACAAGTAAACATTTCCGGGCCAAGCCCCATATTGTAGATTGTCTTTCCAATAGATTGAACCAGCTTTTGTAAAACGCACGCTCACATAGATTGTACAATCAAACTGTCTAGCATTTGTGACGTCATGGTTACGTAGGTCGCAATGCATCATGGGAGTTGTTACCGGGAAGACTAGTGACCACAGGTAGCCCAAGCTCACCATTTGAAGCTTTATATAGAGATTGTGCAGTGTAAATTTATTATGATTGTATTTGTTCTTTTTAAGTTTATTTAACTTTTGGGAAAATTTGGTGTCGCTACGATTAAAACTAAGCGAGTTATAGCTGTTTGAATTTTACCCTATGGTGGTATACCCTTCTTAGGGTATACCCTTCTTAGGGTATACACCATAGGGTAAAATTCAAACAGCTATAACTCGCTTAGTTTTAATCGTAGCGACACCAAATTTTCCCAAAAGTTAAATAAATTCAAAAAGAACAAATACAATCATTTTAAAAACGATGTATCATATTTTCGATTTTTTAATAAATTTACACTGCACAATCTCTATATAAAGCTTCAAATGGTGAGCTTGGGCTACCTGTGTAGTGACGAGATCCAAATAAGGAAAGATTTGTAAATTATTGTATTACAATAGGTTATAAACTCAATGCTCCACTAGTTTAAAGCTCATGATTGGTTCATGTGATAAGTGTATTAAAGAGAACCATTTATTGATTCATCAGATAGTTTTCTTATCTCGTTCATTGCTTTTACAAATATATCTTTTTCATTCTATTTATAATGTTCATATTACCAAGTACCTACCCAGCCCTCTCACTGTAGAAATGGTGCTAGGGGGAGCTGGTCGGTATTCCATGTTATATGAATATAATGTTCATATTACCAAGTACCTACCCAGCCCTCTCACTGTAGAAATGGTGCTAGGGGGAGGGGAGCTGGTCGGTATTCCATGTTATATGAATATAATGTTCATATTACCAAGTACCTACCCAGCCCTCTCACTGTAGAAATGGTGCTAGGGGAGCTGGTCGGTATTCCATGTTATATGAATATAATGTTCAACCATTAGCACATTCTTAAAATATAATCTGTTTTGAATCAATCTATTATTTATACAATAATACTGTAGCTTTGATACGTCACCATGGTCGATCACTATTCAGTCATCGCCAGCTATCTCGGTATCGCTCAGGACATCTCCATCTTTATTGTCATATCTATCTTTGACGTAACTGTTACGTAATTGGTCTAGCTCATCCAGCTCGGCCTGACCAATAATCATAATCAATAATTAGTTGTGGTCGAGAAACCTTCAACCAGATTGGTGCACCTACCTGAACCACGCCCAGGTAATAGTTTCGTTTGGTTGTGATTTTCTGCTTGGGGAATGGATTGAGGCTTTGAAATGCGGCCTATAAAATGTACTGATCAACTGTCATATAAAATGTACTGATCAACTGTCATATAAAATGTACTGATCAACTGTCATATAAAATGTACTGATCAACAAACAGACAGACTGAACAGTTATGGTGCATTGCAACAAGGTGTGTTGCTTGTAGTCCCTTAAGTACTCTGTGGTGTTGTCCAGTACCAAGTTCAACAATGCATCAAACCCTTTGAGTATTCCACTAGCTTCTCTCCCCCTTGGAATTGAACGCGTACACCTTTGTCCAAATACTTTGAAATATCGAAGATGCTCTTCTTTTCTTTCCTGTCGGACGCCATTCTTAACGCTGCACGTTAGTATTTTGAACGAGCTTCGCGCTCTTGGACGACACGTGTCTAAATAAACTATTGTATTGTATTGTATTGTATTGTATTGTATGATGTGGATAGATATAGTATTGTGTTGGTAGTGTAGTGTACTGATAGGGGTGTAGTGTGTTATAGTATGGTGTAGTGTGCTATAGTATGGTGTAGTGTTCTATAGTATGGTGTAGTGTGCTATAGTATGGTGTAGTGTGTTATAGTATGGTGTAGTGTGTTATAGTATGGTGTAGTGTGCTATAGTATGGTGTAGTGTGCTATAGTATGGTGTAGTGTGGTATAGTATGGTGTGTGTGTATAGTATGTGTAGTGTGTATAGTATGGTGTGTGTGTATGTGTATAGTATGGTGTAGTGTGTATAGTATGGTGTAGTGTGTATAGTATGGTGTAGTGTTGTATGGTGTAGTGTAGTGTAGTGTGTATGGTATGTAGTGTGCTATAGTAGTATGGTGTATAGTGGTGTATATAGTATGGTGTAGTGTGCTATAGTATGGTGTAGTGTGTTATAGTATGGTGTAGTGTGTTATAGTATGGTGTAGTGTGCTATAGTATGGTGTAGTGTGGTATAGTATGGTGTAGTGTGGTATAGTATGGTGTAGTGTGGTAGTGTGTGTAGTATGGTATGTTCTATAGTATGGTGTAGTGTGCTATAGTATGGTGTAGTGTGCTATAGTATGGTGTAGTGTAGTGTGCTATAGTATGTGTATAGTATGTGTGTGTGGTATAGTATTGTGTAGTGTGTGTGTATAGTATGGTGTAGTGTGTATAGTATGTATGTGTGTAGTGTTCTATAGTATGGTGTAGTGTGCTATAGTATGGTGTATGGTGTGTAGTGTGCTATAGTATGGTGTAGTGTATAGTATGGTGTAGTGTGTGTGTATGTTCTATAGTATGGTATAGTAGTGTGTGTGCTATAGTATGGTGTATGGTGTAGTATGTGTGTTATAGTATGGTGTAGTGTGTATAGTATGGTGTAGTGTGTTATAGTATGGTGTAGTGTGGTATATAGTATCGAAACTAACCTATTTGTGTAGTGTGCTATAGTATGGTGTAGTGTGTGAATTATAGTATGTCATATGTATTTGTAAATTGCAATTCTCAGTGATCTTCGACTGGTACATTTAACTTTTCGGACTTTGAAGAGCAAACTTTGTGATACGAGTTGTATGGTTTGTGTGACGTATAGTATGGTGTAGTGTGTCTATAGTATGGTGTAGTGTGTCTATAGTATGGTGTAGTGTGTTATAGTATGGTGTAGTGTGTTATAGTATGGTGTAGTGTGTGTAGTATGGTGTAGTGTGTTATAGTATGTGTAGTGTGCTATGGTGTAGTGTTTTGTTATAGTATGTGTAGTGTTCTATAGTATGGTGTAGTGTACTGATAGGGGCATAGTGTGTTATAGTAGTGTGTAGTGTGTGTATAGTATGGTGTAGTGTGTTATAGTATGGTGTAGTGTTAGTCTCGATATAGTATATGGTGTAGTGTGCTATAGTATGGTGTATAGTAGGGGCATAGTGTGTTATAGTATGGTGTAGTGTGCTATAGTATGGTGTAGTGTGTGATAGTATGGTGTAGTGTTCTATAGTATGGTGTAGTGTACTGATAGGGGCATAGTGTGTTATAGTATGGTGTAGTGTGCTATAGTATGGTGTAGTGTGCTATAGTATGGTGTAGTGTGTTTGATAGTATGTTATAGTGTATGGTAGGGGCATAGTGTGTAGTATGGTGTAGTGTGCTATAGTATGGTGTATGTGTATAGTATGTGTAGTGTATAGTATGGTGTAGTGTAGGGGGCATAGTGTGTTATAGTATGGTGTAGTGTGCTATAGTATGGTGTATAGTATGGTGTATAGTATGGTGTAGTGTTCTAGTATGTATGTGTACTGAGTAGTGTACTAGTGTGTGTAGTGTGTTATAGTATGGTGTAGTGTGTGTATAGTATGTGTGTAGTATGGTGTAGTGTGTATGGTGTATAGTATAGTATGTAGTGTGCTATAGTATGGTGTAGTGTGTTGATAGTATGGTGTAGTGTGGTGTAGTATAGTATGGTGTAGTGTGTATAGTATGGTGTAGTGTGTGTATAGTATGGTGTAGTGTGTTATAGTATGGTGTAGTGTGTATAGTATGGTGTAGTGTGTTATAGTATGGTGTAGTGTGGTGTAGTGTGGTATAGTATGGTGTGTGTGTATAGTATGGTGTAGTGTGCTAGTATGGTGTAGTGTGTAGGGGCATAGTGTGTTATAGTGGTGTAGTGTATATAGTATGGTGTAGTGTGCTATAGTATGTATGTGTATAGTAGTGTAGTGTGCTATAGTATGGTGTATGTGTAGTATGTGTAGTGTGCTATAGTATGGTAGTGTGTGTGTAGTGTGCTAGTATGGTGTAGTGTGTATATAGTATGGTGTAGTGTGTTATAGTATGGTGTAGTGTGTCTATAGTATGGTGTAGTGTACTATAGTATGGTGTAGTGTGTATAGTATGGTGTAGTGTGCTATAGTATGGTGTAGTGTGTGTATGGTAGTAGTGTGCTATAGTATGGTGTAGTGTGCTATATAGGGTGTAGTGTGCTATAGTATGTAGTGTGTATAGTATGGTATAGTGTGTAGTATGGTAGTGTACTGATAGTAGGGGCATAGTGTGTTATAGTATGGTGTAGTGTGCTATAGTATAGTGTGTGTATAGTATGTGTAGTGTAGTATAGTATGGTAGTATAGTATGGTGTAGTGTGTCTAGTATGGTGTAGTGTGTAGTGTATGGTGTAGTGTGTGTATAGGTGTAGTGTGTATATAGTAGTGTGTTATAGTATGGTGTAGTGTGCTATAGTATGGTGTAGTGTGCTATAGTATGGTGTAGTGTGTGTATGGTGTGTGTATATAGTATGGTGTAGTGTGTGTAGTGTAGTGTGTTATAGTATGTGTAGTGTGTTATAGTATGGTGTAGTGTGCTATAGTATGGTGTAGTGTGTATAGTATGGTGTAGTGTGTTATAGTATGGTGTAGTGTATGTGTAGTGTGTTATAGTATGGTGTAGTGTGTATATAGGGTATGTGTGTATAGTATGGTAGTGTGTTATAGTATGGTGTAGTATAGTGTGTAGTATAGTATGGTGTAGTGTGTTATATAGTATGGTGTAGTATGGTGTAGTGTGCTATAGTATGGTGTAGTGTGTGATAGGTGTAGTGTGTTATAGTGTGTGTATAGTATGTTATAGTATGTAGTGTGCTATAGTATGGTGTAGTGTGCTATAGTATGGTGTAGTGTGTTATAGTATGTGTAGTGTGTAGTATGGTGTATAGTATGGTGTAGTGTGTATAGTATGGTGTAGTGTGTTATAGTATGGTGTAGTGTGTATAGTATGGTGTAGTGTGTGCTATAGTATGGTGTAGTGTGTTATAGTATGGTGTAGTGTGTGTATAGTATGGTGTAGTGTGCTATAGTATGTGTGTAGTATGGTGTATAGTATGGTAGTGTATAGTATGGTGTAGTGTGCTATAGTATGGTGTAGTGTGCTATAGTATGGTGTAGTGTGCTATAGTATGGTGTAGTGTGCTATAGTATGGTGTAGTGTGTTATAGTATGGTGTAGTGTGCTATAGTATGGTGTAGTGTGTTATAGTATGGTGTAGTGTGCTATAGTATGGTGTAGTGTGCTATAGTATGGTGTAGTATGTGTTATAGTATGGTGTAGTGTGTGTAGGTGTAGTGTGCTATAGTATGTGTGTGTATGGTGTAGTGTGTTATATAGTATGGTGTGTGCTATAGTATGGTGTAGTGTTATAGTATAGTATGTGTGTATAGTAGTGTAGTATGTATAGTATGGTGTAGTGTGTAGTATGGTGTAGTGTACTATAGTATGGTGTAGTGTGGTATAGTATGGTGTAGTGTTCTATAGTATGGTGTAGTGTGGTATGGTGTGTGTAGTGTAGTGTGCTATAGTATGGTGTAGGGTATATAGTAAGTGTAGTGCTGTTTACCTGAGTTAGCAAATGGTGATCTGCTATTCGTTCTGGTACTTGTCTCATCAAGGTAAACATTCCTGTTGCATCTTCTACCTTCAGGATTTGCTCTTCGTTAATCCTAAACACAGCCAGGGCAAACCGAAAAAGAACCTTCAAAATGGTGTAGTGTGAGAGACATTTCAATAGACAAGAGAAAGAGGGGGATGTTCTATGGATGTACTGATAGGAATAGAAAAACAAGTATGCAATAAATACCTTGTCGCCTTCAAGTATAAAACAGTCCCATACTCGAAGAATCGTCTAATGGTGTAGTGTGCTAACAAAAGTAATCAAACCTAATAAATACCATGTATTATACTGGCATAGTATACACAGTACCATGTATGTGGTATACTGGCATGTGTTACACAGTAGTGTGCTATAGTATTATACTGGCATTGTGTACACAGTACCATGTATTATACTGGCATTGTTACACAGTACCATGTATTATACTGGCATTGTTACACAGTACCATGTGGTATTATACTGGCATTGTTACACAGTACCATGTATTATACTGGCATTGTTACACAGTACCATGTATTATACTGGTATTGTTGTAGTGTGCTATAGTATGTATTATACTGGCATTGTTACACAGTACCATGTATTATACTGGCATTGTTACACAGTACCATGTATTATACTGGCATTGTTACACAGTACCATGTATTATACTGGCATTGTTACACAGTACCATGTATTATACTGGCATTGTTACACAGTACCATGTATTATACTGGAGAATTGTTACACAGTACCATGTATTATACTGGCATTGTTACACAGTACCATGTATTATACTGGCATTGTTACACAGTACCATGTATTATACTGGCATTGTTACACAGTACCATGTATTATACTGGCATTGTTACACAGTACCATGTATTATACTGGCATTGTTACACAGTACCATGTATTATACTGGCATTGTTACACAGTACCATGTATTATACTGGCATTGTTACACAGTACCATGTATTATACTGGCATTGTTACACAGTACCATGTATTATATTGGCATTGTTACACAGTACCATGTATTATACTGGCATTGTTACACAGTACCATGTATTATACTGGCATTGTTACACAGTACCATGTATTATACTGGCATTGTTACACAGTACCATGTATTATACTGGCATTGTTACACAGTACCATGTATTATACTGGCATTGTTACACAGTACCATGTATTATACTGGCATTGTTACACAGTACCATGTATTATACTGGCATTGTTACACAGTACCATGTATTATACTGGCATTGTTACACATGTATTATACTGGCATTGTACCATGTATTATACTGGCATTGTTACACAGTACCATGTATTATACTGGCATTGTTACACAGTACCATGTATTATACTGGCATTGTTACACAGTACCATGTATTATACTGGCATTGTTACACAGTACCATGTATTATACTGGCATTGTTACACAGTACCATGTATTATACTGGCATTGTTACACAGTACCATGTATTATACTGGCATTGTTACACAGTACCATGTATTATACTGGCATTGTTACACAGTACCATGTATTATACTGGCATTGTTACACAGTACCATGTATTATACTGGCATTGTTACACAGTACCATGTATTATACTGGCATTGTTACACAGTACCATGTATTATATTGGCATTGTTACACAGTACCATGTATTATACTGGCATTGTTACACAGTACCATGTATTATACTGGCATTGTTACACAGTACCATGTATTATACTGGCATTGTTACACAGTACCATGTATTATACTGGCATTGTTACACAGTACCATGTATTATACTGGCATTGTTACACAGTACCATGTATTATACTGGCATTGTTACACAGTACCATGTATTATACTGGCATTGTTACACAGTACCATGTATTATACTGGCATTGTTACAGAGTACCATGTATTATACTTGTGTCAGTATAATTATTATTATTATACTGGCATTGTTACACAGAACCATGTATTATACTGGCATTGTTACACAGTACATTTGTACCATGTATTATACTGGCATTGTTACATATTTTGTAAAGATATGTAAGTACCTCTATAGGAAAACTGTCGACGAACACTGTTAAGAACCAGTTGAAGGTAAGAAGCGATAAGTCCACGCTAGGAAGAGAAACATTGAAATCAGTACCTGCCAATATTGAGGTACATGTACACCCTATTCCTGTACCCCATAAGTCTCCACGCCCCTGACAGTGTGTTACTTACTAAATATACCTGCCAATATTGAGGTACATGTACACCCTATTCCTGTACCCCATAAGTCTCCACGCCCCTGACAGTGTGTTACTTACTAAATATACCTGCCAATATTGAGGTACATGTACACCCTATTCCTGTACCCCATAAGTCTCCACGCCCCTGACAGTGTGTTACTTACTAAATATACCTGCCAATATTGAGGTACATGTACACCCTATTCCTGTACCCCATAAGTCTCCACGTCCCTGACAGTGTGTTACTTACCAAATATTCTCTAGGTGAGTGTGAATCCTGGGGAGTTTTTCAGCCAGCAAGTCTTTCAGTACTCGTTGATCTGCTTGTGCCGCTAACAAAGTCTTAGAGTAATAGTCTTTTGGCATGATACGTTCAATGAATGCTACTAGACACCTAGGAGTGAACAACAAAACTACTCTAACACTAATTGACTTATTCAATCTCCTTGAATAGGACAGACAGACACTGCTATCAAACAAGTATCACAACACACTTACCAGAACGCTTCCTCTTCTGTTAGGTAGAGCATTGCTATGGCAACCAGACGATTAATACCCTGTTTGAAATAAATAATAGTTTTGAATATTTTAGACATTTCGGTCGGTCGGTCAGCCAGTTAGTCAGTCAGTCAGTCAGTCAGTCAGTCAGTCAGTCAGTCAGTCAGTCAGTCAGTCAGTCTGTCAGTCAGTCAGTCAGTCAGTCAGTCAGATGGTCAGTCAGTCAGTCAGATGGTCAGTCAGTCAGTCAGATGGTCAGTCAGTCAGTCAGTCAGTCAGATGGTCAGTCAGTCAGTCAGTCAGTCAGGCTGTCAGTCAGTCAGTCAGTCAGTCAGTCAGTCAGTCAGTCAGTCAGTCAGTCAGTCAGTCAGTCAGTCAGTCAGTCAGTCAGTCAGTCAGTCAGTCAGTCAGTCAGATGGTCAGTCAGTCAGTCAGTCAGTCAGATGGTCAGTCAGTCAGTCAGTCAGTCAGTCAGATGGTCAGTCAGTCAGTCAGTCAGTCAGATGGTCAGTCAGTCAGTCAGTCAGTCAGTCAGTCAGTCAGTCAGTCAGTCAGTCAGTCAGTCAGTCAGTCAGTCAGATCAGTCAGTCAGTCAGTCAGTCAGATGGTCAGTCAGTCAGTCAGTCAGTCAGTCAGATGGTCAGTCAGTCAGGCAGTCAGTCAGTCAGTCAGATGGTCAGTCAGTCAGTCAGTCAGATGGTCAGTCAGTCAGTCAGTCAGTCAGATGGTCAGTCAGTCAGGCTGTCAGTCAGTCAGTCAGTCAGATGGTCAGTCAGTCAGTCAGTCAGTCAGATGGTCAGTCAGTCAGTCAGTCAGTCAGTCAGTCAGTCAGTCAGTCAGTCAGTCAGTCAGTCAGTCAGTCAGTCAGTCAGTCAGATGGTCAGTCAGTCAGTCAGTCAGTCAGTCAGTCAGTCAGTCAGTCAGTGGTCAGTCAGTCAGTCAGTCAGATGGTCAGTCAGTCAGATGTCAGTCAGTCAGTCAGTCAGATGGTCAGTCAGTCAGTCAGTCAGTCAGTCAGGCTCAGTCAGTCAGTCAGTCAGTCAGTCAGTCAGTCAGTCAGATGGTCAGTCAGATGGTCAGTCAGTCAGTCAGTCAGTCAGTCATGGTCAGTCAGTCAGTGGTCAGTCAGTCAGTCAGTCAGTCAGTCAGTCAGTCAGTCAGTCAGTCAGTCAGTCAGTCATGGTCAGTCAGTCAGTCAGTCAGTCAGATGGTCAGTCAGTCAGTCAGTCAGTCAGTCAGTCAGTCAGTCAGATGGTCAGTCAGATGGTCAGTCAGTCAGATGGTCAGTCAGTCAGTCAGTCAGTCAGTCAGTCAGTCAGTCAGTCAGTCAGTCAGTCAGTCAGTCAGTCAGTCAGTGGTCAGTCAGTCAGTCAGTCAGTCAGATGGTCAGTCAGATGGTCAGTCAGTCAGTCAGTCAGTCAGTCAGATGGTCAGTCAGTCAGTCAGTCAGATGGTCAGTCAGTCAGTCAGTCAGCCAGTCAGTCAGTCAGTCAGTCAGTCAGTCAGATGGTCAGTCAGTCAGTCAGTCAGTCAGATGGTCAGTCAGATGGTCAGTCAGTCAGATGGTCAGTCAGTCAGTCAGTCAGTCAGTCAGTCAGTCAGTCAGTCAGTCAGTCAGTCAGTCAGATGGTCAGTCAGTCAGTCAGTCAGATGGTCAGTCAGTCAGTCAGTCAGTCAGTCAGTCAGTCAGTCATGGTCAGTCAGTCAGTCGTTTCTCATAGTGTACGTTATTAGGTAGAGTACATAACAGTCTTAGTCAGTCAGATGGTCAGTCAGTCAGTCAGTCAGTCAGATGGTCAGTCAGTCAGTCAGTCAGTCAGATGGTCAGTCAGTCAGTCAGTCAGTCAGTCAGTCAGTCAGTCAGTCAGATGGTCAGTCAGTCAGTCAGTCAGATGGTCAGTCAGTCAGTCAGTCAGTCAGATGGTCAGTCAGTCAGTCAGTCAGTCAGTCAGTCAGTCAGTCAGATGGTCAGTCAGTCAGATGGTCAGTCAGTCAGGCTGTTTGTTTGCCTGTCTGTCTGTCACTTACTTGACAGTATCCGACATCGTGATTATGCCAGCTGAATGCCAGTAGTACTCTACGAAGCTTTTCGATCTGTTCAAAAAGCACTTTGTTAATCACAGGATAAGTGGTCAAAACATGTTCAATTTCTGGTAGACGTTGTAGGGAAAAGTGAACAGCATAATCAACAGTCTTTTTTTTATTATAAAGATACTAGTGAGCAGCACGGAGACTGTATAATTGCAAACTTTATTTCCTACGCGTTTCGACTGGATACGCAGTCTTCATCAGGGAGTTTACAATAGATGCTAAGTTACTGTATATATAGTGTGTTGTAAAGGTGACAACCATACTGAATACAGCGTTTCAGTCGGAACAGGATATACGTAACTATGACTACATACATGTATATAAAAAGTAGAGGAATGTTTGTGGTTGGGGGCCGTGAGTTTAACGCTAAAAGTACATAACAGTCTTACCCCAGGTGAGTCAGGTTTCTCATAGTGTACGTTATTAGGTAGAGTACATAACAGTCTTACCCCAGGTGAGTCAGGTTTCTCATAGTGTACGTTATTAGGTAGAGTACATAACAGTCTTACCCCAGGTGAGTCAGGTTTCTCATAGTGTACGTTATTAGGTAGAGTACATAACAGTCTTACCCCAGGTGAGTCAGGTTTCTCATAGTGTACGTTATTAGGTAGAGTACATAACAGTCTTACCCCCCAGGTGAGTCAGGTTTCTCATAGTGTACGTTATTAGGTAGAGTACATAACAGTCTTACCCCAGGTGAGTCAGGTTTCTCATAGTGTACGTTATTAGGTAGAGTACATAACAGTCTTACCCCAGGTGAGTCAGGTTTCTCATAGTGTACGTTATTAGGTAGAGTACATAACAGTCTTACCCCGGGTGAGTCAGGTTTCTCATAGTGTACGTTATTAGGTAGAGTACATAACAGTCTTACCCCAGGTGAGTCAGGTTTCTCATAGTGTACGTTATTAGGTAGAGTACATAACAGTCTTACCCCGGGTGAGTCAGGTTTCTCATAGTGTACGTTATTAGGTAGAGTACATAACAGTCTTACCCCGGGTGAGTCAGGTTTCTCATAGTGTACGTTATTAGGTAGAGTACATAACAGTCTTACCCCGGGTGAGTCAGGTTTCTCATAGTGTACGTTATTAGGTAGAGTACATAACAGTCTTACCCCAGGTGAGTCAGGTTTCTCATAGTGTACGTTATTAGGGTAGAGTACATAACAGTCTTACCCCAGGTGAGTCAGGTTTCTCATAGTGTACGTTATTAGGTAGAGTACATAACAGTCTTACCCCAGGTGAGTCAGGTTTCTCATAGTGTACGTTATTAGGTAGAGTACATAACAGTCTTACCCCGGGTGAGTCAGGTTTCTCATAGTGTACGTTATTAGGTAGAGTACATAACAGTCTTACCCCGGGTGAGTCAGGTTTCTCATAGTGTACGTTATTAGGTAGAGTACATAACAGTCTTACCCCAGGTGAGTCAGGTTTCTCATAGTGTACGTTATTAGGTAGAGTACATAACAGTCTTACCCCAGGTGAGTCAGGTTTCTCATAGTGTACGTTATTAGGTAGAGTACATAACAGTCTTACCCCAGGTGAGTCAGGTTTCTCATAGTGTACGTTATTAGGTAGAGTACATAACAGTCTTACCCCAGGTGAGTCAGGTTTCTCATAGTGTACGTTATTAGGTAGAGTACATAACAGTCTTACCCCAGGTGAGTCAGGTTTCTCATAGTGTACGTTATTAGGTAGAGTACATAACAGTCTTACCCCAGGTGAGTCAGGTTTCTCATAGTGTACGTTATTAGGTAAAGTACGCAACAGATCTAATCCTATCTGTTTAGCAGCTGGTGAGAATTTCCCCTCGATAGAAGCCAACAAGTTTTGATAGTATTTCTTTCCCGCCATTTTCTTGGTTTCTCGCACGTATAACTGGATACATTGCCGCCATATCTGAGCACGGTACTGGTCGGGTATACCTGCTCGAATTAAAGACTTGAGCTCAACCTAAAATACAAGATATACATGATAAGAGCACCTCACGCATAACTGGGATATGTATACACCTATTTCAATAAACGTCGATAATGGTCGATCTGAATTGGACGGTTGGAGGCTGCGCCACATCTCGTTCGAACACCAAGCTTGAGGTCAAATGAATGATTTTTGCATGTTACTAACAAAAGACCCTCAGTTTCCCATATAGTCCCATATACACTCAATTGCAGAAACGTTGTAGTATACATTTATACAAATATACAAATATCTAATGAGATGCAAAATATTAAACATGCTAAAATACAAAAATAGTGCTGAAAATTATTGTGTTGTCCTTGCTGGATGCAATACTTGTATCTCATTAGATATCTTGTATCTCATTAGATATTTGTATAAATGTATACTACAACATTTCTGCAAACGAGTGTATATCATTATATATATAATTTATAACTTTACTTTGTTCTTTTGGATAGATGAAGAGCCACTTTGGTGGAAGTGCTATCGTTATTAAACCATTATTATTATTATTATATTATTATTATTATTATTATTATTATTATTATTATTATTATTATTATTATTATTATTATTATTATTATTATTATTATTATTATTATTATTATTATTATTATTATTATTATTATTATTATTATTATTATTATTATTATTATTATTATTATTATTATTATTATTATATAGTTCATCTTGATCTATCAATACTTTTTGAAATAGTGTATGGTAAACAAGTGCTAGAACACCATGATCCATGTCTAATATACCGTTTTCTGGAAGTCTCTATTCTGGTGAGTGACCATGTAGTTGTCCCACTTCACAGCATTCGATGTCTCAAGGTTTTCCCTGGTAGACTGAAACATACAAACTATCTCATTAAACAATTGAAGTGCTCTCCCTTTGAGCCGTGTAAAAATTATGATAGTTCAAAATATTGAAATGACTGACAATGACCATTAATTACTTTAATCTCCTCAGAACGCCTGTCCAATCGATTAGCCATTGAAAGAAATGCATCTTCATCTTGACTTTCGAGTTTTTGTGGGAAACCCCATCGGTCGTATGGTGCCATCCTGTTAATAAGTTGTAATAGTAAGAGACAATAAAAGTCCCTTTTAAAATACCTCTATGTATACCCTCATAGTTCTATATAGATATATGTACGTACACTGATCGAGATAATGAAGCTTTATCCAGAGACTCGCTGTCCAAAGCGTCTTGTAACAGTTGACTAATGACATCATCTTCTGACGTTGAATCCACACCTAAAAATATGGCCGAGTTAATGTTTGACCAACCAACACCAAACATGGTGATGATAGTGATGATGGTGATGATCACGATGGTGATGGTGCTGATGATAGTGGTGGTGATGATGGTGATGATCATGATGATGGTGATGGTGCTGATGATAGTGATGATGGTGATGATCACGATGATGGTGATGATGATAGTGATGATCACGATGATGGTGATGATGGTGATCACGACGATGGTGATGGTGCTGATAGTGATGATGGTGATGATCACGATGATGGTGATGGTGATGGTGCTGATGATGGTGATGGTGCTGATGATGGTGATGGTGATGATGATAGTGATGATGGTGATGATCACGATGGTGATGGTGCTGATGATAGTGATGATGGTGATGATCACGATGATGGTGATGATCACGATGATGGTGATGGTGCTGATGATAGTGATGATGGTGATGAACACGATGATGGTGATGATCACGATGATGGTGATGGTGCTGATGATAGTGATGATGGTGATGATGATGATGAGTGAGTGATAGCTAGATGCTTACCCTTTCTTGGTCTTTGCAATTCCCTCAACACCAGGAGATATTTCGACTTAAATTTACAAATCTCAGCCTCAGCTGTCGCTAGTTTACTGCAATATGAATCAAGGACATGTATTACTAGCCAGCAAACTAATGCCAGCAGGAAGGACATGTATTACTAGCCAGCAAACTAATGCCAGCAGGAAGGTATTCACTCTACTTACACAACCTGCAATCGTAGGCGTTCCTCATCATCTTGTCGTAGTTTATTCAACTCCAGTATTTCACTGTTAATGAACCTGTTCTGTAATGCATATGCCTGACAAGCTTCTTTCAGTTTGTCCACTTCTTGTATGTTATTTATTATGTTCTCGGTTTCTCTTAGTGTTGGACTAAAATGTAAGAATGGGATAAATGGATATTGTTATGGTAATATGGTTGGTTCCAATATTTATTTTTATACTTATTATAAATATTTTCCCGTCCAGCCCGATCTAACTCAGTCAATAAGCATTTTATCATATGACCCAGTATTTTGTTACAAAAAGGGATGAAAACCCCTGTAAAACAAATAAATATAGCGCACGGAAACAGATAAAATTTTAGGTTGGTCCGAACAGCTTTTTCCGGACCAGCTTATGCCATCATGTCTGGACAATGATTCATGTCTGGACAATGATTCATGTCTGGACAATGATTCATGTCTGGACAATGATTCATGTCTGGACAATGATTCATGTCTGGACAATGATTCATGTCTGGACAATGATTCATGTCTGGACAATGATTCATGTCTGGACAATGATTCATGTCTGGACAATGATTCATGTCTGGACAATGATTCATGTCTGGACAATGATTCATGTCTGGACAATGATTCATGTCTGGACAATGATTCATGTCTGGACAATGATTCATGTCTGGACAATGATTCATGTCTGGACAATGATGTCACCTCTCAGGCTCCACTTCTTCACCAACTTCTTCTCCTTCTTGACCTTGATACGTCTTCTCTAAGTTGTGAAGCTGCAATTTAAAAGCAACAACATTATGAGACAACTACAACAACAACATTTGCATTATTATTATTAGGCTTACCTCAGTGGTTTGTAAGGGAGACAACTACTTGGTCTTACCTGGTTTGTAAGGGAGACAACTACTTGGTCTTACCTGGTTTGTAAGGGAGACAACTACTTGGTCTTACCTGGTTTGTAAGGGAGACAACTACTTGGTCTTACCTGGTTTGTAAGGGAGACAACTACTTGGTCTTACCTGGTTTGTAAGGGAGACAACTACTTGGTCTTACCTGGTTTGTAAGTGAGACAACTACTTGGTCTTACCTGATTTGTAAGGGAGACAACTACTTGGTCTTTGACTGCTGTCATTTCTTGATACATTTGAATCTGTTCCATCAAACCACATAGTTGGCTATCCTTTTCCCTGCATAATAACACACTTATTCATCATCACTGTACAGGCGAATAATTCATCTGTAATTATTACAGTATTTAAGGTTTACATACTTCAAAGTCATTTCATGTTGCTCTTTTTGTTGTCGAATCTGTTCCTCAAGCTGGATGAGAAAAAAAAAACATTCACTGTGTGGGGGAGGGGTGGGCATATATGCTATAGTATGAAGTATATGATACATTTGATGTGTATGTATTCTTGGCAGGGTAGGGTTAGTGAAGGGTATTGTCTTACTTTATGTATGTATTCTTCCTTAGTTTGTAACTGATCTTCAAGTTTCCTTTGATCTGAATGTAAACTGCAAACAATAACCATGGCAACATGATAAGATAAACACAATGTCAAGAGCAGCAGCAGCAACAACAACAACAATAATAACAATACAACAAGGCACATTTCAATAGAAACGTATTAAAGGTACAATAAATTACATTTGCACAGTCTTGCCTACCTATCTGATTTCTCAATTTGGAATCGCCTGAAAGACAGTAAAAGTAATAAGAATAAGTGATTGACAGGGTAAGTAAATGATTGACAGGGTAAGTAAATGATTGGCAGGGTAAGTAAATGATTGACAGGGTAAGTACATGATTGACAGGGTAAGTACATGATTGACAGGGTAAGTAAATGATTGACAGGGTAAGTACATGATTGACAGGGTAAGTACATGATTGACAGGGTAAGTACATGATTGACAGGGTAAGTAAATGATTGACAGGGTAAGTAAATGATTGACAGGGTAAGTACATGATTGACAGGGTAAGTAAATGATTGACAGGGTAAGTAAATGATTGACAGGGTAAGTACATGATTGACAGGGTAAGTAAATGATTGACAGGGTAAGTAAATGATTGACAGGGTAAGTACATGATTGACAGGGTAAGTAAATGATTGACAGGGTAAGTAAATGATTGGCAGGGTAAGTAAATGATTGACAGGGTAAGTAAATGATTGGCAGGGTAAGTAAATGATTGACAGGGTAAGTACATGATTGACAGGGTAAGTAAATGATTGACAGGGTAAGTACATGATTGACAGGGTAAGTACATGATTGACAGGGTAAGTACATGATTGACAGGGTAAGTAAATGATTGACAGGGTAAGTAAATGATTGACAGGGTAAGTACATGATTGACAGGGTAAGTAAATGATTGACAGGGTAAGTTAATGATTGACAGGGTAAGTACATGATTGACAGGGTAAGTAAATGATTGACAGGGTAAGTAAATGATTGACAGGGTAAGTACATGATTGACAGGGTAAGTAAATGATTGACAGGGTAAGTAAATGATTGACAGGGTAAGTATCATGTCTCATTGATTTGAAGTTGTTCTGCTAAGTAGAAGAACAAGTGTGTTTTACATGTACCTCAGTACTTCATGCAGGTTTAGAATGACTTCTTGTCTAACAGATATTTCCCTTGAAAATACAAACAAATCATGGCAAAGTAAAGGATGGGTGGCTGACATAACATTCCTGGCAGATTCGCTACTAAAGGGTGAATTACTCTGGATTTACAGAGATGAAGAGGGACTTGTGTGACTGCTTTCAAAGGCAAATCGAAACTCTAGTGAGTACACTAGCTAGCATGGACTACGTCGGTGTATAATGCTAAATTCAAAGGTTAAAGGAAATCTATAACACTACTTTGCTATCAAAGGCACATGTATAGTATATGGTTAGAGGTTATTGATTGATTTATTGCCCCCATGGGTTATGTGGTCAAGCACGGCACTGACGATGGTCATACCAACACCCTCAGTAGGTCTTTAATGTCCTTTCATGTCTAATAGTAATGGTTGGTTTACTTCCTTCTGCAGACAGGTTTCATTTTAAACTAACAACAGCCTATGAGTTGAAATAAAGTTTCATTTTATGTATGTATGTACTGCTTATAAGCAGGTCTTACTCTCTTGCAGATGACAGATCTGTTTCACAAGTTTCCAATGCTGAAATAAGCTAAAAAGAATAAAGAGATTAAAATAAATCAAAGCGCACATAATATACCAATAATTATTATAAAACAATAATCTATCATTTCTTACTTTTTCACATTCTTGACACTTGGCAGGACCTGGTGTACTGGTTGATTTACTGGCTGCAAATTTCCTGTACATAACAATGATTACATACAACACTAGTACAGACAACCTTCAGGGTAATGTTTTGGGGTTCCTATGTAAAAGAAGATGAGAGAGACTAGGGACGAGAAATGAGATAAATACATTTATCTTCCAGTCCTCCTCTCCTGAAATCCCACAGGACTCCCAAACAGCAAGAATTGCCTGCAGTCAGGTAAATAATAATGCAATATTAAATACCTTCGTAATGTATCAGCTATCTTTACTGATTCCATATTTGGGCTACAAAGATGAGTTTAATACTGATAAATAGAGTAAAAATTTGATACAAAAAGTACATAATTATATTAATTGTGTGTTTTTCAATCAATAATGACATGTAGTATCAATATTATTTAAAAATAATACACATCTTTGGATATCCAGGGTCATTACTGTCATCCTTTGAGCCTGAATTAGAATGAACATTCCTTGGCACACAGCACTAGTGATGAACACCTTGCGTCCTGGCAAGGAAGTACAAGCTACAATACCACAACCCTTTTCTTGGTATCAAACATTATTTTACTCTACCTTGGAGTTGGAGGCTTTTCTTCATTCTTAATTGTTACTTGTACAGCGTCATCCTTTTCTTCATACTGTTTTAAGTGACTTTGAAAAGAACTGACAAAACAACACACAATAAAACTCTATGTTACAAATAATGCCAACAGTAAATATTACATTATTCTCTCTCTCTTTGGTGTACAGCATTTTCATCAACATACCTCTGATTTGTGATGTCAATATCTTGACTATTTGTGGTTGTATTTTGTTCAGTGCTCTCTTCTGATTCTTCAGACACAGATGATGGGATGTTTACAGCAGGAATGAAGACAGTGGAAAACCTTTTTACACTGAAAAACATTTCAGATCATGATTCAATAATATACATGTGTAAACTGCCACTACAATTACAAAATAATATCATAACTATGGAATGACATAACCTACACTACATTAGTTGTTGATTTCTTTACCTCAAGTTTTTAAACTCAGTTCTTATATTGTTAAATGACAGGTTAAACACTCCTCCTGATGGTGACCTTAGAGCTGCTTCTTGGCCTACTGTTTCTGGTGGTGGCACTAACTGCATAACACGACTTTCTTCTGCCTTGGAATCTGCTGCAGTAGCAGAAAGGTTGTAATGTCATGTCAATAATGTGACATTATTTAGAGAGGATGTCACATGACAGTGTTACATAGTACTATTAAAATGTACTATTAACACAAATAGCATTACCATGTGCCATCATCATCATCATTACCATCACCATGTGCCATCACCACCATCACCATGTGCCATCATCACCATGTGCCATCATCACCATCACCATGTGCCACCATCACCATGTGCCATCATCATCACCATCATCATCACCATGTGCCATCACCACCATCACCATGTGCCATCATCATCACCATCATCATCACCATGTGCCATCATCACCATCACCATGTGCCATAATCATCACCATCATCATCACCATCATCATGTGCCATCACCACCATCACCATGTGCCATCATCATCACCATGATCATGTGCCATCATCACCATCACCATGTGCCAGCATCATCATCATCATCATCACCATCACTATGTGCCATCATCATCATCACCGGTGATGATGGCACATGGTGATGGTGGCACATGGTGATGGTGGCACATGGTGATGATGGTGATGATGGCACATGGCACATGGTGATGATGATGGTGGCACATGATGATGGTGGTGATGGTGGTGGTGGCACATGGTGATGATGGTGATGATGGCACATGGCACATAGTGATGATGGCACATGGTGATGGTGGCACATGGTGATGGTGATGATGGCACATGGTGATGGTGGCACATGGTGATGGTGGCACATGGTGATGATGATGATGGCACATGGTGATGGTGGCACATGGTGATGATGGTGATGATGGCACATGGCACATGGTGATGATGGCACATGGTGATGGTGGCACATGGTGATGGTGGCACATGGTTATGGTGATGATGGCACATGGTGATGGTGGCACATGGTGATGGTGGCACATGGTGATGATGATGATGGCACATGGTGATGGTGGCATATGGTGATGGTGGCACATGGTGATGGTGGCACATGGTGATGATGGCACATGGCACATGGCGATGATGATGATGGCACATGGTGATGGTGGCACATGGTGATGGTGATGATGGCATATGGTGATGGTGGCACATGGTGATGGTGGCACATGGTGATGGTGGCACATGGTGATGATGGTGATGATGGCACATGGCACATGGTGATGATGGCACATGGTGATGGTGGCACATGGTGATGATGGTGATGATGGCACATGGCACATGGCGATGATGGCACATGGTGATGGTGGCACATGGTGATGGTGGCACATGGTGATGGTGGCACATGGTGATGGTGATGATGGCACATGGTGATGGTGGCACATGGTGATGGTGGCACATGGTGATGATGATGATGGCACATGGTGATGGTGGCACATGGTGATGATGGCACATGGCACATGGTGATGATGGCACATGGTGATGGTGGCACATGGCACATGGTGATGGTGGCACATGGTGATGATGGCACATGGCACATGGTGATGATGGCACATGGTGATGGTGGCACATGGTGATGATGGCACATGGCACATGGCGATGGTGGCACATGGTGATGATGGCACATGGCACATGGTGATGATGGCACATGGTGATGGTGGCACATGGTGATGGTGGCACATGGTGATGGTGATGATGGCACATGGTGATGGTGGCACATGGTGATGGTGGGTGATGATGATGGTGATGATGGCACATGGTGATGGTGGCACATGGTGATGATGATGATGGCACATGGTGATGGTGGCACATGTTGATGATGGTGATGATGGCACATGGCACATGGTGATGATGGCACATGGTGATGGTGGCACATGGTGATGATGGTGATGATGGCACATGGCACATGGCGATGATGGCACATGGCGATGATGGCACATGGTGATGGTGGCACATGGTGATGGTGGCACATGGTGATGGTGATGATGGCACATGGTGATGGTGGCACATGGTGATGGTGATGATGGCACATGGTGATGGTGGCACATGGTGATGGTGGCACATGGTGATGGTGATGATGGCACATGGTGATGGTGGCACATGGTGATGGTGGCACATGGTGATGATGATGATGGCACATGGTGATGGTGGCATATGGTGATGGTGGCACATGGTGATGGTGGCACATGGTGATGGTGATGATGGCACATGGTGATGGTGGCACATGGTGATGGTGGCACATGGTGATGGTGGCACATGGTGATGATGATGATGGCACATGGTGATGGTGGCACATGTTGATGATGGTGATGATGGCACATGGGCACATGGTGATGATGGCACATGGTGATGGTGGCACATGGTGATGATGGTGATGATGGCACATGGCACATGGCGATGATGGCACATGGTGATGGTGGCACATGGTGATGGTGGCACATGGTGATGGTGATGATGGCACATGGTGATGGTGGCACATGGTGATGGTGGCACATGGTGATGATGATGATGGCACATGGTGATGGTGGCACATGGTGATGATGGCACATGGCACATGGTGATGATGGCACATGGTGATGATGGCACATGGTGATGGTGGCACATGGCACATGGTGATGGTGGCACATGGTGATGATGGCACATGGCACATGGTGATGATGGCACATGGTGATGGTGGCACATGGTGATGATGGCACATGGCACATGGTGATGGTGGCACATGGTGATGGTGGCACATGGTGATGATGGCACATGGCACATGGTGATGATGGCACATGGTGATGGTGGCACATGGTGATGATGGCACATGGCACATGGTGATGGTGGCACATGGTGATGGTGGCACATGGTGATGATGGCACATGGCACATGGTGATGATGGCACATGGTGATGGTGGCACATGGTGATGATGGCACATGGCACATGGTGATGATGGCACATGGTGATGGTGGCACATGGTGATCACCATGTGCCACCATCACCATGTGCCATCATCATCATCACCATGTGCCACCATCACCATGTGCCATCATCACCATGTGCCATCATCACCATCACCATGTGCCATCATCATCATCATCATCACCATGTGCCATCATCACCATCATCATTACCATCACCATGTGCCATCATCACCATCATCATTACCATCACCATGTGCCATCATCACCATCACCGGCATGTGTCATCATCATCATCATCATCATTACCATCACCATGTGCCATCATCATCATCACAATGTGCCATCATCATTACCATCACCATGTGCCATCATCATCATCATCATTACCATCACCATGTGCCATGGGTCATCACCATCACCATGTGCCATCATCATCATCATTACCATCACCATGTGCCATCATCATCATCACCATGTGCCATCATCATCATCACCAGGTGCCATCATCATCATCACCATCATCATGGTCGTGATCATACCTGAATTATTGTCAGCATTTTCTTGTTCATGTTCATCACGTCCTATGAGTCCACCAGATCCATACTATCAATAAACAAGCTTAATGGAAACTAGCAAGTATAATACTGTGAAAACTTACTTAACTTTACTGGCCATTGTGAGCCTTATAAAGCCCTTAGTCAGAGTAAGAGTGGCCAAGGCTTGAAACGTCAGTAAAGTTTAAAAGTACTCATAGTGTTGGGTACTTTTGAATTAATACATGTTATGTAATATCCAAGTAAAACATTGTACATAATATGCCATCATAAATTACCACAACTGATGCAGCATTGCTCAAGTCCCTGTTTTGGGCAGCTAAATGTGTACGCTTTCTACTGTAGTCACGCCTTTTTGCCTGTCAAAAAGTATGCATTTCAATATGAGTCACTGTGCCATATACACTGTGCCATACACACTGTCCCATATACACTGTCCCATATAGTCCCATATACACTGTCCCATATACACTATCCCATATAGTCCCATATACACTGTCCCATATACACTATCCCATATACACTACTGTCCCATATACATGTACACTGTCCCATATACACTATCCCATATACACTGTATATACTGTAATGTTGCAACCAACCTGTAATTCCTGTAACCAAAACATCATGGTCTGTTTGTCTTTTGCTTGTAGATGGTATTTCCTGTCTGAAACACTGACAAACAATACAAGCAACAGATAATGTACATGTCTTACTGAAAGTATTCTAGCTCATTGTTACCATATACAAACAATACAAGCAACAGATAATGTACATGTCTTACTGAAAGTATTCTAGCTCATTGTTACCATATACAAACAATACAAGCAACAGATAATGTACATGTCTTACTGAAAGTATTCTAGCTCATTGTTACCATATACAAACAATACAAGCAACAGATAATGTACATGTCTTACTGAAAGTATTCTAGCTCATTGTTACCATATACAAACAATACAAGCAACAGATAATGTACATGTCTTACTGAAAGTATTCTAGCTCATTGTTACCATATACAAACAATACAAGCAACAGATAATGTACATGTCTTACTGAAAGTATTCTAGCTCATTGTTACCATATATCAAACTGATTAAGTCTCTCTTGCACTTGAAAGGAGAATGTTGCATTTGCTACATCAATGAACCTGTGGATTGTGACATTATACAGACTTGAGATACAACAACAACAACAACAACAATTTTATTATATTTAATAAGTATGTGTACATACAATAAATACCATCAGCTAATAGTGAATCAAGGCTGGGGTAAAATCTTTGAAAACATATTTAATATAAATGTATAATTTCATTATTGTTAGTCATGTGACACTTGTTCTCTCCTATTCATTAGAAATGTCTGTAATAATAAAATATGGAGGTTATATTTGAGATAGATTTGTACTCACCCAAGAGGTACATGATCTTGTGGTGTTCTGTAGTAGTGAAGTCTGCAGCGACTTTCATCAAACACAAACCTACAATGATGTAGCATAGATGACATCACTTTTGACATGACACAGAGCCATAATGCACATTATCAAGCAAATAATTATGTACCATCTTGACTTCCATGTCTTTATAATGCCTTTCTCTGAAAGATAACATAGAATATAAACACTTTATTTCAATCTCAAAATCTTATAGCTGGGTACATGTGCCATACTACTATACAATACAACAAAACTTCCCATAAATAAGCAGATACCTACATTTGTACACTTAAGCTTGGTCCCAAGGGTATATTCATTAATGGGAATTGTTCCCAACTATATATTATTACTAAGACAATACTAACCTCCAAGCTTGTTTAAAAATCCACATAACTTTGGCACACTCTAAAGATCAATTAATAAATGAAGTATAAAAACTACATTCATAAATAAGATTACAAAATAGTTGAATCCATATTTTTTGTAAAAATGTAATCAGTCTGCAGTTGCCAGCAATTTGCAAGATTATCAAAAAGTATATACTTTCAATAACTATGTACAACTGACCACATGGCATACGACAGTACTTATGATATACATGTATTGTAATTATAAACACTTATAACTCATTTATAGCCTACATTCATTTGCATGGTAACACAATTTCTAGATGCTGTGTGAAATTGACAACTAAATATGATAAAGGCTGAGACTGAAACCAACTTGTCAAGGAACCTCTATCATACAATTAAGGTTTCACTTGCAAAAACATTGAAAGTAGAACTACTGAAAGTCTACATGGATATATCACATGCAGACTGGAAGTCTTCATAACTAGTTTCAGTTTTGCATCTGAACAATCAAACGGCAGAGAATGTTAATCTAATCACGATATCTATTGAATGTTTCACAATAAATGACAATATACTCCTATTATATTTAATAGCATTAAGGCTGATCTCACTGGTTTGCCAAGTCCCAGGGATTTACATGTGACGTATATAGAGCTACATGTATATATATAGCAATGGGCAAATAAATTAACATCAATCAACTTTACAGAGCACAATAGGCCATATGCACTAACGGGTCACGTGACCCAACTTTCTCAAATCAAGCAGCAGTGTCAAAATGAACTCCAGAAATGAAAAGAGCAGCTCGATATTAGTAAGAAGGCGAAATTTCAGGTCATAACGTCTGACACAGCAGAAATGACATGAAATATAAAATCGAGTGTTTTCTAATAATTTGTTTGGAAAATGCATTGGATGGCATTTTTTGCCATCCAGCACATTTTTCCATACGAATCTTAATAAAATTTGCAATTTTATATTTCATGCCATTTCTGCTGTGTTAAACATTATAAGCTGAAATTTCGCCTTTTTACTAATATCGAGCTGCTCTTTTCATTTCTGGAGTTCATTTTGACACTGCTGCTTGATTTGAGAAAGTTGGGTCACGTGACCCGTTAGTGCATATGGCCTATTTACAGCAGTTGGCAATATTACACAGACGTTCAAACTTGTGAACAAGCCTGCGTTACTATTTATTTTTATTATTTGAGTGGACGTTTGCAAATTCAGGGACGCATTTGGAAGTTTGATTGACAGAATTTAAACCCCATGCAAACCCCAACGAGACAATGTTGTTTGAACTTGTAAGTGAGAATAAAGATGTCAACTCAGGAAATAACATTACTATAACAACTTGACAACTTTTATAATATTAAAGTTATGTAACTTATTTGTTATAAAGCCTACATCTACAACTGGTTCGATCCAGAATTATAGTTAATGTGATAATTGCCATTCATGTCAAGCAAGTAAAGCTAAAACACTTGAACTGTAAATACCATGGAATCGTGTGAGAGAGAATAAATAACAAACTGTCAGGGTCTGCATGACTGCATATGGGTTCAGCCTAATCTAAAGCAGCGTGCAACTCTTGTGCCCTTTCGTTTCAGCAATATTATATTATTATACTGACATTTTATCATGATTGTAAATAAAAAAACATAGATACAAATAATCTCAGCTTCTTGAAAGGCGAAAGTACAATAACACAGAGAACCGGAAATAAAAGCTGAATGTACTTCTGCTTGTACTTTTGCAAAGTGTCAAGTCTATTTGAGCTCTAACAAGCCTCAAAGTCTTATTCTATTTACATCAATAGATACCTTTGACTTTCCAGAGGCTTGTGGTGTGGATATTTCGCTATCAGAACCTATATTTGTCCGTGAGGAGTGTAAAATTTCAGAAGGAAGAGCGAGAACTTCCCAGGAATCCTCCATCTTTAGTATTTGTTAATCATTACATTAATTATGCTAATTTATGACATTCTCTATGAGAAGGACTGGGCTCTAGTTGCGCAATATTTCCATCGACCGGTTGAAAGAAGTTCGTGTTAGAATCTTTGATCGTAGTTTAGTTGTGAACAAATTAGTCTTTTCACCGCTGATTATCGACATGGCTGAAAAGAAAGAAAAGAAAAGGTCAAGGAAAGATAAAACAGAAGAAAAGGAAACTTTAAAATCAAGTTTGAAGGTAGATTTGATGTGATTCTTTGGGTCATACCGCCGGTACACGTGTTTGCGAGTCAAAACATTTTAGACATTTGATCATTTTTACTGCTTTGTTTCGTAATAACTGAGAACTATTGGAACCTCATTTCAAACTATTTGAAAATGAAGTATTTCATGTCTAATAATCTATTATAGACGAGTGCATTTCGCATATTTTTCAAAAAATACCATAGCGCCTAGCTAGTACTGTGATACCAGTAGGCAGTACTGTAAGCTTTATTTAGCCAATATGTGAGGCGACAGTTCCTTCAGACCAGGCTTGCTAAAGGTATTCAGACTTATCTATTGTATTTACAGGAAGAAAAGAAGTCTAAGAAGAAACGTAAGCTTGAAGAAAGTCCAGATGACAGAACTGAGGAGAAGAAGAGAAAACTAAGAGAAGAGAGAGACGTTGATGATGGGGTATGTATGGCGAAAATCTGAGTATTAAAATACTCAATAATAAACAATTATTGGATGAGGTTTTGATGATATCCGCAATTATCAATGTAGAGTAAGTGTTTACGGCTGAGACCAATAACATTTGCCGAGACATTGACTGGGCATTGATAATTCCGGATATTATCAAAACCGAATTCAATAATTGTTTTATTATACATTGTCTATGTGGATTGACTCATAATACAAAGATATAAGCAATCCAACAACAACAACAAATGAATGTAGATGACAGCACTGCAGAAACCTACAGATAACAACCAATCCGCTGACCTACGCAGGCTCGTTTTTGCAGATAACTGCCTACAGATAACCACCTGTCTGCTGAAATATCGCTGGCGTGCACTGATAGTTACAATTGTCTATAGGCTCTAAACCAATGAGAATACAGATACTGAGTACAATGTATTATAATATTATTTAGTGTGTCATACTGTTCTATAGCATTAGGTATTCTTTTGGTGCTCAAGTATTATAAATTGGGTTACCTGTTGTTGAGTGAGTGAACTACATGTACATGTAGTGATTGAGGGAGGGATTGGTACAGGATCAGGTCATGCAGTGGATGTGTAATATCAGAAGTACATAACTAGAAGTGTCCATCTGTATAATAGATCTGTCATACATCAGATTAGCGAGTGAGCTATTTTTAGAACTGAGTTCAAGCGCACGCTCGATGATGTGTTGTGGCGTTGGCATGCAACAGCGCGCACATTTCACTGCTAAAATGTATTCAAAAACCAATCAGAAATGCATAGTTTCGATGCTTATCAATGTGGATAGTAGCTGAGTGTCAAGAAAAGTTTAATTCTACTGAGAATAAATAGAAATGTCATTGTTGTTTATGATTTTGCTTGTTACAGATTAATTGTAATTGGAATTCAACTAATCAGTCAAAAGTTTGAAATTTCATGCATTTTTGATCATGAAGGAGCAAGAAAAATGACAAAACAGAAGAGGATTTGACTGGTTTTTAAATACATTTTAGCAGTGAAATGCGCACGCTGTTGCCAATGCCACAACACATCATCGAGCGCTCGCTTGAACTCAGTTCTAAAAATAGCTCACTCGCTAATCTGATGTATGACAGATCTATTATACAGATGGACACTTCTAGTTATGTACTGTACTTCTGGTAATTAATATACATCATACACAAAGTAGCATAGTGTAGCGGGACAGAATCAACAACAACAAAAAGCTAATACACATATATATATTATATATATAATCATAGATATTGCTTGTGACATCATTAACTTTTTCTTTTTTATACCCCCAACATGCTGCTGCATCTTTGTACGTTAGATCTCCAGGGATTGATTGCGAACTAGCAATAGGGACTTTCAATGATGATGGGTTTAATAATGACCCTAAACCTCAAATTAGATTTAAACACGAAACCGCGCTATAAAAGGGACTGGACCGCCTTCATTTCACACCTTTCCAGCTCAGTTGAATCAATTTGAAATGGTGGAGTAACATCTTCGTATTCATGTCGTATTGAACGACTCAAAGTTCATAATTATTATTCAACTGGACTTCGATAAAACTGAGCTAAATATCAATATTTTCAAAACTGATCATTCAAAACTAATAACAAGATTTTGAAAATGAGTTCTTGATGTTATTAAAAAAACGAAGAAAGTCAACAATTTGAAATTCAATTTTTTGAATTTAAATTTCGCTCCCATTACGATGCAGAGCTCTTGACAGTACGATGGATGACTGACAACTGAAGGTGTTAGCTGCCTGGCACAGGCCCTTTTATAGCGCGGTTTCGTGTTTAATGTTAAAATGGCAATACAGATCTATAAGATACTAATTAAAACTTTGTATTGTACTAAATAGTACTATAATTGAACAATAGAAATATTCTTTTGGTGCTCAATTTTTTCAGGTCGAAGTAAGTGTGGCGCAAAAAGAAGGGGATTTTTCAAAATTTAGAATATCTTCAAAGACTATCCTTACATTAGAAGGTACATCCATCATTGCACACTTGTATCCTTACATTAGAAGGTACATCCATCATTGCACACTTGTATCCTTACATTAGAAGGTACATCCATCATTGCACACTTGTATCCTTACATTAGAAGGTACATCCATCATTGCACACTTGTATCCTTACATTAGAAGGTACATCCATCATTGCACACTTGTATCCTTACATTAGAAGGTACATCCATCATTGCACACTTGTATCCTTACATTAGAAGGTACATCCATCATTGCACACTTGTATCCTTACATTAGAAGGTACATCCATCATTGCACACTTGTATCCTTACATTAGAAGGTACATCCATCATTGCACACTTGTATCCTTACATTAGAAGGTACATCCATCATTGCACACTTGTATCCTTACATTAGAAGGTACATCCATCATTGCACACTTGTATCCTTACATTAGAAGGTACATCCATCATTGCACACTTGTATCCTTACATTAGAAGGTACATCCATCATTGCACACTTGTATCCTTACATTAGAAGGTACATCCATCATTGCACACTTGTATCCTTACATTAGAAGGTACATCCATCATTGCACACTTGACATATGATTGTATATCTATTATAAATCTAAATCTTTTATCTATTTTGTTGTTTGTGTTATTGACTATTGGTGCATTATTTGAAGTGTTTCTAACCATTTTGTTCATCCATTCCAGACAGAGGAATTACATATCTCTTTCCAATTCAAGCTCACACATATGACTATATCTATGATGGTTTTGATGTTATTGCTCAAGCAAGTAAGAAATATGAATTGATGAAGATATAGAAAACAAGTGCGAGTGCTATGTGCAGATTTAGAGCATGCGGGACTGATCAGAACACAAGAGAAGTGTTAGGAGAATTAAGCATGAGCGGAGTGCTTCTCAACACTTCTCGAGTGTTCTGATCATGATCAGTGCACACATAGCACATAGCACAGCGGACAAGTTTTCTATTTCTTTTATAAAATACAATTATGATTTTAAGGCAAATGTTCAATTTTGTTCATTACAAAAATGTTTGAATATCTGCAATGAACACGTGCTGTGTGCTCTCATAAAGCACGCGGAATACACATCCTTTGGCCAATCAGAGTGCGCATTATATCATAGTTATTTTATATCGACCTTTTCTAAGCTGCTTTTACTAATAAACCCTAATCTGTTCTTTCTATTCAGGGACTGGAACTGGAAAGACAGTAAGTCAAATAAATAATAAAGATGCTTTCATTGTTTTAGGTTCTCTTACAAATCAAGTCTATACATGATACAAAATCTGATTATAGTAATTGTTGTTGTGATTCTGTTATAGCTATCCTTTGCACTTCCTGTAATGGAAAAGCTACAAAAGCAGAATCTTGACCAGCCACGAGGAAGACCTCCAAAGGTATTAAAATAAGACTATCACTAAACAGTCCATGCAGTCATGTTTGTTATTCAAATGTTTGATGGTTATGTTACAGGTCAAATTTAATTTCAGGTCATTTTAAATTCAACCTAGGTTGAATTTTTTTAACCTAGGTTTATTTTTTTCAACCTAGGTCATATTTTGAATATCTAAGATTCTTAAAAGGGATTTATTTTTGGGGACTCATTAAAAAAACAGGGGCTTGGATTTTTTTAGGGGGTTCTCAAAAGAACTAGACGACTTCCTGGCACCCACCCCTCCCTTCATTCTCTCCCTACCTATCCCTCCTTTCCTTTCCTGTCTGCCTACATTATTTCTGTCTATCTGTCTATTTATACCATATTAACATATTTTTTTCAATTTTTGTCTTACCTTGTCTGGGACTCGAACTCAGAACTCTGACTGTAGACCAGCGTTGACCAGCGCATTAACCAACTATGCCATCGAGGATTTCGATGTCGGATTAGCATCATATTTACATTTTATTAATGTTATTCGTTTTCTATTATGTCATGATGTCATTTAAATTCACGCATGCGCGCTAGATCAAAACACGGACTTGGCAATATGGCGGTTCACGAACCATGGGTTGATCGTGAGGCTTTCTAAAGAGAAATATAACAACCTGAAACAGGAAACTAAAAGTACAAATTCGCTTGTGACTTTCGTACTTTGTACTTGACAGACAAATTTTATGAAAAGGCAAATAAATTCCTTAGTGGTGCCTCGTTCAATTCACGGACGGCCGTGATCTGAGTTGAGTTTGTCATCCGGTTCGTTCTCTCCCTTGCTTCGAGGGTTTTTCGCTGGGTACTCCCGTTATCCTCCCTTGGTAAAAACGAATTAGTGAGACAAGTGTTGGGTGTACAGAATATAGAATGTAGTAAGAAGTGAGTGTGAAAGTCGTGTCCCCACTAGCAGTACTGATATAAACACTTGACACGTTAAACATGGTATTTATTTATTTATTTTACTAGTAGCAGTTTGTATTCACATCAATGCGTCAACTGCACTTCCGTGTCTTGCTCTCTAGTACAACGAATTAAGCAGCTTGTATTCACGTCAACGTGTCAACGCTTCCCTGTCTTGCTCTTTAGTAGAACGAAGCAGCTTGTATTCACGTCAACACGTACCTGTATTGCTCTCTAGTAGAACGAAGCAGATTGTATTCATTCCTACCAAGTCTACCCCAATCCTAACCCTAAACCTAACCCCAAGGTACAAATGTACTTGATTACTATAGCCTTCCCTAATACTAACCCTAAACCTAACCCCAAGGTACTTGATTACTATAGCCTTCCCCAATACTAACCCTAAACCTAACCCCAAGGTACTTGATTACGTACTATAGCCTTCCCCAATACTTAACCCAAAACCTAACCCCAAGGTACTTGGTTACTATAGCCTTCCCCAATACTATCCCTAAACCTAACCCCAAGGTACTTGATTACTTAGCCTTCCCAAATACTAACCCTAAACCTAACCCCAAGGTACTTGATTACTATAGCCTTCCCAAATACTAGTGTTAACCCTAAACCTAACCCCAAGGTACTTGATTACTATATAATCTTCCCTAATACTAATAACCTAGGTTGAAAAAAATCAACCTAGAAAAAAATAACCTAGGTTAAAAACATTAAAAAAAATTCAACCTATAGGTTAAAAAAAATGACCTGAAATTAAATTTGACCTGTAACAGTTACATGTAAATGTACATGTGCAGTGGTGAGGTAAACTGCAATCCTAATTCAAGTCCAAATATCTCTCTATTGTAGGTTCTTGTAATGGCACCTACAAGAGAACTTGCAAAACAGGTTGGAAAGGAGTTTGAAGATCTGAAGTCAGAACTCAAAGTTTTTTGTATTTATGGAGGAATGCCATATAATCCACAAGGTAAGACCAGTGAATGTAGTAATCAGTGTTATTTAATGACATGGTTTTAAATAATATCAATTTTCTATGTATTTTAGAATATGCTATCAGAAATGGATTGGATGTCCTTGTTGGAACTCCAGGAAGAATTCTTGATTTCATGCGACAAGGAACATTAGACCTTTCCAAGTTAAAGTAAATTTTCAATAATATCATTTGTCTCTCTACCGTTGTTATCAGTGATTTAAAAATGAGCTATTTTTCTCTGCAGCCATGTTATTTTGGATGAAGTTGACAGAATGCTTGATATGGGTTTCTCTGACTCAGTTGAGGAAATTCTTGCACAGTCGTTTACAGAGAAAAGAGAAGAAAAGCCACAAACATTGCTGTTTTCAGCTACACTTCCACCATGGGCACTAGCAACAGCAACGAAGTACATGAAAAAAGACAAGAAATTGGTAGATTTGATTGGACATGACAAAGTGAAAACTGCTGAAACTGTGCAGGTATATTACATGTTATGCATAAACTTGCTTGTCAGGACAATGATGTCATTAGTATTATCTTGTGTCATTTCAGCATATGGCTATAAAGTGCCACTATTCTTCCAGAGCCTCCACAATTGGTGATGTTGTTCAGGTATTAAAGTGTTCATACAAAATGTACATTAATTAGCGTAAAATGCTCTCAAATTCATTTTCAGTTAAGCATATTGGTTGTGATCAAAAGGAAAATGTGACACAGAAATGTTTAGTTTTATATCTAACTAAATTTGTTTCTCCAACTCTGCAGGTCTACTGTGGTGCACATGGTCGTACTGTCATTTTTGCAGAAACAAAGAAAGATGTCAATGAACTTGCACTGAACTCATCTCTGAAACAAGTAAGTGAAGAGTCAAGTTTTGTATTCTGTTTGCTTTTTGCCTCTAGATTTACAAACTTACAAAATTATTAATACAAACTGTTGCTAATCTAACTTGTTCATATTCAAGGAAACACAAGTATTGCATGGTGACATTCCACAGAAACAGAGAGAAATGACTCTAAAGGTAATTAATGCATTGTTATTCTGCATCTATACCATGACAACCATACTCACTCGTTCCTTTTTGTAAAGCGCGCTATTGGACAATTTCTTGGAAATAGTACTACTGTACAGATGTATATAAATAAATAAATAAATTATTATTTTTTCCTTTCACCAGAGTTTTCGTGAGGGAAAGTTTCGTTGTCTGGTTGCTACAGATGTTGCTGCTCGAGGTCTGGACATACCTGAAATAGACCTTGTTGTACAATGTGAACCACCAAAGGTACATCACCAAGTAATCAATGTTTAATAGAATATATATTGATATGTCGTACAAATAGAGAGGATTGTCAATTCAATTTGGCCTGAAGATAAAATCCACAAATGAAACACAATGTACTTCACACCAATTCGCATTGATGTTGATCAATCAATGTTGTCATTGATTTTCTGCAGGACGTGGATGCCTACATCCATCGGTCAGGACGTACTGGTCGTGCTCATCGTGAGGGTATCTGTATTGTCTTCTACAAACCACAGCAAGAAATGATGGTACAAAACGTGGAACGCAGAGCGGTAAAGACATACACTCCATAAATTAACATGTTATTTGAAGATAAACATAATTCCCTGATGATGGGTCGATCAATTGACCCGAAAGCTTGGAGTCCATTAAACTTTAAAATCGCGTAGAAGAAACTATGTTTATCTTCAAATAATGAATAAATTATCCTACAAACAATCTCTAAAGTAACATGTTGTTCTCTTTTTAATGCTTTCATCTTTTACTTTATTTTGAGTTCTTTGTGCTGAAACTTGGACACAAATCTTTTCGCAGGGAATCAAGTTTAAGCGCATTGGAGCTCCTCAGCCCTCTGACATCATCAAAGCATCTGCTGAAGATGCATGCAGGTACATGTATGCTTGTGCAGTCAATCAATATGCTATATTTAATGAGGGTGACACTGACTAACAACCCTGTGGCCCTCATAAAAAGTATTAATAATTATTTAAAGACTTCTATCTTTGCTTAACCATTGATTGAATCTCAATATACCAGATTCTTGGATCAAATTCCCTCAGACGTGTTGGAGCACTTCCGTGAGGCATCTGAGAAATTAATCGATGAAAAAGGTGCAGTAGATGCTGTGGCAGCAGCCCTGGCACAAATCTCAGGAACTACAGAAATCAAATCACGATCACTGCTTTCATCACAAGAGGGCTATACTACATATATAATGACATGTGATGTCGCAGATCCAGTCCGTTCAACAGGATACATGTGGCGTGTCATAGAAAACAACCTCCCCCCTGAAGTGAAACCTGAAGTGAGGGGAATGAGGCTAGTTGGTGACAGAAAGGTATCAACTTCATCTCCATCTCCTAGCTAGCTCACTGACAAGTATTATTAGTTCATTAGCCTGCGTGGCGGCCCAAAGGGTACAGATCGGAGGGACTAGGGATCGGAGGGGATCGGAAAAGGGAAGGGAAGGGGGACTGAGGAGAGGGGAAAATGAGGGAGAATGGGGAGAGAGGGGGAGGGAGAGCCTGCAGCAAAGACCCTTGATTTTACCAAATTTTACGTCCTGCAAACGGACGCTAAATTCTCATTGGTTGATCCGGCGCGAGATGAATTCTGATTGGTGGAAGTCTATAACACGTTGTTGACAACCGATTTTGACGCTTTGCAGATTTCTTAGGGCAAACGTCGAACTATTTTCAAAATTGGCTCATGCATGGTTACAACAACTTTTTGTGTTTGAAAACTAGAGGTGTAGTGTTTGAGCGTTGTGACAAAGTCGCTCCAGAGTCGTAATTTCCGACTTGGATTGAATCTATTTTTATAGAGCGATAAATATGGTGGACGAAGGTCATTTTGACAAGCGAACATCGGATTAGTTTATGATCTTCAGAAAGAGCAACGGGAAGGGCTAGAGCGACTCTGCCGTGGGGAGGACTTGTTGGATGTTTTACCGACTAGTAATTCTAGTTATCACTCCTTTGCTGAGCATTATCAAACACCAAATTATGGAAGTTGAAGCCATGGGTTTAAATAAAGGGTTACCATCTTTGTAATCTCGACAATCTCGAAGATGTCCCCCTCCCCTTCCCCCTCCGATCCCTAGTCCCTCCGATCCGTACCCTTTGGGCCGCCACGCAGGCTATTAGTTCATAAGCTTGCTCATTATATAATGAGTCACTATGGTCAATTATCTTCGCTATGAAACCACCTTTCCAAGTGACCATTTCACAAATAATAATAATAATAATCCATTTTTTCTCCATTTTTTTTCTAACTTCTCATTCAAATGCCATAGATATTAACACTTGTAAGCTACTGCAACCCATTAAGCCTGGTTTCCACTAGTGACATGCATTCCCGCAAGCACATAAAATGAAAAGAAATTAATAATAATTATAATATGATTGGTTTATTACCACAAAATGCGTTGAATGTGATTGTTGTGTTTATGCTTGGGTAAAGATCCAAGACCTCTGATATTCGTTACTGTATTCCACAGGGTGTTGTGTTTGACGTACCACATAAACTCGATAATTTAATCAAGGTAATATCTATTTGTGTTTTTTGGAGTTCAATATTAAAGTCTACTGTATTCATAATTGTCTCGTTCTTTGATGCTTCAGGAATCTTGGGCAGACAGAAAAGGAACAACACTCAAAAGAGCCACACATCTTCCAGAACTTCTAGAATCGACTCAGTCAGCTCAGCCGCGACAAAATGGCTACGGTTCAGGAGGGTCTTCAGATTGGAGCCGTAATGGGGGCGGGGGTTCATGGGGTAGTCGTAACTATGGTAACGATCGATCACAGAACAGCTGGGGTAATAGACAGTCCAATAACAATGGGCATAACTATAGCAGCAGGAGTTCACAGGGATTTGACAGATCCAACAATTACAGTTCTAATAGTTGGAATTCTAATAGATCTTCAAATGGATTTCGATCAAATCGATAAAACACCATCAAATAAATGGGAAAGAAATAGACATGTATCCTGTAAACATACTCTCGTACATGAGAGGGGATGGCTGTTCACAGGATATGTAAAACCTGCCATGTTATCCTTGTTTTTAGTCCTACAATATTTATGGAATTGAATATTATAAAAGTAAAGATAAATAAAACTTTATTTGCACCAAAAATATTTGTGGCTAATTCTTCAGTTTAGGTGCAGTCAATCAATCTAGCAGTTGAACACCCTGTATGACATTATAGGCTCACTATCCAAATACAGTCTGGATACGTGTGAACACCCTGTATGACATAGGCTCACTATCCAAATACAGTCTGGATACGTGTGAACACCCTGTATGACATAGGCTCACTATCCAAATACAGTCTGGATACGTGTGAAAGAAGTGCTTAATTAAGGGAAACCATTAAAGTGCTCAAAGTCAGTAAAGGATGTAAAGGCCCAGAAATCCATAGTCTCCCTCGCAGCCGTGTTTAGTGTCGTCACGCAACGCTCTGCGTGATGACAGTGTTGTCACGCAACGCTCTGTGTGATGACACTGAACACGGCTGCAAGGGAGACTAAGAAATCCACAGATCTTCACTGAATTTTTCTGACATTACTTTCGACAACAGTGAAATTGGCATGCATCTTCCAAGGATGTCAAATTGGCTGACAATATTGATAATGTCATCTTCTTTTCCAGTCTCCATTTGCTACATATTTTATTGGTCCAATAAATTAATCTAACAAAATTAATCACTTCCTGCCCCTATTTTATACCGGTAATAAAAACCTTATTAAAAAGAGGAAGGAAAGGATAACACATTTTCTTCTAAATAATAGTGCAAAAAAATAGGTTTTTGTCAGTCATTGGGCTCCCTGTGTAACACCCATCGGGAGCTGGACTGAGTCTGTCGCATCGATTGTTTTTGTGGCTACCTGCTTCTAGTTATCTTTTGCTGTAGAAATAAGTATCAACTAATAAATGACGGTCTACTAAACACACATGTAATATAAATGTCTAATCAGCTGGTAGACTAGTCTCCTTCGCAGCCGTTTTTAGTTCCGTCACGTAACGCTCTCGGCCCCCTTGTGGACCGAGAGCGTTACGTGACGGAACTAAAAACGGATGCGAAGGAGACTACTGGTAGACTAGTCTATTCGGCTAAAGCAGAAGCACAGGTAGCCCACCGCACAATATAAGAATACGTCACAGATCACATGTTTTGAAAACAGAACTGGTTAGTTTTCGTACGTTTGCTGGGCACAAAAAATATATTATATCCACGTAACCGTAAAGGCCATCTTGCTGGACAACTATGGACTACGACGACCCAGATGATATTGAAACTACTAAACTACTGTCTGGTCTTACTGACAGTTCAACATCGAGTTCAAAAGACAATGTTAGTTTTACTTCCAGGTTGTTTTGCTGTCGAAATGTGCTGGTATGTTTGCAGTTCTGTGGGTTCGTGGCTGTCTATGGAATGAGAGTTAACCTTAGTGTAGCTTTAGTAGCCATGGTTAACCAAACTTATGCTGAGCGAGCCTCGGGGAATACAATTATTGAGCCAGAATGCAGAAGATATCGTGGAAATTCAACCGACGTGAATGAGGTGAGTAAAATAACTGGACGACCTGCTAGCTTTGTGGTTTATGATACTCTGTGTAGCCGTAAATTTGGTCTTTTCGATGACAATATTGTTGAACTAGTAAAGGGATAAATAGAGGTTTCATTGATTTTCTTGACATCTTCCACTTGTTGATTGATTGGACGAGGTTGTGAATGGAACACAGCTATATTTGGTGGATGCCGGTAAAACATCCACAATAATCCTGTGGTTTGTTTAATTAAACCTAACATTTTCTTCAGACATTAAATATTCTTTCAAAGTAATTTTGTGTGTCGAGAGAAAATTTCATTCGATTTGGGCTCCCTGTGGTCAGTGTTGGACGGCTTGATTTGGGCTCCCTGTGGTCAGAGTTGGACGACTTGATTTGGGTACCCTGTGGTCCACACAGCGGTCAAATGCCTGAAAACATCGAAAATTAAACAAGTTACTTCAAAGTTAAGCTCTAAATTTCTACAGGTTAAATGAGGCTAAATGAAATTTAGGCAAGGTTAAACTCGAGATAATGCTGGCCAGCGGTCTTGCTTCGGTACCGAAGCGTGGGGGACCCCTAGACTTGGGCAGGGGCTACAAATACATGTGTCATCCGCTGTTCGCCCCTTTTGCTGTCCGTTGTGGAGCAGCAGCAGCAACAACAGCAGAAGCAGCAACAACAATAGCAGCAATAACGATGGCAACAGCAGCAATACTTAGCAGTATTAGCAACAGCAGAAGCAGCAGTAGCAACAACAGAAGTAGCAATAGCAGCAATAGTGGTGGCAACAGCAGCAAATCTTAGCAGCAGTAGCAACAGCAGCAACAACAGCAGAAGCAACAGCAGCAACAACAGCAGAAGTAGCAACAGCAGTAGCAGCACTAACGGTGGCAGCAGCAATATTTAACAGCATTAGCAACAGTAGCAACAGCAGAAGCAACAGCAATAGCCGCAATAACAGTGGCAACAGCAGCAATAACAGTGGCAACAGCAGCAATACTTAGCAGCAGTAGCAGCAAGAACAGCAGCAACAGGAGTAGCAATAGCAGTAGCAACAACAGCAGCAATAATAACAGTAGCAGTGCCAATATCACAGCAGCAGCAGCAGCAACAACAGTAGCAGTATCAATAACAACAGCTTAGGCTTGTGAGACAGATGGTCTCCTAGCTCTCAAATTATTATTCTGGTTTATCAACCTGTGTACTCAGGGGGTTAATACTAGCCCCACTTCAGGGTGGCTGGTGTGCTTGGGGTTGGTTTGGAATGGAGGTTCCATGGTCACCACTTCCATAGTCCCTCCTCTCTCCAAGCACAGGAGAGCATTACCTTGGGGTGGACTGTGGCATGGTTGCCATGGTGACCTCCATGAGGGACTCGAACTAGCGAGGTCAGTCCCACTCTGGCACCCAACCCCAAGCTCATCTATTGGTGATGAGTTTAAATGAGGCTAAATGAAATTTAGGCAAGGTTAAACTCGAGACAATGCTGGCCAGTGGTCTTGCTTCGGTACCGAAGCGTGGGGGACCCCTAGACTTGGGCAGGGGCTACAAATACATGTGTCATCCGCTGTTCGCCCCTTTTGCTGTCCATTGTGGAGTCAACAGGCACTTGAGCGAATCGAGAATCTCATTGCTAAGCTGATCATTGCGGATCAATTTTCCCGCCCTACCCTCCCATCTTATGGTAAGTATTAAACAGGTAAGCCATATATTTGTTTTACTCCACTGACTAACAAGAAGTCAGTGTGACAGGTGCAAGGGGGGTGGACTGTGGCATGGTTGCCATGGTGACCTCCGTGAGAGACTCGGACTAGCGAGGTCAGTCCCACTCTGGCACCCAACCCCAAGCTCATCTATTGGTGATGAGTTTAAAGATTATCCTATTTTCTATAAACTACGAGTTTACCTTTTTACTTTTTTATTTATCAAAAAAGTTATTGGAGTTTGTAGTTACGTTTGGCGAGCCAAAATGGTCGACTGTTTTTGCATTCTTCCTTTAATATTGTTGATGCAGGAGAAAGCTCGCACATGTGCAGACGCGGTGTGCCTGTGGTCAGTGTTGGACGGCTTGATTTGGGCTCCCTGTGGTCAGTGTTGGACGGCTTGATTTGGGCTCCCTGTGGTCAGTGTTGGATGGCTTGATTTGGGCTCCCTGTGGTCAGTGTTGGACGGCTTGATTTGGGCTCCCTGTGGTCAGTGTAGGACGGCTTGATTTGGGTACCCTGTGGTCAGTGTTGGATGGCTTGATTTGGGTACCCTGTGGTCAGTGTTGGACGGCTTGATTTGGGCTCCCTGTGGTCAGTGTTGGACGGCTTGATTTGGGCTCCCCCTGTGGTCAGTGTTGGACGGCTTGATTTGGGTACCCTGTGGTCAGTGTTGGACGGCTTGATTTGGGCTCCCTGTGGTCAGTGTTGGACGGCTTGATTTGGGCTCCCTGTGGTCAGTGTTGGACGGCTTGATTTGGGTACCCTGTGGTCAGTGTTGGACGGCTTGATTTGGGCTCCCTGTGGTCAGTGTTGGATGGCTTGATTTGGGTACCCTGTGGTCAGTGTTGGACGGCTTGATTTGGGTACCCTGTGGTCAGTGTTGGACGGCTTGATTTGGGCTCCCTGTGGTTATCTTGATATCTAGCCCTGATAACAGTTTTTATATAGGATGGACCATTCAACTGGGATCCAAGAACTCAGGGTAAGTCTGACTGATTGCTGCCACAGCGAACGAGCCTGAAGCGAGCAAGCAAGGCAGCTCTCTAATCGACATATATAAACAATATATAGGGGTCTTTGGGCATTTTGCTTGCAAAACGCAAGGAATTGTGGTTAACGGCAAGATCAAAGCTGCAAAGCAGGCTGGTTAATGCGCAAAGTGAAATATCTGAAAGCGCAGGGACCACAATGCAAGGCATCGCTAACACGTGCATGACCTTTCCTCCAGAAGCAAATTGCGAAGACAATTGATCCCTTCAGTTAGTAAAGAAATAATAACTATAATATAGGCCCTTTTAATAAATCCCACAATGCATGATTTTCCGCGCTTGACGTCAAATTTATTCTTTTGAATTCTATTCAAAATATACAAAGACTGAACACAATGAACGAAAATGGAATTCAAAAGAATAAATTTGACATCAAGCGCGGAAAATCATGCATTGTGGGATTTATTAAAAGGCTTTATAGAATTCTTTTTACGATGAAAGTCGTTTACATTGTAAATATCATTTGGGATTTTTGTAAAGAAATCTGCTAATTATTTTCAAAACTATTTTAACCAATAACAGTTATCCATTCCCACGCCTGAAATGAACAAGAACATGTGAACATCTTACTCTGATTGGTTAATGTCAAATCGGCTCATGCGTTCTTGTTAAGATTGAACATTCAATTTGTTTTTCGAAATTATTTGATCTTATCACAGTGGGCATAAATGACCCCAAAATGATCAGATTGAATTTTTTTGAAAATCCCAAAACTAATATTAGTTTGTTCTTCTCGTGATAACAACATTAAAATCGAAAACCGTTTTGAAATTGGACGAGGGAAACTAAAGTTATGAATATTTTTAACTTGATTTTTTTTCCCGGGAAAATTTGGCAGGAAATAATTCATACAAAACAATGGGGTAAAACAAACTTCTTCAAACTACTTTTTGGTTTGAAAACATTTTAGCACCAAACTTTACATGTTGAAAGAAGTTTGATATGTGGAAAATTGTATGTTTTTTGATTTTTGATTTTTTTAGTGTAAATAGTTCAAATAATATTTTAAAAATTGATAAAAAAGGCTGAAACGTCGTCACAGTTATTTTAAAATATATCTGATAGAGTTCAGGAACAAAAAAATCCAGCATTTTGTAGACTTGATACACTTCTATGAAAATAATAAATGCCATTACAGTGATTTTACTGATTTCTGTCCCTGCAAACTGTGATTTTCTTTTTCGGATGACGTCATAGGAATTGACGTCATCAAAAAACTAAATCCTTTATAACTCAGGTTGTAATAATCGTAACATGAAAATTGCACGAAATGCACAGGATGTTATTCTCTTTCGAAATTTGTACTTTGTTTTACGCTTGTGTTTAAATTCAAATTTCACCACAATTGCAACTTTTTATTATGATGTCATCATTGCATCAGATTTTGCCAATGAGTAAGTTAAAATCACATACTACCTTTACTAAATAAACTCTGAAATTTTTATTTCATGACATTGAATCTGACTTTTGAAAATATGACTGTTTTATGAAAAATGACACATTTAACCTGATCATTTTTAGGGTCATTTATGCCTTAGTACCGTGTATTGTAAATTTTAAAAACGGCCGAGGGGCTGAAAGAGGATGTTTGGAGAATGTTTAACGAAAAAAAAAACACTAATAGACGTATCATTTACAGAATTTGACTGAAATAATTACTTCTGGACTACAAAATTGTTGCCCATCTTTGATGACATGCTTCTCATAACAATGCCTTCAGTACTTTTGCATTAATTATGTCCACATTTCCGGCATAACATTTTGTGTGGCAGCATTCACTGCCATAAAGGTAGACTAGTATTAGTAGTAGTAGTAAAACCTTTATTAAACAGGGTTGTCCTTTCAGTATAAATGATAGAAGTACACATTTAACATTATTTGTATTGTCTATTCAGGTTTTATACTCAGTGCGTTTTTTTATGGGTATGTTGCAACTCAAGTGCCAGGAGGATGGTTAGCTAATAGGTTTGGAGGCAAGAAAGTCTTGGCTTATGGAATCTTCTTTACAGCACTGTTTACTGGTCTAACACCCATTGCCGCTAAGACACACGTATTGTTTTTGATTGCTGTTAGAGTGTTTGCAGGGTTTAGTGAGGTAATACTCAAATATCATACTTTTATCATCATTCAAACCAGTCAATATACCAACCAACTAACCAAATTCAATCAATCCATCATCCAAGCAATCAATCACCCAGTTAACTAATCAATCAATCATCCATCAATCAATCACCCAGTTAACTAATCAATCATCCATCAATCAATCACCCAGTTAACTAATCAATCATCCATCAATCAATCACCCAGTTAACTAATCAATCATCCATCAATCAATCACCCAGTTAACTAATCAATCATCCATCAATCAATCACCCAGTTAACTAATCAATCATCCATCAATCACCCAGTTAACTAATCAATCATCCATCAATCAATCACCCAGTTAACTAATCAATCATCCATCAATCAATCACCCAGTTAACTAATCAATCATCCATCAATCACCCAGTTAATAATAATAATAATAATAATAAACTTTATTAATGTGTCATAATTAGTGTTAACTAATCAATCATCCATCAATCAATCACCCAGTTAACTAATCAATCAATCTATCAATCAAGTTATTGATTGACAATTGTACATTTTGTTTAAAGTGAAATGTTTTTCAATGTACAGGGTGTGACATATCCTGCTGCAACAATAATGTGGAGTCGTTGGGCTCCTCCACTAGAACGAAGCACTTACATAGTACTTTGCTTTACTGGTAAGTATTACACATGTAAATGCTTATGACATACATGTATATGACATATTACAAGCACTTACATAGTACTTTGCTTTACTGGTAAGTATTACACATGTAAATGCGTATGACATATATGACATATTACAAGCACTTACATAGTACTTTGCTTTACTGGTAAGTATTACACATGTAAATGCGTATGACATATATGACATATTACAAGCACTTACATAGTACTTTGCTTTACTGGTTTAGTGGTAAGTATTACACATGTAAATGGTTATGACATATTACAAGCACTTACATAGTACTTTGCTTTACTGGTAAGTATTACACATGTAAATGTTTATGACATATTACAAGCACTTACATAGTACTTTGCTTTACTGGTAAGTATTACTTACACATGTAAATGCTTATGACATATATGACATATTACAAGCACTTACATAGTACTTTGCTTTACTGGTAAGTATTACACATGTAAATACTTATGACATATATGACATATTACAAGCACTTACATAGTACTTTGCTTTACTGGTAAGTATTACACATGTAAATACTTATGACATATATGACATATTACAAGCACTTACATAGTACTTTGCTTTACTGGTAAGTATTACACATGTAAATGGTTATGACATATTACAAGCACTTACATAGTACTTTGCTTTACTGGTAAGTATTACACATGTAAATACTTATGACATATTACAAGCACTTACATAGTACTTTGCTTTACTGGTAAGTATTACACATGTAAATACTTATGACATATTACAAGCACTTACATAGTACTTTGCTTTACTGGTAAGTATTACACATGTAAATGCGTATGACATATTACAAGCACTTACATAGTACTTTGCTTTACTGGTAAGTATTACACATGTAAATGCTTATGACATATATGACATATTACAAGCACTTACATAGTACTTTGCTTTACTGGTAAGTATTACACATGTAAATACTTATGACATATATGACATAAATCCATTTCTACATACATGCAGGAGGTGACTTTGGTGCTATTTCTGCTCTGCCTTTAAGCGGGTGGCTTAGTTCTCTGACGTTTATTGATGATGGATGGCCGTTAGCATTTTATGTTTTTGGTGAGTTTTATTGGTTGAGAAATGACAATAATTTTAATTTCTGAAGGTCTGAAGGGCCCATTACTGGTAGTCTAGAACTCGACCCAATTTTATTTACACGCATGGCAAAGAGCAGAAGAGAAGAGCTGGGTTAGAGAGAGTCAATTTCCTAAATAGATCACAGTGTATGCACTTCTCGTAGTCTTTATTTTATTTTGTGTCCAGTATTTATATAGTTATTGAGAAAGGTGCAGTTCTGGACTACATGACAATGTTTTATTTGGCACCTACATGTAATTACATTACCCATAGTTAATGTTTTGATTAAAGTATTATTACATGTAATTACATTACCCATAGTTAATGTTTTGATTAAAGTATTACTACATGTAATTACATTACCCATAGTTAATGTTTTGATTAAAGTATTATTACATGTAATTACATTACCCATAGTTAATGTTTTGATTAAAGTATTACTACATGTAATTACATTACCCATAGTTAATGTTTTGATTAAAGTATTATTACATGTAATTACATTACCCATAGTTAATGTTTTGATTAAAGTATTACTACATGTAATTACATTACCCATAGTTAATGTTTTGATTAAAGTATTACTACATGTACATTACATTACCCATAGTTAATGTTTTGATTAAAGTATTACTACATGTAATTACATTACCCATAGTTAATGTTTTGATTAAAGTATTACTACATGTAATTACATTACCCATAGTTAATGTTTTGATTAAAGTATTACTACATGTAATTACATTACCCATAGTTAATGTTTTGATTAAAGTATTACTACATGTAATTACATTACCCATAGTTAATGTTTTGATTAAAGTATTATTACATGTAATTACATTACCCATAGTTAATGTTTTGATTAAAGTATTATTACATGTAATTACATTACCCATAGTTAATGTTTTGATTAAAGTATTATTACATGTAATTACATTACCCATAGTTAATGTTTTGATTAAAGTATTATTACATGTAATTACATTACCCATAGTTAATGTTTTGATTAAAGTATTACTACATGTTTACATTACCCATAGTTATTTTGATTAAAGTATTACTACATGTAATTACATTACCCATAGTTAATGTTTTGATTAAAGTATTACTACATGTAATTACATTACCCATAGTTAATGTTTTGATTAAAGTATTACTACATGTAATTACATTACCCATAGTTAATGTTTTGATTAAAGTATTATTACATGTCATTTTGTTTGCACAAGTAATACATATGTATTCAGTGTACATATTTAATTTGCCTAATAGGGTAGGTTTTTATGCTTTTTGTGTTGTACAATGTCCTTTACATTAGTCTTTAGAGCTTACATTATACTTCTGCACTTGGTGCAGTCTCACTCACTGTTAGATGGATGATTAATGATATATTAAAATGATTATTATTAATGATAGATAAATGATCAATGATAGATAAATGATCAATGATAGATAAATGATCAATGATAGATAAATGATTAATGATGGTAAATGATTAATGATAGATAAATGATTAATGATAGATTAATGATTAATGATAGATAAATGATCAATGATAGATAAATGATCAATGATAGATCAATGATTAATGATAGTTAAATGATTAATGATAGTTAAATGATTAATGATAGATAAATGATCAATGATAGATAAATGATCAATGATAGATAAATGATTAATGATAGATTAATGATTAATGATAGATAAATGATTAATGATAGATAAATGATCAATGATAGATAAATGATCAATGATAGATAAAATAATGATTAATGATAGATAAATGATTAATGATAGATAAATGATTAATGATAGTTAAATGATCAATGATAGATTAATGATCAATGATAGATGGTGTAAATGATTAATGATAGATCAATGATTAATGATAGATCAATGATTAATGATAGATAAATGCTTAATGATAGATTAATGCTTAATGATAGATTAATGATAGATTAATGATAGATTAATGATTAATGATAGATTAATGATTAATGATAGATTAATGATTAATGATAGATTAATGATTAATGATAGATTAATGATTAATGATAGATTAATGATTAATGATAGATCAATGATTAATGATAGATCAATGATTAATGATAGATTAATGATTAATGATAGATTAATGATTAATGATAGATCAATGATTAATGATAGATTTAATGATTAATGATAGATTAATGATAGATTAATGATTAATGATTGATTAATGATAGATTAATGATAGATTAATGATAGATTAATGATTAATGATAGATTAATGATTAATGATAGATTAATGATTAATGATAGATTAATGATTAATGATAGATTAATGATTAATGATAGATTAATGATTAATGATAGATTAATGATTAATGATAGATTAATGATTAATGATAGATTAATGATTAATGATAGATCAATGATTAATGATAGATCAATGATTAATGATAGATCAATGATTAATGATAGATCAATGATTAATGATAGATCAATGATTAATGATAGATCAATGATTAATGATAGATTAATGATTAATGATAGATTAATGATTAATGATAGATTAATGATAGATTAATGATAGATTAATGATTAATGATAGATTATAGATGATTAATGATAGATTAATGATAGATTAATGATTAATGATAGATTAATGATTAATGATAGATCAATGATTAATGATAGATCAATGATTAATGATAGATTAATGATTAATGATAGATTAATGATTAATGATAGATCAATGATTAATGATAGATTAATGATTAATGATAGATTAATGATAGATTAATGATTAATGATAGATTGATGATTAATGATAGATTAATGATTAATGATAGATTAATGATTAATGATAGATTAATGATTAATGATAGATTAATGATAGATTAATGATTAATGATAGATTAATGATTAATGATAGATTAATGATAGATTAATGATAGATTAATGATTAATGATAGATTAATGATTAATGATAGATTAATGCTTAATGATAGAATATTATGATAGATATAAATGATTAATGATAGATTAATGATAGATTAATGATTAATGATAGATTAATGATTAATGATAGATTAATGATTAATGATAGATTAATGATAGATTAATGATTAATGATAGATTAATGATTAATGATAGATTAATGATAGATTAATGATTAATGATAGATTAATGATTAATGATAGATTAATGATTAATGATAGATTAATGATTAATGATAGATTAATGATTAATGATAGATTAATGATTAATGATAGATTAATGATAGATTAATGATTAATGATAGATTAATGATTAATGATAGATTAATGATAGATTAATGATAGATTAATGATTAATGATAGATTAATGATTAATGATAGATTAATGATAGATTAATGATTAATGATAGATTAATGATTAATGATAGATTAATGATTAATGATAGATTAATGATTAATGATTAATGATTAATGATAGATTAATGATAGATTAATGATTATCTAACATACAGGTGCACTAGGTGTGTTCTGGTTTATTGCTTGGATGGCTCTAATCCATGAAAGTCCAGCATTGCACCCAAGAATATCACAATGGGAAAAACAACACATCATTTCAGGAATAGGAAATTCACAAGATAAAACAGCCAAGGTAAATAAAGCTATTATTAAACTATGATAATCTGCTCTTCCTTCAAGTGACAGTTCTAGAGGCAGTCTTCTTCCAGCATGCTCTGATTAAGACCCACCTTGGCCAGCTCAGCCAGTTATTATCCATGATACATACTAGACATGTATGCATGTAAGCTTTCTGTTTAACTTATATTTCTTTTTGGATTATTTAGAAATTGCCAACTCCATGGAAGTCCATATTGACATCAGTACCTGTTTGGTCCATGTTTATTACTTCATTCTCATATGGATGGGGATGGTATGTCTTCCTTACTTGTCTGCCTTCATTTTTCAAGGAAGTTTTGGACTTTGATATCAAAGAGGTACATCCTTATTGACAGGTTTTAGTCAGTCTTTTATTATTCATTCAGTTTTTCATATGTGTTACAATCTTCCAATGTAGAATGGAGCATTGACTGCCCTGCCATTCATAGCTTCATTGATAGCTAAGAATATTTCTGCTAACTTCTCTGACTGGCTTCAAAGACGGTTTGGATGGTCTACTACATGTGTGAGAAAGATGTTTGCTTCTACAGGTAAAACCATGTCAGAATGGCATTTATACTTAGCAGTTAGCTCTCTCTTACTTTGTGTACCGGCACAGTTGACGTAATTCAATAGCAAACCTATTGTATTCTTTGTGAGATTCGTTCTATTTGAATAACTTGTAGTCTTTTCATGTTGCTTCTATTGAATTGCATCAACTGTGCCGGTACACGACAAAGGAGCCACTCTCTCTCACTCACTCACTCACTCACTCACTCACTCACTTACTCGCTTACTCACTTACTTACTCACTCACTTACTCACTCACTCATTCACTAATTACTTACTCACTTACTCGCTCGCTCACTCACTAATTACTTACTCACTTACTTACCCACTTACTCACTCACTTACTCACTCGCTTACTCACTCACTCATTCACTCACTCACTAATTACTTACTCACTTACTTACTCATTCACTCACTTATTCACTCACTCACTAATTACTTACTTACTCACTTACTCACTCACTCACTAATTACTTAATCACTTACTCACTCACTCACTAATTACTTACTCACTTACTTACTTACTCATTCACTCACTTATTCACTCACTCACTAATTACTTACTCACTTACTTACTTACTCATTCACTCACTTATTCACTCACTCACTAATTACTTAATCACTTACTCACTCACTCACTAATTACTTACTCACTTACTTACTCATTCACTCACTTATTCACTCACTCACTAATTACTTACTCACTTACTTACTTACTCATTCACTCACTTATTCACTCACTCACTAATTACTTACTTACTCACTCACTCACTAATTACTTACTCACTTACTCACTCATTCACTAATTACTTACTCACTTACTTACCCACTTACTCACTCACTTACTCACTCGCTTACTCACTCATTCACTTACTCACTAATTACTTACTCACTTACTTACTCATTCACTCACTTATTCACTCACTAATTACTTACTCACTTACTTACTTACTCATTCACTCACTTACTCACTCACTCACTAATTACTTAATCACTTATTCACTCACTCACTCACTAATTACTTACTCACTTACTCGCTCGCTCACTCACTAATTACTTACTCACTTACTTACCCACTTACTCACTCACTTACTCGCTTACTCACTCACCACTCACTCACTAATTACTAATTACTTACTCACTTACTTACTCATTCACTCACTTACTCACTCACTAATTACTTACTCACTTACTTACTTACTCATTCACTCACTTACTCACTCACTCACTAATTACTTACTCACTTACTCGCTCGCTCACTCACTAATTACTCACTTACTTACCCACTTACTCACTCACTTACTCACTCGCTTACTCACTCATTCACTCACCACTCACTCACTAATTACTTACTTACTTACTCGCTCGCTCGCTCACTCACTAATTACTTACTCACTTACTTACCCACTTACTCACTCACTTACTCACTCGCTTACTCACTCATTCACTCACTCACTAATTACTTACTCACTTACTTACTCATTCACTCACTTATTCACTCACTAATTACTTACTCACTAACTTACTTACTCATTCACTCACTTACTCACTCACTCACTAATTACTTACTCACTTACTCACTCGCTCACTCACTAATTACTTACTCACTTACTTACCCACTTACTCACTTACTCACTCGCTTACTCACTCATTCACTCACCACTCACTCACTAATTACTAATTACTTACTCACTTACTTACTCATTCACTCACTTACTCACTCACTCACTAATTACTTACTCACTTACTTACTTACTCATTCACTCACTTACTCACTCACTCACTAATTACTTACTCACTTACTAGCTCACTCACTCACTCACTAATTACTTACTCACTTACTTACCCACTTACTCACTCACTTACTCGCTTACTCACTCATTCACTCACCACTCACTCACTAATTACTAATTACTTACTCACTTACTTACTCATTCACTCACTCACTCACTAATTACTTACTCACTTACTTACTTACTCATTCACTTACTTACTCACTCACTCACTAATTACTTACTCACTTACTCGCTCACTCACTAATTACTTACTCACTTACTTACTCACTCACTTACTCACTCGCTTACTCACTCATTCACTCACTCACTAATTACTTAATCACTTACTCACTCACTCATTCACTTACTTACTCACTCACTCACTAATTACTTACTCACTCATTCACTAATTACTTACTCACTTACTCGCTCACTCACTAATTACTTACTCACTTACTTACTCACTCACTTACTCACTCGCTTACTCACTCATTCACTCACTCACTAATTACTTAATCACTTACTCACTCACTCACTAATTACTTACTCACTTACTTACTTACTCATTCACTCACTTATTCACTCACTCACTAATTACTTACTCACTTACTTACTTACTCATTCACTCACTTATTCACTCACTCACTAATTACTTACTTACTCACTTACTCACTCACTAATTACTTACTCACTTACTCACTCACTCACTAATTACTTACTCACTTACTCGCTCGCTCACTCACTAATTACTTACTCACTTACTTACCCACTTACTCACTCACTTACTCACTCGCTTACTCACTCATTCACTCACTCACTAATTACTTACTCACTTACTCATTCACTCGCTTATTCACTCACTAATTACTTACTCACTTACTTACTTACTCATTCACTCACTTACTCACTCACTCACTAATTACTTACTCACTTACTCGCTCGCTCGCTCACTCACTAATTACTTACTCGCTTACTTACCCACTTACTCACTCACTTACTCACTCGCTTACTCACTCATTCACTCACCACTCACTCACTAATTACTAATTACTTACTCACTTAGAGTGCTATTTAGAAAAGCGTGAAATAGTACTAACTTTAAATAGTACTAAATAGTGCTATTTCTATTGTTTTCTATTGTTTCATTAGTGCTATTTAGTACTAATTAGTTATTTAGTTTTCAAGCTTTTCTAAATTGCACTCTACTTACTCATTCACTCACTTACTCACTCACTAATTACTTACTCACTTACTTACTTACTCATTCACTTACTTACTCACTCACTCACTAATTACTTACTCACTTACTCACTCATTCACTAATTACTTACTCACTTACTCGCTCGCTCACTCACTAATTACTTACTCACTTACTTACCCACTTACTCACTCACTTACTCACTCGCTTACTCACTCATTCACTTACTCACTAATTACTTACTCACTTACTTACTCATTCACTCACTTATTCACTCACTAATTACTTACTCACTTACTTACTTACTCATTCACTCACTTACTCACTCACTCACTAATTACTTAATCACTTATTCACTCACTCACTCACTAATTACTTACTCACTTACTCGCTCGCTCACTCACTAATTACTTACTCACTTACTTACCCACTTACTCACTCACTTACTCGCTTACTCACTCACCACTCACTCACTAATTACTAATTACTTACTCACTTACTTACTCATTCACTCACTTACTCACTCACTAATTACTTACTCACTTACTTACTTACTCATTCACTCACTTACTCACTCACTCACTAATTACTTACTCACTTACTCGCTCGCTCACTCACTAATTACTCACTTACTTACCCACTTACTCACTCACTTACTCACTCGCTTACTCACTCATTCACTCACCACTCACTCACTAATTACTTACTTACTCACTCACTAATTACTTACTCACTCACTCACTAATTACTTACTCACTCACTAATTACTTACTCACTCACTTACTCACTCACTTACTCACTCACTCACTCACTTACTCACTCACTTACTCACTCACTCACTCACTTACTCACTTACTCACTCATTCACTCACTCACTTACTCACTCACTCACTCATTCACTCACTCATTCATTCACTCACTCATTCACTCACTCACTCACTTACTCACTCACTTACTCACTCACTCATTCACTCTAATAATATTTAAAAGAGCTGGACCAGTGCTCTCTCTCTCTTTTTCTAAGGCAGCATCCTTGCTAAGCCAGAGAGAGAGTTATTTCCTGGGACTATCCAGCTCCCTGTTATGATGATTTCTAATTGGTCATTTAACCCTAATTGTTCCTTTACTCCATTTCAGGTATTCTCCTAAGTGCATGTTTACTCATGCCAGTAGGTTTTCTAAGATGCAAACAAACCTTCTATTCTGTCCTTCTACTTACACTGTCCTGTGGAGCACTTGGTATTTATGCTCCAGCAGGAAGTACGTTGGCTCTTGATCTGGCACCAAGATTTTCTGGCGTTGTTATGGCTGTTATTAACTTAGGGACTAATATTCCTGGGATTTTAACACCATTAGTTGTTGGACAATTGACCAATCACAATGTAAGACATAATTTTCTGTTGTTTGTACGATGTTTATTATTAAGTGTTATTATTATTAAATATTATATTGTTTATATACACTCATTTGCAGAAACGTTGTGGTATACATTTATACAAATATCTAATCAGATGTAAGATATCTAATGAGATGCAAAGTGTGAAACATCACTTATTTTTTTCTAATATCAATGTTAGGTTAGTATTGCATCCAGCAAGGACAACAATGATTTTCAGCACTATTTTGTGTGTATTTTAGCATGTCTAACATTTTGCATCTCATTAGATATTTGTATAAATGTATACTACAACGTTTCTGCAATCAAGCACGTACATGTAACATAAATTAATAATAATAATAATAATATAATAATCTTTAGCCAGGGTAAACCCTTCATCAAATGCTGATATCAATGGGTGCTCTGGTAAACTTATTATATAAATAGATTTGAAAAATAAATTGGGGGGGGAGGGGGAATGTAGGGGGTGGGGGAGCGGGCATGAGAGTGGTGCAAGTTCAACCAATGCAAACATTTAGAATGATCAAGTAGAATTTCGTTTCATCGACCAGAGGTTTTTAATAATGATGACCTAGCTTTCAGACACATTGTCCATCCACAGAAAAGATAGCGCTTGCAATGCAATACATTTTTATGCCGTGATTCTAAACCATTCAGACCCTAAAGATGGACAATGTGTCCGAAAGCTAGGTCATCATCATTAAAAATCTCTGGTGGATGAAACAAAAATCTACTTGATAATGATTCCAACCTACAAAAACACTTTAAATTTAGAATGATGTTGAATGTTCTGTTGAATGTGCATTACAGTACTGCACTGTAGTCAACTTGAAGGGGGGGGGGGGGGGGGGGTTAGGGGGTGGGGTTAGGGGGTAGGGGTGGGGGTTAGGTGGTAGGGGTTGGGTCAGTGTACTGATAGCTATTGATAACTCACTGATAACTATTGATGTGTTATGTAATATATACAGCTTATTGGATGTTTCCTCGAGTAAGTCAATCAAATGTGATACATTGGACCTTGATAAATGATGTTATTGAATTCATGAATAATTAATGAGGGAAATACAATAGAAATCATAAGCGTAGCAGACATCTGTAAATCGGATACAGAATCGTCCTCATTTGCATTCAGCTTTAACTTGGATTTTCTCGGCCAAACTGCTTCCTATCATCCAAATTATATTATAACATAGCATTGATATAACGCGCTCTCTGATTGGCTAATTAGCGTGCACGAGCGTGCATCCATAACTCAGTGGACGCACGCTCACGTCATCGCCATAGCGCGCGCTCTGAAATCAATTGGAAAATAAAATTGTTTCATTTGAATTTGCAGTAACTATGTTATAAAAGGAATGGTCAACGCTTCTCTCGTGCTTAGCAGCCTCCCGCGTGCATCCATAACTCGATGGACGCACAGCTGAAGCGTTGACCATTCCTTCAGTAAAACATCCATTTATACATCGTTGGATTCGATATTATTTAGTAAGATACAATATTTGCGTCCGATCTGTATGGGATTTACAAAATCTCGCCTATGGCTCGAGTTTGTAAATCCCATACAGATCGGCCACTCATATTGTGTCTATTACGAAAACATTTGTAACGACTAGTATAGTCTTGTTCAGACTGTCCAACATGCTGTAAGTAGATGTCTTATATGTGGCAGACAACCACTCCCACTTTGTATCTACTTTTCTAATCTCACATTTTAGCCTACAAGAGCACAATGGAAAAAGGTCTTCTACATTACGTGTGGGATATACGTCTGTGGAGTACTGGTGTTTTTGATATCAGGAAGTGCAAAACAACAACCGTGGAATAACACACTAACTGATGATGAAGAGGAAGAAGAAAAGATTGTTAATGATGTGATGGGCAGGAAAGAAGTGTTTGCCTCACCATCTGCTCATTTAGAAACACAAAGACAGTTTGGTAGCAGTACTCAAAGTACTTCTTCTGCTGTTATATAATTAGATAGTACATGATGTTATATAATTAGATAGTACATGATGTTATATAATTAGATAGTACATGATGTTATATAATTAGATAGTACATGATGTTATATAATTAGATAGTACATGATGCTGTTATATAATTAGATAGTACATGATGTTATATAATTAGATAGTACATGATGTTATATAATTAGATAGTACATGATGCTGTTATATAATTAGATAGTACATGATGTTATATAATTAGATAGTACATGTATAATTAGATAGTACATGATGTTATATAATTAGATAGTACATGATGTTATATAATTAGATAGTACATGATGTTATATAATTAGATAGTACATGATGCTGTTATATAATTAGATAGTACATGATGTTATATAATTAGATAGTACATGATGTTATATAATTAGATAGTACATGATGCTGTTATATAATTAGATAGTACATGATGTTATATAATTAGATAGTACATGTATAATTAGATAGTACATGATGTTATATAATTAGATAGTACATGTATAATTAGATAGTACATGATGTTATATAATTAGATAGTACATGATGTTATATAATTAGATAGTACATGATGCTGTTATATAATTAGATAGTACATGATGCTGTTATATAATTAGATAGTACATGATGTTATATAATTAGATAGTACATGATGTTATATAATTAGATAGTACATGTATAATTAGATAGTACATGTTATATAATTAGATAGTACATGATGTTATATAATTAGATAGTACATGATGCTGTTATATAATTAGATAGTACATGATGCTGTTATATAATTAGATAGTACATGATGTTATATAATTAGATAGTACATGATGTTATATAATTAGATAGTACATGATGTTATATAATTAGATAGTACATGATGTTATATAATTAGATAGTACATGATGTTATATAATTAGATAGTACATGATGCTGAATATTGTTTTTAACTGGAAAGTAATTATGTATAATTATTTAATATGTAGATGCATTCAGATTAATAGTAGAATAGAATAATGTACATATATATATAACATGTACAAATGCTTATGCGCATTTGATCATATTCCAATGTTAAAATGTGCAATATAAATTATTATTATTATTTTATAAACATGCATGCGGAACTATTTAAATTCTAGCACCAAGGCTTATGATTAGAGAGTGGTTACTATAACACCTTTCAGCAGGTGCCTTTCGTTTATTTCATTTATATTTTTGGTTTCAGTGGATCAGTCCTAGCCTGGACCAGTTTCCAGACGCATTAAATATTAATTTCTATTAGCTATAAATCCCAGCACAGGCTGCTTGTTTTATAAACACTATACTTCAATTTCAAAAAATAAATGTACAGTGTAATGCACTGTCTTGTACAGTAAAACGTGAATTGTAAAAAGGTACAGATAATGTATGATATTTTAAAATATGAACCTATATTTTAGGGGGAATTCTTGTTAAAACTGCAGGAATGCAGTACGTATTCAGCACCAAAGTGAGTGAAACTAGTTTTAAATATTTAATGTAAGTAATAATATTATTATGAAAAGGATTAGAGAAATATAAAATTGTTGTTTTAATGCAGATGTTAAATGATGTCAATTTTACAGTGCAACTACACCAACCAAGGCCACCCAAACAAATTTTGAATCAAATTTTCTAATCACATTTGTGACGCTGAATAACAGAATGATGTCGAATTCTACATTTTAAACTGTTTCTTGTTCACTCTTGATCATATACATACACATATAAAGTAAAATATATGCTTTTAAGGTACCAGGGGACCTTCGTGAAACTGTTCACTGAAAGCCGCGTAGCGCACTAACCACTCGTCCAACATGTATAAAAGTATACATTTTCTTAAAGCTGAATAAATGCAGATTCTAAATATGCTGGAGATTATTTCCTATTTTGTAAATATTTTTTGTTATTGCACAATTTAGAAAATTCGACAAGCCTTGTTCAAAGAGAATTTTGCACGCGGGAATTCAATCGATTTTTAAACGGAAATTGCCATTGTAATGAGCACACGTTGTTTTAAAAAACCGTGTCTCCGATTTCCGATAAACGCTTTTGTTGAGGAGATATTTGCTGTCAAAGTTCATTAATGTGTTTTTAAGCGATTTACACATAAATCATCAAATAACTTTTAAACGAGGCAACGTATCAAAAATCGGAGACACGGGTTTTTTAGAACAAAGTTTACTCATTACAATGGCACTTTCCGTTTAGAAATCGATTGAATACCCGCGTGCAAAATTCTGTTTGAACAAGGCCGGTCGAATTTTCTAAAATGTGCAATAACAAAACATATTTACAAAATAGGAAATCATCTCCAGCATATTTAGAATCTGCATTTATTCAGCTTTAAGAAAATGTATACTTTTATACATGTTGGACGAGTGGTTAGCGCGCTACGCGGCTTTCAGTGAACATTGTCACGAAGGTCCCCTGGTACCTTAAAGCGAAAATTTGACAATTTGTGCAGATTCTATTGTTTAAATACTCAATTGTGATTGGATAATTTGTATGAAAATTTGCTTGGGTGGCCTTGGTAAGTGTAGTCGCACTGTAAATAGATAAGGTTAACCCTTTGACTCCCACGGCGCCCGAAACCGCCCGTAAAAATCGATACTGCTTTGAAAAATTCTAACTTTCTGAATTTTCGTAACATCGATCTCATGGCCAGTTATTAGTGACAACTAGATAACTCTTCATATTTTAACCTCAAGTAAACTGACTTACAGGTCCGATTTCTGGGCATTAGTTCAATTTGTTTGCCATAAAAATCAAAAATGCGTGTTTTTGACGCAATTTTACACCTCGAAAATGAACGACATTTGACTTGGATTTTCTTCCAAAATACATCCTTGCGAAACAAAACGCCACTTTCTCAGCAAACTTCCATCTCTCTTCTTGATATAGTCGTGAATTTTGCCCTCTCTTTTCCTTAACTCGCCGAACAATAGCCATTTCCTTAGGCCCACTTTCGCTAACACGTGTTTTCCTTCTGCACGCCCGAAAAGGATGCCGGGAAACAGCCGGGAATTTCGGCATAGATCTCCCCCGAAAATCGAGTGTCGAGCCACTCGGTCCTACAGGCAAAATATTGCACCGGTTGCATTCTTTACAAGTCCAAAGTCGCCAAAAATGCCTTTGTAGTAGGTCCTGGAATCCACCACAGAAAGACCAGAGAGACGATTTCACAATTGAGTCCGCCATTTTGAATTTCCAAACGGCAAAGTCGAAATCTGTTCGTGAATTCGTATCTAAACTCCTGAGTTCTTCCAGGAGAACGGTCTCTACCACACCAGTCAAGCTTAATGATGCTGTCCTGGGGGCTTCTGTGGTGAATAATGGCTATAAACACTCTAAAAATGCAAAATTGACCGCTCCTAGTAGCTACGAGATGCCGTTCCTCGAGGAGATTCACCAAAAGAGAAAGATTACGTCAGAACCTGAGCCCGTGGGCTTTCAGAACTGTCAAGATTTCCATGGAAACCCCTTATATGGAATCGAAATTTCCTATGACGTGTTAGGTCCAGAAAATCGCTAAAAAACTCAAAAATCTCTGGGTGTCAAAGGGTTAAGGTATAAAAGTAAATATGGAGAAATTAATTTAAATTTGAACAAAATTGAGAAAAAAACTACCACCAGAGGCTTTTCCTTGAAGCGTGGTTCACGGGCCAAGATGCCAACGCAGGGAACGATTGCATGCAAATTTCCGAAGTCTACAAGACCATCATGGGACTAAGAAATAAGCGTGCGCAAGAACATCAAGCGCGCGCCGCAAACGTTAAATATATTTCAAAGATCGCAACGTTTCCGATTAATACTGATGAAGGACATTGATTAATGGCCGAAACTCCTATATAGAAAAACAGAAGTCAGAGACAAACACTGTATAATCAATAATGAAAATATTGTTATGTTAGTTTCTATATGACCAGCCCAGGGGGGGGGGGGGGGGGGGGGTACTCAGGGGTATCAGTGACGGGGAGGTGCGAAGACCTTTTGGGGGTTTGAAATTCGAGGCTTGGGACTTTTTTGGGGTTATCAATTTTCTGGTGGACTAGATTTTGGCAAGGACTTTTTGGGGGGTTGATAAAAATGATACCCTACCATTCTCGATTTTATGCAGAGAATAATTGGAGTTACAATGTTGGCTCTGACTTTTTTTGGATCTTGTTTTTGCGTAATGGACTTTTTGGGGGTTTGAAAGTTTGGCCTCATTTGCACCTCCCCGTCACTGATACCCCTGAGTATCCCCCCCCCCCCCCCCCCCCCCCCACCCTGGGATGACCAGACTGACATTAATGTTCAGTCACTGCAGCAGCAGAAAAATTAACTATCAATAGTAATAATAATAATAATTTATAACTGACTAGCTTAATAGTATAGCCTGCAGTACAGGTTCATTCTAGCTCACACCTAATTAACTATCAATAGTAATAATAACAATAATTTATAACTGACTAGCTTAATAGTATAGCCTGTAGTACAGGTTCATTCTAGCTCACACCTAATTAACTATCAATAGTAATAATAACAATAATTTATAACTGACTAGCTTAATAGTATAGCCTGCAGTACAGGTTCATTCTAGCTCACACCTAATTAACTATCAATAGTAATAATAACAATAATTTATAACTGACTAGCTTAATAGTATAGCCTGCAGTACAGGTTCATTCTAGCTCACACCTAATTAACTATCAATAGTAATAATAACAATAATTTATAACTGACTAGCTTAATAGTATAGCCTGCAGTACAGGTTCATTCTAGCTCACACCTAATTAACTATCAATAGTAATAATAACAATAATTTATAACTGACTAGCTTAATAGTATAGCCTGCAGTACAGGTTCATTCTAGCTCACACCTAATTAACTATCAATAGTAATAATAACAATAATTTATAACTGACTAGCTTAATAGTATAGCCTGCAGTACAGGTTCATTCTAGCTCACACCTAATTAACTATCAATAGTAATAATAACAATAATTTATAACTGACTAGCTTAATAGTATAGCCTGCAGTACAGGTTCATTCTAGCTCACACCTAATTAACTATCAATAGTAATAATAACAATAATTTATAACTGACTAGCTTAATAGTATAGCCTGCAGTACAGGTTCATTCTAGCTCACACCTAATTAACTATCAATAGTAATAATAACAATAATTTATAACTGACTAGCTTAATAGTATAGCCTGCAGTACAGGTTCATTCTAGCTCACACCTAATTAACTATCAATAGTAATAATAACAATAATTTATAACTGACTAGCTTAATAGTATAGCCTGCAGTACAGGTTCATTCTAGCTCACACCTAATTAACTATCAATAGTAATAATAACAATAATTTATAACTGACTAGCTTAATAGTATAGCCTGCAGTACAGGTTCATTCTAGCTCACACCTAATTAACTATCAATAGTAATAATAACAATAATTTATAACTGACTAGCTTAATAGTATAGCCTGCAGTACAGGTTCATTCTAGCTCACACCTAATTACAGCTAAAAAATCACATTCCAACAAAAATAATTGGGCCAATCTGACTAGCTTAATAGTATAGCCAGCAACTTTTGTTGTGTGATTCTATTTCACAGCTGTAATCTGATTGGTCAGTTTTGCTCAAGTGGTAACAATAATTGTGTAACTCACTAGCTAATAGTATAGCCTGCAGTACAGGTTCATTCTAGCTCACACCTAATTAACTATCAATAGTTTTAATATTTTAATTGTAGTGTACTCATGCTAGGTGCTGAAATAGTATAGCCTGCAGTCATAGGTTCATTCTAGCTCACACATTTACATTTTTTATTAATTTATTGAAATAAAGTAATCATGGTTTTGAGTTCAATAAATAACAAAGTGTGTTTTTCAATATCAAAATGACGAGCCCATTGGAGCTCTGATCTTTGAAAATAAAACAAGTGCAAATTATTCCAAATTGAACGAGAAATCGTTTCACTAGCCCACAGTGCAAATTACCCGGGGGGGAGGGGGGGTACTCCCTTTGTCCAAGTGGTAGGGGTGATCGGCGGTTGATTTTGAAAAACGACCCTAAAAGGTACACATAAATTAATTCCAAACCCTAAAAGGTACGACCATATATGATTATTACTAGGCTAACCATAGGTCAAAAATGCGACCTCCGAAAACCAAGACAAATACTATATTTAGCAGCACAGGTAGCCCATTCTAGCTCAAACACGCGCATTTTTATAATATCGATATGTAACAATTACTCTGCAACTGTTTATGTGAATTGTTTCTCTTCCCAGCACTGCGGACAGTCTTGAGCTTTCTTTTCATCAGGCTTTTGAGATATACACGTGATACAGATTCTGATTCTGAATTTTATTCACTCGGTGGTTTGACAATCCTCCATGCACGTAAAAATGTTTTGATTTCGCGATCGTTTTTCTTGTCCATTTCAGCCGTGGGAACGGTCCATTATGATTGGTTGATTTTTACAGAGATGTGATTTCCGCTGTCATGTTACATAGGAGGCTAGTTATTGCAAGCCCGTGTACTACTGAACAGTTTTAGAAATCTATTACAGTGCGACTACACTAACCAAGGCCACCCAAGCAAATTTTCATACAAATTATCCAATCACAATTGAGTATTTAAACAATAGAATCTGCACAAATTGTCAAATTTTCGCTTTTAAAAGCATATATTTTACTTTATATGTGTATGTATATGATCAAGAGTGAACAGAAACAGTTTATTCTGTAGAATTCGACATCATTCTGTTATTAATAGTCACAAATGTGATTTGAAAATTTGATTCAAAATTTGTATGGGTGGCCTTGGTTGGTGTAGTTGCACTGTAAAGCCATCTAAGCTTAAAGAAAGAATAACAAAGACAATACAATAAGAATATTAAACATGATACATACCCGACATTAGTATCAATCAATAAAAATCAACATCACACTTTTTTCTTTATCAATGTACATGCTTTATCGATTTTTCAGTATAATTTGCTACACTTATGAACAACTATATCTTGAATTTAGAATAAAATACGTTGCAGTTGCCAATCACTAGTAATGCTTCAGTAGGCTCTACCATCAAAGGTAGATCATTTGTTTGGAATATGGTTTGGTACGGTTGGCGTGCACGATAAACGAACGAGCTGTTAGGCAGATAATTCAGTGACAACGTCTCTGCATCTGGGATGACCTGGTTTCCAAGAGCATTTATACGGTATTTACCCTGGTTCCAGAGGCTACTATTGGGGAGCGAGCGAAGAGAGGGACTCTGGATCCAGAGTATACGGTACTAGGATTCGATCGACTACTTATGTTGTCCACAGTGGCAATCAGTGCAGCGAATTAGCACACAACAGAGCCGAAAGACTAATAAGAGAACATTGCCTTCCCCGATGTCGCTAATATGAAGCGATCGTCAACAATAAATGAAGATCTTTAATTCCATCGAAGAATCGGATAAAAAGTACGAGCAAAAAAAAGGCTTCGAATCCACTCTAAGCACGAGATGAGTCACAAATGCCCAAATGAACGACGGGAACGTACGATATATGACGTCAGGGTAAAAGTCACGTGGAAAAAATTTTCCAAACGAATGAAAAACACAAATCGAGAATCGAGCTGGCATCTGAAACACAGGAAGCCCAACCCTAAATTAGTGTTGCTCCCAGTTCGCTCGCTGAGGCTCGCTCACTGGTCGCAATTATTTATTAAAATTTGATCAATAGACACTTGGGTACATCAAATCAGTTTCTGGACAACATCTTTCTTCTGCGGTTCTTTCATGTTTGTCAATAAAGAAATTAAATACAAATTGAGCCTAAAAGGTACGACGGAGTCATGTTACGTAACTGACTTTTGAGTCGGAACCCCTAAAAGGTACACACAGGAAATATTTTGAACCCTAAAAGGAGCGCCGATCACCCCTACCACTTGGACAAAGGGAGTGCCCCCCCCCCCCCCCCCCCCCCCCACACCAGGGGCAAATTACCTTTCAACTGCACTGCTCTTAGCCAATCGGCATCGATAATAAAGATATCCCGAGTATCCCTCTTTGTCCTTTTATTTTCTCTAGATAAAAATTTATGAAGGAATAGACACTAAAGGTAGACTGGGCGTCCTAATGTGATCAGCTTTTTTTTTTTGATGATCGGCTTTGCTAGTTTGCGCAAATTCGCGATGGAAAAAAGAATAAAGAAATTAGTGATGTTTTAAAATTGGGAGTATTTAATTTGTTGCTAAAAAAGTTGGGAAACATTTTCCTGACGAAACTGCTAATGATATAGAGTGGTTTTCGTATGAACAGAAATTGACACACCCTGGGACACACAGTGGACCCCCTCCCCCTAGCCTCCTGGTGGGAGAAAAGCAAACCAACTAAAATGTCTGCAAAGAAGGCTACTCTCCCCCCCCCCCCCCCCCCCCCCCCCCCCCCCCCCCCCCCCCCCCTTCCAACAAAATCATGAGTATATTGTTATGTTTTTGATTTGAGCTCGTTTTGAATTAGAATTTTTCTGACAGTATATATACACCAAATGCAAAAATGGTTCCCAAATTTAAATAGTCATTGCAAAATCTCTTGTGCAGAGGCTAGGCAGTCTGATTAAAAAGGCGATCAGTACTTAGTATTTTTTCAACAACAAAAAATAGTCACTTTTATTGTATGTGGGGTTTATTTCTGGGTAATACCTAAAACGGAGCATAATTTTGAGCATAATAGATTTTTGATGACAAAAAGCATTATTTTCTTCGGCACGAAACGGTACCGTCCCTTGGGTTACCTGTGGCGACGCTCACATGACAACCTCGTGTTTCCGCCTGGCTCACAGCCATTATATTAGAAACTGAGCTGTATCGCAACCAGTTCCACACGCAATATCTGCAAGGAAGCCCCAAAGACGAGCATTCAAGATGATGTTGTATCTTGTGTTAGCTTTGGTTGCCATCGTCAGAGCACAGCGTGATAATCCACTATCACAAGAAACCATTGATTACATTAACAATCTAAAGACGACATGGAAGGCTGGCAAGAACTTTGGTAGTGCATACACTATCGATGATATCAAGGTGATGTGTGGAGCCCTGAAGAGCCCTAAACCGATTCTAAAAGGTAAGTTTGACCAACATTGAAAAGGATCTATCAGGACAATAGAATGGGTTTCTTTAACTTCCCTTGCAGACTTGCACTCACATATCTACATCTACATCTACATTTATTTTGTCAGCAGAAACTATAAATGAACGATTTAGGCAAGAAAATTATGGAAATCGAAGTTATATGCAAAAACACTTCTATATAAACTACCGGTAAACTTTAATATATAAAGTAATAGGATTGATAAGAGCTCCAGAGTCACATGACCTCACTGCATGCCCCCTCCCCCCAGTGGCAGAATACTTCAGAATGACTCAGCAATAAATACATGTAATGTATACGTAATACAAGACCTATCTGTAGCTGGTCTATAAGTTTAAATACAACACATACTTCTAGCTATCATGATTTTCAAGTGCCTACACTCACTCCATGGTCGCATGTATGTCATGTATATCCAGATGTGTGCTTTTCCCAATATATTTAAACACACCACCCTATCTATATAAAAAATACTTGTCTCTGATTGGCTGAATATTCTCTTAATGTGTGCAATAAATTAAATTGCCCTATATCACTATGATGTCAAACAATATATTGTTTAAACGCTAAGGATCATGGTCGACAGAGGGGGACAAAACAGCAGCAACACAAAGGATTTCCCAAATAAATGTATTACAGTGCGACTACACCAACCAAGGCCACCCAAACAAATTTTGAATCAAATTTTCTAATCACATTTGTGACGCTGAATAACAGAATGATGTCGAATTCTACAATTTAAACTGTTTCTTGTTCACTCTTGATCATATACATACACATATAAAGTAAAATATATGCTTTTAAAGCGAAAATTTGAAAATTTGTGCAGATTCTATTGTTTGAATACTCAATTGTGATTGGATAATTTGTATGAAAATTTGTTTGGGTGGCCTTGGTTGGTGTAGTCGCACTGTAAAACAGACCGCCTGAAAGCAATAAAAGTCACCCCACTGTTACTTATCAGGATATGTTCGTATTATATGTAAATTGGAACGATACAGAGAAGATTAGCAAGTTATCAGTTCTAAAATCTAAGGTTCATTAGCGTGTAACGTGAGAATGTTATGTGTGAGACACTTGATTGACACATGTTGTGTTAGCACTTGAATCAACCCGCTCATCAATGAAAAACACTTTAGCATTTAGCAAACCGTTAAACTGTCTGAAAAGGTGTTAGCACCCGTTAATTTGCCTGTTTAACGTCTAACCAATGGCCAATGCTTTTAGGAGTATCTAATAGTAATAAACACACGAATGATGTGTGTACTCTTTTATACTTTTATGTAAATTTCTGGTACCAATTCCCGATGTTCTCGCAGATAAGCCGCACCCCCAACTTTGGATCGTGATTTTCGGGAAAAAAGTGCAGCTTATACGCCGGTGAATACGGTATACATCATCCATGCATAACCATAGCCTATTGCATGATATCATCTTGACAGTGTTGATCATTGACGACTAATTATGTATCGAAAAATCAAATCATTCTAATTAAATACTTGTATCATCAACCTGTATTTAATGCCTCATTGTCAGGATGATAATAAGTTGAACAATTTGTGGTACAAAATAAACTATGTATCATGTATGTATGTATGATGTGATATTATTCGTTGTAGGCATAAACCCAAGGTTGCAATAAATGTGGACTTGAAATGTCATGTGGGATGTAGTAATAATCAGTTAATTGTAGCTATTTTGGGGTTGCCATGGAAATTCTTACTGTTCTAAAATACTGAGGGCTCAAATATTTCTCTAATAATGTCAATGTTGTTTGCTCATAAGAGATAGCAGCAACTAAATTCTGCAATGTGTTGGGTTTGTCTGAAATATGTCTTAGTATTTGATGTTTACTTTTAGAACGAGAATCTCTTGGTGCAATCGAAGTCCCAGATAGTTTTGATGCACGTGAACAGTGGCCACACTGTGCTAGTATCAAAGAGATCAGAGACCAGGGATCATGTGGAAGTTGCTGGGTAAGTCTGACAACACATGGATCTACTGTACGTGTGTTTTGTTCTTCACTTTATCTTGGTGAGCATTACTCGCATGCAAAGACTGCACAAGACAGCCTATACGTACAGCCTGTATCATATCATCCCTTTTATATTGTTTTATTTACCCAGGCATTTGGAGCAGTTGAAGCCATGACAGACCGTACTTGTATTCATTCTCAAGGCAAAGTCACACCTCATATCTCTTCAGAGGATCTTCTGTCATGCTGTGATTCTTGTGGAATGGGGTATGTTAATATTATTTATATTTAACAATAATTGCTGAAGGTGGTGTGATTATTGGTGAATATTTACGAAGACTAAGTCGAGACACATGGCAATTTTAGTACATGTAAATCACTTTTCTTTTATATTGACAGTGCGTTGACTATTGCAAAATTACATAATTATTGACCAATCAGAGCAATGATGTGCATCTTTATATTCACCTGTGTAATTATACTAAAACATAATAATATAAATACATGTATTACCTGACTGTGTAGATTTTGTAGTGCCTGACTAGAGACTAAGAGTAGGTATTTAAAAATAATTATTTTAAAATTATGTAATTTTAATTTGTTTCAGATGTAATGGAGGTTACCTGGAGAGTGCTTGGTATGTGTGTACTAAATATACATGTATCTTAATTTCATTTTTAAAATTATTTTGATGAAAGTTACTTCACTAACCATGTAGGGACTACTGGAAGGAAACTGGTCTTGTAAGTGGAGGACAATACAACACCCATCAAGGCTGTCAGCCCTACCTTATCGCAGCATGTGATCATCATGTCAAAGGCAAACTCAAACCATGCACAGGAATCCAGCCTACTCCTGAATGTGTGCACAAGTGTGAAGCAGGTATTTCCACTGCTTGCAATAATCACTAAAAATGGTTACAATAATAGGTGACTTGCGTGATGATGTTGTTTTACTACAAGTACCAGAATGCTTTGGGAATTTTCTTTCTTATTCAGATTTTTATTCCCTCATGAGAATAGTAAGACAATTGGTGCTAATTATCTAACAAAAGAAAATGGGCAAAGCATTCTGGTACTTGTAGTATATGACGCCATCATGCAAGTCGCCTATAGGCAAATTTGGTAAAAAAGTATCGAGTTTGCAATTTCAGTCGAATACGGTAAACATCAGATATACCATGTTTGATGTCTGGACCTCTATTGCAAACTACAAGTTGTAACTTAATTTTGTCTTAACTGGTTGCAGACTGATAGCTATGTTACATTTGAAGGGGTGTCGAATGGTCCCTGCAAAAAGTTAGAGTCTTACAAAATTTTGGTCAAATTTCGTGGGTCTCTAAGTCTCGTTTCTTTACAAAAAGCCATCTCAGAGTCTCAAATTTTGAAAGCAAAGGAAATCGGTGAAAAAGCATCTCGGGCTCGCAAACACATGCCTTGACTCGGAGTCTCGCAAAGTCTCACCTTGACCATTCGATACCCCTAATTGAGCATTATTGAAATGTTATTTCTGTTGCGTACAGCAAATTTATTCATCTCAATTTCAAACACTACTTTAATCCATAATAATTGACAAAACTCACTAGATGTAGGTTCCTATAAACGAAGGAAAACGTGATTACAAATAAATTGTCAAGGAGAATGTCCATGAATACAAAAATACTTACGAAAGGTTGAGGGAAAAAGTCAATGTCTATCCGTATGAAACACAGAGCCAGAATGCTAATTTAAACGATGTACAGTAGATAAACTAGAAAAAATTTAAATACTAACAATGGAAAAGTAACAAAAGACGAAAACAATGACGGCCTAAGGACTAACTAAGTACAAAGAACAAAAACTAAAGTAAACGAAATACCATTAACAATTTCATCTTGTCATATGTCCAGTAATTACTACTTTTGTTTTATACTCTAGGCTATAATGTTTCTTTTTCTGGTGATAAACATTTTGGTTCATCGGCATATTCCATAAGTAGCGACGTCAGTGAAATCCAAAAGGAAATCATGACTAATGGTCCTGTAGAGGGAGCTTTTACTGTCTATGCTGATTTCCCAACTTACAAAAGTGGTAAGTCTTCCAAATAATGTCGTTAGTAGTATTGAAGTTTGGGATGTTATTATTATTATTTGACTCTAGATAATTATTGTCAATGTTATGTAGGTGTGTACAAACATGAGACTGGTGGTATGTTGGGTGGCCATGCTATTAAGATTCTAGGTTGGGGTGTAGAAAGTGGTAGCCCATACTGGTTAGTGGCCAACTCCTGGAACCCAGACTGGGGAGACAAAGGTAACAAAGCTTGTATGTTGAATACCATGTGTCACTGAAAAATAAGTGTCTTGCTGTGCCTACATCAGTGAACACAACAGGCTGCTACTATAGACAGACCAGTGTTACTACAGACAGACCAGTGTTACTACAGACAGCAGACCAGTGTTACTACAGACAGACCAGTGTTACTACAGACAGACCAGTGTTACTACAGACAGACCAGTGTTACTACAGATAGACCAGTGTTACTACAGACAGACCAGTGTTACTACAGACAGACCAGTGTTACTACAGACAGACCAGTGTTACTACAGACAGACCAGTGTTACTACAGACAGACCAGTGTTACTACAGACAGACCAGTGTTACTACAGACAGACCAGTGTTACTACAGACAGACCAGTGTTACTACAGACAGACCAGTGTTACTACAGACAGACCAGTGTTACTACAGACAGACCAGTGTTACTACAGACAGACAGTGTTACTACAGACAGACAGTGTTACTACAGATAGACCAGTGTTACTACAGACAGTAGACCAGTGTTACTACAGACAGACCAGTGTTACTACAGACAGACCAGTGTTACTACAGACAGACCAGTGTTACTACAGACAGACCAGTGTTACTACAGACAGATCAGTGTTACTACAGACAGACCAGTGTTACTACAGACAGACCAGTGTTACTACAGACAGACCAGTGTTACTACAGACAGACCAGTGTTACTACAGACAGACCAGTGTTACTACAGACAGACCAGTGTTACTACAGACAGACCAGTGTTACTACAGACAGACAGTGTTACTACAGATAGACCAGTGTTACTACAGACAGTAGACCCTAGTGTTACTACAGACAGACCAGTGTTACTACAGACAGACCAGTGTTACTACAGACCAGTGTTACTAGACAGACCAGTGTTACTACAGACAGACCAGTGTTACTACAGACAGACCAGTGTTACTACAGACCAGACAGACCAGACCAGTGTTACTACAGACAGACAGTTTTACAGACTACAGACAGACCAGTGTTACTACAGACAGACCAGTGTTACTACAGACAGACCAGTGTTACTACAGACAGACCAGTGTTACTACAGACAGACCAGTGTTACTACAGACAGACCAGTGTTACTATATACAGACCAGTGTTACTACAGACAGACCAGTGTTACTATATACAGACCAGTGTTACTACAGACAGACCAGTGTTACTACAGACATACCAGTGTTACTACAGACAGACCAGTGTTACTACAGACATACCAGACAGACCAGTGTTACTACAGACAGACCAGTGTTACTACAGACAGACCAGTGTTACTACAGACAGACCAGTGTTACTACAGACAGACCAGTGTTACTACAGACAGACCAGTGTTACTACAGACAGACCAGTGTTACTACAGACCAGTTTAACATGTGAAATTATTTTCAGGGTTTTTCAAGATCCTGAGGGGAGCAGATGAATGTGGCATTGAGTCTGGCGTTGTTGGTGGCATGCCAAAGTTGGATTAAGTTCATACTTGACATGTGTACAGAAAATAAAGTTGCGGCTGTCATGTATCATTAACCTAGAAGCCAACAAAGTTAATGGAACATTTTTTGCTATTTTTCTAAAAACACAATTTTATATAATAACAAGACGCTCTACTAGCGTGAACTTGGGCTTCTTAATAAAGCTGTTTTGATAGATTTTAAATGTGAAACCTAATAGCTTGTATCATCATACAGAAGTAGTTTTAGCCTACATGTATTACTTGCAGAATTTAAGTCACTCGTTGCGTGACTCAGTAGAGCATACATACGTAATTAGCTTCAACACTCATACTCCTAGCTGACAGCTGCATGGCGAAGCACATTTCGATTACCTTGCAAGAAACGATTTCACAACCTCAATACTGAATTACGATCGAGTTCTTACTAAGCCACAGACATCCGTTAGAAATACACTTTCAGACAGAATTGCAAGGCCAAAAAGTATTCTCTAGGATATTTGCATGTTTACTAAGCAGTATTAATGAACGACTCGACTGGCTCGAGCAGGGGAGCACAGCAAAATCCTTTTTGAATGCTGCTGGTGATTTGATTTATCGTTACGTACGTCTGCCATCTTGAATTTCGTTGATAAGCTGCTGACCACAACTTCTGTATACTCAAAAATTGGAACGATACAGAGCAATCTCGTCCCCAGAGCCTGCGTTACTTTCGGCCAGCGACGAGAACGTAGGCTCTGGCATAATCCATTTTTGAGACAATTTGATTGGCTATTCCATTTTAGAAACTACGCACGCGCAAGATTCCGGAAATGAAATATATCCAATGAAAATTGAGTTGTCAAAACAACCCGAACAACCCGGTGTCCCAACTTCCGGTTCAAAACAAAAATTAACATTTTTCAACGGTTTCATTGACATGTTATTTTAAACATGTCGCCTCGATCTGCAATATTAAAATATCTAAGCACAGAGAAAAATCCAGTTTATCTAAGCTTATATCAATCTCGTCCCCAGAGCCTGCGTTACTTTCGACCAGCGGCGAAGAACGTAGGCTCTGGCATAATCCATTTTTGAGACAATTTGATTGGCTCTTCCATTTTAGAAACTACGCACGCGCAAGATTCCGGAAATGAAATATATCCAATGAAAATTGAGTTGTCAAAACAACCCGGTGTCCCAACTTCCGTTCAAAACAAAAATTAACATTTTTCAACGGTTTCATTGACATGTTATTTTCAACATGTCGCCTCGATCTGCAATATTAAAATATCTAAGCACAGAGAAAAATCCAGTTTATCTAAGCTTATATGTATCTCGAAGTGTCTTGAAAAGTTTTCAAACGAAGCCGTTCAAAATTTACACGAAGCTAGAGTGATGGTTATTCAAAGAACATATGTCGATCGTAAATCTAATCAGTTCTTTAGGCTAGCAACTGAAAGGCGGTGCCAATCGAGGTGCTTACGAAGGCGAAAGATTCAAAAGAAATACATTTGAAGGAGAGACAACAATAACCAGAGAAGATGAAGATGATAGATTCAAATAATTAACTGATATGTAAAGTAGACACGAGTAAATATAAACCCGTAGGAAGAACTGTTCGCGTATCCTTCTGCTGTAAAACCACTGCTTTTAATAATTTAAAGACTTCAGATACTGCGCTTCTTTCACTGTTGTATCTTCTTTACCAAGTGCTTTTAAAGCGTACTCTATTCCCTAATGAAACCTTTCGAAGGATTCCACTGAATCTGAATCGACAATTTGAATCGACAACAACCAACTGCCCAGCTAACTTGCGCATGCGCTCTAAAACCGGAAGAACAAGAAATCCTGTTCCCCAAAAATGGATTATGCCAGAGCCTACGTTCTTCGCCGCTGGTCGAAAGTAACGCAGGCTCTGGGGACGAGATTGGCGTATACCAAGAATAACCGTCTGTAATCTTTGGGCGTTCCACAGGAAGCCCAAGTAATAATAATAATCTAATTTTCTATGAATTCTTTGTTGTTATTGGACTTAGAAATAGAAATAAAGTTGTACTGAATATAGTTGTATAAAAAGTCTTACTGTGTGACATGTATTGGTCTTGACTTAAAAACTACAGCTCTACACATCTCGGAAGCTGATTGGCTAGTAATGGCAACCGGAGTATGTGATAATGAGCAGCTGTGTTATATTTGCATTTGGCATGTCGTCCCACAATCGAGAGGTGTTGCATTCATAAGTAGGAAGCACTCTATTAAAACCTTCTGTTGGTGCTATGCAAAGGTCAACGATCTAATTCTTAAATTGGGACCTTTGCATGATTGAAAGAACAGGCCCCGGTTGCACGAAAGGTGAATAGCGCTATCAACCGGATAAGTCTTATCCAACAGATAAACTGATGCAGTTATCCAATAAATTTTGTCCGTTGGATAAGACTTATCCGGTGGATAGCGCTATTCACCTTTCGTGCAACCGGTACCTGGTATTGTTTTTATTCAACTGACACTGGCATAAGTTATCACGCTGGGCATAAATGACCCGAAAATCGCTCATTTAAAATTTTTGGAAAATCGCAAAATTGATGTCACTTCGTTCTTCTCGTGATAACTAGCCTAAAATCGAAAACCGTTTTGAAATTGGACGAATGCAACCAGTGTTATGAATATTTTTAACTTGATATTTTGGAAATAATTCATTCAAAACCATCGGTAAAATAAACTTCTTCATTCATCTTTTTGGTTTGAAAACATTTTAGCGTCATACTTAGCGTATTGAAAGAACTATGACATGCGAAAAATCGTATGTTTTTAGAATTTTGATTTTTTGAGTGTAAGAAGATAAAAAAACATTTTAAAAACTACTAAAAAAGCATAAACGTCATTATGACGTCACACATATTTTAAATATCTCTAATAGAGTTAATGAAATAAAATTCCAGCATTATTTAGAATTAAAATACTCCTATAACAATAATAAGTGTTAATAAAGGCATTTTACTGATTTCTGTCCCTAGAAACAGCTTTTTTCTTTAACTGATGACGTCACATGTAATGATGACGTCATCAAACAACTAAATTCTTTATAACTCGGGTTCTAATAATCGGAACATTATGAAAATTTCACTGAAGTGCACAACATGTTATTCTCTTTCAAAATATGCACTATATTGTATCATTGTGTTTAAACTAAATTTTCACAGCAATTGTAACTTTTTATTATGACGTCATCATTGCATCAGATTTTTTCCACCAAGTAGTTTGAAATATCACACTACCTTTAATGAAGAAACTCTGAAATTTTTGTTTCATTACATTGAAGATTTTTGAAAATATGAATGTTTTTGCAAAAATGGCGTATTTTCACCTGAGCGATTTTAGGGTCATTTATGCCCACCATGTATGGTAGTCTGCGTCGAACAGTCCCTCCTTTTCCCTCCAGACTCTGTGAAGACGAGTTTTTAGAATCCGGGAACGTTTTTTCCCGGGATCAGTTTCTCTCTCGTTCAACTGAGTATGGAGGGAAAAGAGGGACTGCATGCTCACAGTCTAAAGTTATGGATACAAAAGCAGTTCTTTTTCTCCTTTTATTGTGTTGAATCCTTCAGTGTATTTTATTATACATGCATTTAACTTCTGCTCAAGCTGAATAACACACTTCATACTACATGTTGGTTATTCATCTGTACTGTCATCACCATCTTCACTAGACGTTCCACCATTAGCTGTCTTGCTGAAGAAATAATTAAACTGATATGGCTCACAATGCTTGCGTCCACCTACATTCATCTCGTGCCTCTCGTAAGACTGCACCTTAAAAACATGAAATAAGTATCAATTACAGTAAGTATCCAGTTTGGAAAGGCACCTTGGCCAGTAGTAATTGCCCTATACCACTATGACGTCAAATCAAAACAATCTATTGTTTAAACGCTAAGGATCATGGTCGCTAGAGGGGGACAAAACAGCAACAACACAAAGGATTTCCCAAATAAATGTATTTTACAGACGGTCTGAAAGCGATAAAAGTCACCAAACACAGTAAATATTGTGGGAAAAGTATCGATGAACATAATATCTGGAAACTAGCCAATTTGAAATCAAGCGAACCTCAGCAGAGCAGATTTAGTTCAAATTTCTATTGTTCTTCACGATTCTGTCCCCCTCATAAATAAGCCGTTACGTCATAGTGGTATAGGGCAATTGATTTCCTCTTGAGACCATATTGCCCCGGGGGGGGGGGGGGGGGGGGGGGGTTCTTGGAGGTAAAAAGGTAGGGGTGACAGTCGGAAATTTGAAAAATACCCTAAAAATTTCCCACCCTGAAAAATTAGGTAATGGTCTAAAAACCACCCTAAAAATTCAAGATGGAATGTGTGTGTTCCAAGTTTTATACCCTAAAAAATACCAGCTCTTTCACAAAATAGGATTTCGCTTGACCGACCCCTAAAAACTACCAGCTCTTTAAAAAAATAGGATTTCGCTTGACCGACCCCTAAAAAATACCGGGTCACCAATTTCAAACCCTTAAAAATATGACGATCACCCCAGAAGCCGAATATAGGAAGAACCCCCCTGGGCTATATTGTATACAATACACCTATTTCAATAATATGTTAGTCTCTCGAAAAGGGTGAAAGGTGCAACCCTGAAGGACCATGGGAGTTTCTATTTGTGACCATATTATTCATGGACGTCTTGTACTAAACAAGAACATTGCAGCTAAACAAATTCAAGTAACATTCAAAGTGAGATGGCCAAATTTTTTGTTACAATTTCAAGGAATTGGGTAGAAAGACTTGGTAAACAGTATCTCCCATGATTCTCTTTGTGAGTCAAGGGTGACTTGGACTAACTTACCGGTAGTTGAAATAGGTGTATACACAGAGATTGCAGAATGCTCTAACACTAACCTTGCTTAAAAACTTATTCTCATTGTCATACACAGGAATATCAAGGCGTGAGACTTTGATGAACAGCTGTGGCACAGACATGACATCAGGTACACCCTTCTTCATGAAGAACTCTAGGACATTAGTACAGTCACGGTACAAGAACTCCAACGCATGTGGATGAATAGGTTCAACAGACTGACTAACATCAATGAACCAAATACCGTTCTCATGCCAAAGGATGTTGTATTCACTGAGATCAGCATGAACAAGTTTGCACTTTTGGTACATGGTGCACATCATCTGAAATGGTCAATAAATCATTATTGGTTATCAGAACTTTCTGAATACAGGGGAGGGGAGAGGCAATAATCACACTTGTGGGTTGCTGATCAGATATTCAAGTCAAGTATGGTTTCAAGCACAGGCAGGCGATTTCAACTGATTCTTTGATTTGTATTAGTTCTGCTTTTGACCAGTTTCCATTAGTTGATGGCTGCATGTATTGTACAATCATGTATTGAACATGGTTATAAGTGCACATACCTCAATACACTGTTCATAGGCCAACTTCATCTGATTAGACGACAAGACTGCATCTTTAAGCTTAGGAGCTGCTTTCATGTCTCGACCAACAAAACTCATCACAAGAATATGCTTCTTTAGTAAGACAACACTTGGACAAGAAATACCAGCCTTGTGCATTCTGACAACAACAACAACATAATAATAATATGATAAACTGACAATACAGTTAGGCTTAAATTGAAGCTGAGTTTTCAAGTGACACATGACCAATACCTGCGTAAGTTACACATCTCTTTCTCAGCCCAGAGACGAATAACCTTCCTTGGGTTCTGCTTGCTGAATCTGTCTCTAAAGCGATGATCATCCTTTATGTACCTCTCTCTTGTTCTGAATTCATTGAGTGTTGTCTTAAAGACTTTGATGGCACACTCTGCTGGCAACACTTCTCCATTCTCTCTCCTGGTCATAAACAAGACTGGGTGTAAAACAACTATACCGTACGTAAGTACAGTCATGAATACCTTCCTCCATTAAGCATGAAACTATACCGTACATGTAAGTACAGTCATACCTTCCTCCATTAGCATGAAACTATACCGTACGTAAGTACAGTCATGAATACCTTCCTCCATTAGCATGAAACTATACAGTACATGTAAGTACAGTCATACCTTCCTCCATTAGCATGAAACTATACAGTACATGTAAGTACACTCATACCTTCCTCCATTAGCATGAAACTATATACTGTACATGTAAGTACAGTCATGAATACCTTCCTCCATTAACATGAAACTATACCGTACATGTAAGTACACTCATACCTTCCTCCATTAGCATGAAACTATATACTGTACATGTAAGTACAGTCATGAATACCTTCCTCCATTAACATGAAACTATACCATACATGTAAGTACAGTCATACCTTCCTCCATTAGCATGAAACTATACCGTACATGTAAGTTTACACTCATACCTTCCTCCATTAGCATGAAACTATATACTGTACATGTAAGTACAGTCATACCTTCCTCCATTAGCATGAAACTATACAGTACATGTAAGTACACTCATACCTTCCTCCATTAGCATGAAACTATACCGTACATGTAAGTACAGTCATACCTTCCTCCATTAGCATGAAACTATACCGTACATGTAAGTACACTCATACCTTCCTCCATTAGCATGAAACTATATACTGTACATGTAAGTACAGTCATACCTTCCTCCATTAGCATGAAACTATACAGTACATGTAAGTACAGTCATACCTTCCTCCATTAACATGAAACTATACCGTACATGTAAGTACAGTCATACCTTCCTCCATTAGCATGAAACTATACAGTACATGTAAGTACACTCATACCTTCCTCCATTAGCATGAAACTATATACTGTACATGTAAGTACAGTCATACCTTCCTCCATTAGCATGAAACTATACAGTACATGTAAGTACAGTCATACCTTCCTCCATTAGCATGAAACTATAGACCCTATGCAATACTCGATTTCTGTACTTTGCATAAATTTGCAAAAACTGAAAGAATAACGAGTTAAGTAAAGGTAAAGTAATAGATTGAAAGACCATCGACAGTTTAGTATTTACCCCCAAAAGTGCATTAATAAAAATGAAACCATCATCAAGTAATAAGCGTTTGAAAGGTGCAAAATACATGGAAACGAGGCATCTAGGGCCAAAGTCCGGTTTCTGGTACAAATCTATGTAATTTCAAATCACTATAACTTTTCAAGATTGCATAGTACAGCCCTAAAATTTGGTATGTTCATTATTGAAAACCCTCTCTTCAAAGAGATGGTCAGATATTGCTGTAATATCTTCCCAATAACAAAGGAAATCAGATTTTACGATTCTACCAGTATTGCATAGGGTCTATACCGTACATGTAAGTACAGTCATACCTTCCTCCATTAGCATGAAACTATACCGTACATGTAAGTACACTCATACCTTCCTCCATTAGCATGAAACTATACCGTACGTAAGTACAGTCATGAATACCTTCCTCCATTAGCATGAAACTATATACTGTACATGTAAGTACAGTCATACCTTCCTCCATTAGCATGAAACTATACCGTACATGTAAGTACAGTCATACCTTCCTCCATTAGCATGAAACTATACAGTACATGTAAGTACACTCATACCTTCCTCCATTAGCATGAAACTATACAGTACATGTAAGTACACTCATACCTTCCTCCATTAGCATGAAACTATACCGTACATGTAAGTACAGTCATACCTTCCTCCATTAGCATGAAACTATACAGTACATGTAAGTACAGTCATACCTTCCTCCATTAGCATGAAACTATACAGTACATGTAAGTACAGTCATACCTTCCGCCCATTAGCATGAAACTATACCGTACATGTAAGTACAGTCATACCTTCCTCCATTAGCATGAAACTATACCGTACATGTAAGTACAGTCATACCTTCCTCCATTAGCATGAAACTATACCGTACATGTAAGTACAGTCATACCTTCCTCCATTAGCATGAAACTATACCGTACATGTAAGTACAGTCATACCTTCCTCCATTAGCATGAAACTATACCGTACGTAAGTACAGTCATGAATACCTTCCTCCATTAGCATGAAACTATACCGTACATGTAAGTACAGTCATACCTTCCTCCATTAGCATGAAACTATACAGTACATGTAAGTACACTCATACCTTCCTCCATTAGCATGAAACTATACCATACATGTAAGTACAGTCATACCTTCCTCCATTAGCATGAAACTATACAGTACATGTAAGTACAGTCATACCTTCCTCCATTAGCATGAAACTATACAGTACATGTAAGTACAGTCATACCTTCTTCCATTAAGCATGAAACTATACCGTACATGTAAGTATACAGTCATAACTATTGGTACTATCAACATTACCTTCCTCCATTAGCATGAAACACACAAGCTTCTTTACCAGTACTGATACAACCATTGATATTCTCAAGAGTCTCATTATTCACCAACTTGTACAACAGTAGACGTGTCTTGGGATCCAAAGCTTGTTCCTGGTTAGATAGATCAATAATCCATGGTCATATCAGTACCATGTACAACTGCAATAATTATTATACACACAAACTGTGACTATGAGATGTAATGTACATTATGTAATTATGATAAATGTGAAATGAAGTTAACCAAACTTCACATACGTGACTAAGGGACTCAGAAAAAATCTGAGCCCCAGGGTCATGGGTTCAAATCCCATCTGGGGCTCAGATTTTTTTTCCGAGTCCCTTAATCACGTATGTCAAGTTTGGTTAACTTCATTTCACATTTAAACTGTGACTACTGAGTACTTACATGGGTTGAATGTTCTTTCTTCTCATGCAGTCTGTGGCTTTGTCTCTCTTCTCTGTACGAATGCTGCTTCAAGGTGTTGTAGACACTGTTGGATAACTTTAGGTCAAGCTTTGTACTGCCAACATCACCTGATGCAAAACCTGGAGGAAACTGTCACAAAAAGGGAGTGTTAACTGTCTAGTTATAACTATCACATCCAGGCAGTACAGTTGGATGTGATGTAATAACATGTATGTCGTTATATTATTTTGTGTAAACAAAGATTTTAACAACACAATCAGCATTCACAACTACCTTTTCAAGATTACTTGCATTCTTTCTTCCACAAATCACAGCATCATGTTTAGTAGTTATCTTTTTCTTAGCTGCACCTTTTGGATTGAGCACCATCTTGTGAGATTCATGGTCAGGCGGTGGTGGTGTATCTATTATTATTATTATTATAATTATTATTATCTATTTGGGAACATTAAAAGGTTCATCCCATTTTTACAACACTTGTCAAACTTCTCACATGCTGATTGGATAAGAGCCATTGTTGATAAGAGAACAGATGCATAAAATGACGTTTTGCTTGCGCACGGAACCAGTGCGCGCTTGAATCAGTTTTTCTTTCAATTTTTTTTGTCGTTTTGGGAACCTTTTCTGCTTTCCTGAGTAAATATTGTTGTAAAAAAAAATGCTATGCTACAATGTATGTTCGTTGTTCCACTTGAGTTTTGAACATTTTATGGCATCATCCATTGTCGATAAGAGTACAGACAGACAATGGAAAACCATGTTCGATTTGTTATATGATCCTTAACGTGAGACAAGTGACACCTTTCTCTTGTCTGACAAGGAAGAAAAGAGAGCCTTTTCTTCACTTCCAAGCCTAGAATTGCCGGCAAGATCATTGTTAACTTTCCCATTGTGTATATTATTCCAAATAATACCTAAGTCTTCATGTTCATCCTGGTCATCAGATGAGCTGGAATCATCCTTGATCATTGAATGGACACTTCTGTAATTGTTGAATGACAGCGACACTTGTGGAGAAAATATAGACTTAGAATTAAGGCGCTGTTACACGTATCATTTTCTCGTGCAACTTGTCTTGCGAAAAAAATTGTTGCAGGTTGCAAGAGCGTGTTTACGAGTGACATCCCCTCGCGCAACTAGTTTTTTTCGTTTTTTTGTTGCACGAAAAGTTGAACTAGCTTCTACTTTCTGCAACAATTTTTGTAAAAATTTGGGTCCATGCAACTTGTCTCGCGCCACAACTAGAGCGAACGAGTCAATCACTGAGAAAGCGAGAACTTCAACATAATAAAAACAGACCAAAACACAATTATCTTCAGTAAACATTGCAGACGAGGACGAAAGTTTACGGTATTTTCCCAGAAAAGAGTGGAAATGACAGTTTCACGATTACGCATGCAACTTGACATTTGTTTGTGCGCGAGACGAGTTGCAACGGAAATTGTACGTGTGACATGGTTTCCTGCAACAATTTTTATAGCGATACGAGTTGCACGAGAAAATGCTATGTGTAACAGCGCCTTTAGTCTTAAGACAGCATTTATTATTATTTATAAATATAAATAATAATAATAATAATAATAATAATAATAATAGAGTCGTTTTCGTATAAGTGGGAAGTAAATTATGTAGTTACGGTATGGTTCGTGACGTACCGTGACCGTATCGTGCCATCATCATGCTGTATCCAACCATTCTGATTGGTTGAGCGATGATTTTGCACGCTGTGATTGGTTGAATAGATGTCTTCGATTCCGTACCGGGTTTCCCACTCATACGAAAATGACTCTAATAATAAGTTTTAAATGATTTAAACTGCTGTATCTAAGCCACTTGGCCAGAGTAACCACTTGTATTGTTTGCAGTAATATTTGTCAGGGTACATATATAAATAATTTACATGTACATGCATGTCCCTAGCATTCTGCTTACCTTTACTGTTTCCATTGTATTTCTGTTCATAGATATTCACCATGTGGTCGTTCTCTCTGTCAAACTCATTTTGAAGCATCTGAGCCAGAAGTAGATCACTCTCATTGTCAGCATTACTGCCATCTAAGCGTTACAAAGAAATAAAAACAATAAAAGCAATGAATACTGGCTTCAGACTGTAAAGCTGTATTAACAACAACAAACGCACGTAGACTGTATTAATGAAGACTAGTAAAGCATTAACGATGATTATAACAGATGTATCGTCTACAAACATCCATTATTATATACGTATTATATAAATACACACCTACAAATGGAAGTTCAACTTGCAGAGCCGACATTTCTTCCTCCTTTTCTTGTAAATCTCTGGCCAGTTCTTCGTCCATTACAGAGGATAGAGAACAAGGAGCCACAAGTGGCGTGTTTCCCCATGGACTGCTGCTAGGTTTGGATATCTCTGGATTGTTGAGAACCACTGTTTCGCCTTGATCCATGATTATTTTGTCGTTGATATATAAAGTTACAAATATAATAATTTCTAAAATTTACAAACTGTACAATAAATAAGCTTAAAAGCTGGTCTATTTTTAAATGAGAAGAGGAAATTTGCCGATTCTTGGAATCAGAACTACAGCCCAAAGTATAAACTAAAGCCTGGAGCACTAGTCTAAGGAAGCACAAAGTGCAAACTGAAGAATTCAGAGGAGAAAAAGAGACTAAAGATTTACAAACAGAACAGAATCTGTGGTGCAATATGTAGGTACTTCAAATAAACATGACGTCATGGTATATAGGGTAAGTACTTCATATATGGTAATCATTTTGTACCCTGATAGTGTGTTCATCATATAGTCATTGTAATCATTATATAGTCATTGTAATCATTTTGTACTTTATCTATTGCTGTAGTTCCTGTAGTTGCTGTAGTTCCTGTAGTTCTTATAGTTCCTGTAGTTCCTGTAGTCGCTGTAGTTCTTGTAGTTGCTGTAGTTCTTGTAGTTGCTGTAGTCGCTGTAGTTCTTGTAGTTCCCGTAGTCGCTGTAGTTCTTGTAGTCGCTGTAGTTCCTGTAGTTCCTGTAGTTCCTGTAGTCGCTGTAGTTCTTGTAGTTGCTGTAGTTCTTGTAGTTCCCGTAGTCGCTGTAGTTCCTGTAGTCGCTGTAGTTGCTGTAGTTGCTGTAGTTGCTGTAGTCGCTGTAGTTCCTGTAGTCACTGTAGTTGCTGTAGTTCCTGTAGTTGCTGTAGTCGCTGTAGTTCTTGTAGTTCCTGTAGTCGCTGTAGTTCCTGTAGTTCTTATAGTTCCTGTAGTCGCTGTAGTTCTTGTAGTCGCTGTAGTTGCTGTAGTCGCTGTAGTTGCTGTAGTTCCTGTAGTCGCTGTAGTTCTTGTAGTTCCTGTAGTTCTTGTAGTTGCTGTAGTCGCTGTAGTTGCTGTAGTCGCTGTAGTTCTTGTAGTTGCTGTAGTCGCTTGTAGTTCTTGTAGTTCCCGTAGTCGCTGTAGTTCTTGTAGTCGCTGTAGTTCCTGTAGTCGCTGTAGTTCCTGTAGTCGCTGTAGTTCCTGTAGTCGCTGTAGTTCCTGTAGTCGCTGTAGTTCCTGTAGTCGCTGTAGTCGCTTTAGTTCTTGTAGTCGCTGTAGTCGCTGTAGTTCTTGTAGTTCTTGTAGTTCCTGTAGTTCCTGTAGTTCTTGTAGTTCCTGTAGTCATTGTAGTTCCTGTAGTCGCTGTAGTTCCTGTAGTCGCTGTAGTTGCTGTAGTTCCTGTAGTCGCTGTAGTCGCTTTAGTTCTTGTAGTCGCTGTAGTCACTGTAGTTCTTGTAGTTCTTGTAGTTCCTGTAGTTCTTGTAGTTCCTGTAGTCATTGTAGTTCCTGTAGTCGCTGTAGTTCCTGTAGTCGCTGTAGTTCCTGTAGTCGCTGTAGTTCCTGTAGTTCTTGTAGTTCTTGTAGTTCCTGTAGTTGCTGTAGTTCTTGTAGTTCCTGTAGTTCCTGTAGTTCCCGTAGTCGCTGTAGTTCTTGTAGTTCCTGTAGTTGCTGTAGTCGCTGTAGTTGCTGTAGTTGCTGTAGTTGCTGTAGTTCATGTTCTTCATTTTGTAGTTAATTGCTGTAGCTGTTGTAGTTCTGTATTCGGTGTTTTATTCAGAGGTCGTTCAGAGTACTACCGAAATCATATCCAGTATCATATGTAGTCGAACCTCTATTATGAAGCGGCCACCCTCTATTAAGCGGCCAGTTATCAAAGTCCCGAATTCATTATCAGTGTGATACTGTAAATTTAATTACCTCTATTAAGCGGCTGCTGCCACATTTTTGCCGTCCCAACAAGTTAAGGGTTCCGTCTAGCCACCAAGAATTTCATACTCTACTGTACTGAGGAATTGTGGGATTGTTACACTTGTTGCAAGCCAGCAAACGTGTTTGTATTCAAATGAAATAACGTTTCTACCATGCCTTATGCTAATTTCTGTCAAATTAACCTCTATTAAATAAACGGCCAAAGCCATTAAAACGGCCAATTGCCAATTCCCCGGGGGTGGTCGTTTAATAGAGGTTCGACTGTAATCGTACTATAGATCCAGTTATATAATTACGACATACTCATAAATATCACACAAGGAGCATTTTTATTTTTACACAACTTCAAATTAAGAATATCATGTAATTTTGATCTCTAGGCAAAACTATGAATATGCAATCACCTATACTGATAATTTTCAAAACCCAGAAAAAAAAGTATAAACAAATATAACAATGGCTTGACATAATGCAACGGCATGCTTCATTCATAGTGTTAGAAATAACTTGACCTGAACATACAGCAAAGTCCACATAAATTGATTGTAATAATCTAAAATTGTTATTGTTGTTAGGTGTGTCGTCATATACGATTTTCACAGCCTCAGTCATGCTTTCCTGAAAATACTCAAAGATTTCAAATGGAAAGGGAAAAAATTTTTATTTATCTACTAATATGAACATAACTGTTAAAAATTATCAAAATGTTTGCAAAACAACAATATATTTTAAGATACTGATAAATAACGCACTTCTGAAGACTTGATAAGCACTCGCGACGTGCCGCTCGTGCATCCAGCCGTTTTCAAGATCTACAGTAACTACAGTGACTAGAGTAACTACAGCGACTACAATAACTACAGCGACTACAGCAACTACATCAACTACAGCGACTACACGAACTACAGTAACTACAGCGACTACAAGAACTACAGCGACTACAGTAACTACAGTGACTACAGCGAAAACAGAAACTACAGCGACTACAAGAACTACAGCGACTACAGCAACTACAGGAACTACAGCGACTACAGCAACTACAAGAACTACAGCGACTACAGCAACTACAGGAACTACAGCGACTACAGCAACTACAGCGACTACACTACAGCGACTACAGGAACTACAGCGAAACTACAGGAACAAGAACTAACGACGGGAACTACAGCGACTACAGGAACTACAGCAACTACAAGAACTACAGCAACTACAGCGACTACAGCAACTACAGCACAAGAACTATATCGACTACAGCGAACTACAGGAACTACAAGAACTACAGGAACTACAGGAACTACAGGAACTACAGGAACTACAGGAACTACAGGAACTACAGGAACTACAGGAACTACAGGAACTACAGGAACTACAGCGACTACAGGAACTACAGCAACTACAGGAACTACAAGAACTACAAGAACTACAGCAACTACAAGAACTACAGCGACTATAGGAACTACAGGAACTACAAGAACTACAGGAACTACGGGAACTACAGCGACTACAGGAACAGCAACGACTACAGGAACTACAGGAACTACAAGAACTACAGGAACTACAGGAACTAAAGCGACTACAGCAACTACAGTGACTACAGCAACTACAATGACTACAGTGACTACAGCGACTACAGCGACTACAAGAACTACAGGAACTACAAGAACTACAGGAACTACAGGAACTACAGGAACTACAGGAACTACAGGAACTACAGCAACTACAGCAACTACAGCGACTACAGGAACTACAGCGACTACAGGAACTACAGCGACTACAGCGACTACAGGAACTACAGCAACTACAGCGACTACAGGAACTACAGGAACTACAGGAACTACAGCGACTACAGCAACTACAGCGACTACAGGAACTACAAGAACTACAGCGACTACGGGAACTACAGGAACTACAAGAACTACAGCAACTACAAGAACTACAGCGACTACAGGAACTACAGGAACTACAAACTACAGGAACTACAGCGACTACAAGAACTACAGCGACTACGGGAACTACAAGAACTACAAGAACTACAAGAACTACAGCGACTACAGCAACTACAGCGACTACAGCGACTACAGCAACTACAAGAACTACAGCGACTACAGGAACTACAGGAACTATAAGAACTACAGGAACTACAGAAACTACAGGAACTACAGCAATAGATAAAGTACAAAATGATTACAATGACTATATAATGATTACAATGACTATATGATGAACACACTATCAGGGTACAAAATGATTACCATATATGAAGTACCTACCGTATATATAGAGAAAGCCGCTGACCTACACAGGAACCCCAATCTTGCAAAAATAATATTTGCGTTATTTTTTTCTTTGCTCAGAATGAGGGTTTATCATGTAATTTCAAAACTCATAGGACAAAAAATGATTATCATAGCTGGAAAGAGCTCGTTGAAATTAGTAAAAATGTGAAGTTTGGAAAAGATCGCTCCACAAATTACGAAGATATGAATTTTCAAATATCGAAATTTCATAAATTACGCTTGGAGGCAACTCTTGCCTCCAACTAGGTTTTCATACAAAATTTCGATTTTTGAAAATTCATATCTTCGTAATTTGTGGAGCGATCTTTTCCAAACTTCACATTTTTACTAATTTCAACGAGCTCTTTCCAGCTATGATAATCATTTGTTTGTCCTATGAGTTTTGAAATTATGTGATAAACCCTCATTGGCTGTAGCGAACTCTGGGAAAGGACTAAAAGCTAAAACGCAGAGTAACTTGTAGACCTCAATCTTTCCACATAACGGTTTTTGAATAATATTTATTTATTTATTTATTATTAATATTATTATTAATAATAATAATAATATAATAATAATAATTTATTTCAACACGTAATCACCTAGGAGCTACAAAGCTCGTTAAAACGTGAACGTGAACAAAAATGTAACAAATATATATAAAACAAAAATATAAATATAATATACTTTTAAAAATTTATAATAATAATAACTTTATTTATATAGCGCTTTAATTTAACATGGACAACGTACAAAGCACTTTACAACTTTACAACTGATATCGGTACAAACGTACTCCCAATAATTACATGATATATATGTGCGGCGGTACAGGGTCCAGGTTTTGGGCCATTTTATACTCTAATCCAGGTAAAATGAACGCATAAAAATCATTAATCCAGGTTCAGTAGCCTAAAAAACATTTATTAATTTTTAATAATTTGCATAATGTGGTATCGGCGTTTCAGTAAAACTCCGCATGAACAATAGCCTGCGTAGCAAGCGTTTTTTAGGCCGCGCAGTTTTTTTTATTTGGGAAATTCGTAAATCCAGGTTTTCGAGTGACAAATTCCAAAAACAGGGTCCAGGTCTGAACAGTCTCGCCGCACATACCTCATACCTAACCATTTTTTAACCAAGTACCCCTACCCCCCCCCCCCCCCCCCCCCCCCCCCCCCCCCCCGGGACAAAACCAAGCCTTCCAGTAGTCTTGTAACATAATCATTTTACGTTCTTTCGTCTTAATTGTCTGGTTAATAATATTTTTTCGCTAAGTAATCTATGCGAGTGGGTTTGTGATGAGTGACTTGTAGTATATGGCAAGACACAATTGCCCTGAGGTGAAGTTGTATAAATATAGAAGTTTTAATTTCACCCCAGTTCCTCTATTACCAGACCCTATTTTAATAGTATTCGTTGATTAAGGTATTTTTTCTAGTTTCTTTTCTAAACATATAAAATGTGAATAGAAAAGCAACAGGTGGTATGAATCTATCTACCTATTATTATTACCTACTATTATTATTATTACCTACTATTATTATTACCTACTACCTACTACTATTATTATTACCTACTATTACTATTATTTACCTACTATTATTATTACCTACTATTATTATTACCTACTATTATTATTACCTACTATTATTATTACCTATATTACCTTACCTACTATTATTATTACCTACTATTATTATTATTACTACTATTATTATTACCTACTATTATTATTACCTACTATTATTATTACCTACTATTATTATTACCTACTATTATTATTACCTACTATTATTATTATTACCTACTATTATTATTACCTACTATTATTATTACCTACTATTATTATTACCTACTATTATTATTACCTACTATTATTATTACCTACTATTATTATTACCTACTATTATTATTACCTACTATTATTATTACCTACTATTATTATTACCTACTATTATTATTACCTACTACTATTATTACCTACTATTATTATTACCTACCTACTATTATTATTACCTACTATTATTATTACCTACTATTATTATTACCTACTATTATTATTATTATACTACTATATTATTACCTACTATTATTATTACCTACTATTATTATTACCTACTATATTATTATTACCTACTATTATTATTACCTACTATTATTATTACCTACTATTATTATTACCTACTATTATTATTACCTACTATTATTATTATTACCTACTATTATTATTACCTACTATTATTATTACCTACTACTATATTATTACCTACTATTATTATTACCTACTATTATTATTACCTATCTATATTACCTACTATACTATTATTATTACCTACTATTATTATTACCTACTACTATTACCTACTATTATTACCTACTATTATTATTACCTATTATTATTATTACCTACTACTATTATTATACTACCTACTATTATTACCTACTATTATTATTACCTACTATTATTATTACCTACTATTATTATTACCTACTATTATTATTACCTACTATTATTATTACCTACTATTATTTACCTACTATTATTATTACCTACTATTATTATTACCTACTATTATTATTACCTACTATTATTATTACCTACCTTATATTTTACTATTTAGTTACCTACTATTATTATTACCTACTATTACTATTACCTACTATTATATTACCTACTATAACTATTACTACTATTACTATTACCTACTATTATTATTACCTACTATTATTATTACCTACTATTATTATTACCTACTATTATTAATACCTACTATTATTATTACCTACTAGCGACGCACAGTAACCTGTGCTACGTGCAAGTATTCGCCGCGTTTTTGTTTGGATCACAGACTACTACGCTTTGGTGCGTTGCTTCCTTCTCTCTCTCGTGACATCTGCCTACAGGTGTAAACAACCTACGTCAACCTAATTTTGAAAATGTTGTATTTCATTAACGTATCTCTGTCGATCATGTCTCTAAACCATTATAGGGTAGTACTTAGGATATGTAGATTTTTAATGAGAAATTTGGAAACCTTTTATCGGTCGTTACTACCAGCTAATTATTACCTAGAGGCAATTATTCCAAGTACAATTAACAATGTGACGCAATACATAAGATATTCTGATTATGTTCTCCACTATATCAAAACATGGGAAAATATAGTAGACTTGCACTTTCTTCACTAGACTTCTCTCCGTTCACTTTCGGGAGATTTTTCACTTTCAACGAAACAAGTGTACAAAGTTCAGTCTTTGAAACTCTCCCAGTCTAAAAAGCGCAAATATTTCGTTAATAGAAACTCACTGAATCACTGAACTGCACGACAATCCACATCACCAACTGAAGCCGAAATCATTGAAAGCCCACCGAGTAAGAGTTTTGATGTTATATATGAATGTGCTATTAGCTATATTTAGATCAGTTCATTCGTGAATATTTATAGCATAGTTTTCTAATCTTGTACAAGTGTTTACGTTCAGTAACGTATTAATTTTCGTCCGTTGCGTCACAGATCTTTCACTAGTGCCACGTTTAGTTGAAACAGCGGTGCCGGTGCATGACCAACCACGTGGTACAAAACCACACCCATACTCAAACGTGTCAATCAACGAAAATCATAAATGCTTTGCATCTGTTGTGGCATTATTTCCTCAATCGTAGTCTCTTGTGGTAAAGGCTTTTTTATATACAGTTGATTATTGATGAATGTACAAAGATGTTATGATTACTACATTATAGACATTGCGTTAGGAAGTCTGCTCTCATGTGTTTAAGATTGAAATTTACCCCGAAATTCAACACGTAAACCTAAACAGAAATATTTCGCCGTAGTTATTATGACAGAACGAAACCGGCTGGAGTCGAGATTGCTTTTGAGTTCTCAGTCATATATGGATCCTTCATATGGTTTGTGTCGCGCGTCCATAGCCGGTTGCTTTATACTATGAGTTCTTCATATATGGATCCTTCATATGGTTTGTGTCGCGCGTCCATAGCCGATTGCTTTTAAATACTATGAGTTCTTCATATATGGATCCTTCATATGGTTTGTGTCGCGCGTTGTTTTAACACCAGTTTCGAAAGCAAGGAAGTTAACGTCACGGCTTTGTAAGAGTCTTCAATCATTCTATTTTCATTCTGCGCCGGTCATTCTTTTGATCATGGTCAATAAAGTGGGAAAAATCAGATTATGTATTTGTTATCCTACGTTCACTTGGCCGTGTTTAGACCCGCGCTGTTTCGTCTTCATAGTTGTTGATGAAACTAAGGAGCGCGGGTGGATATCTAAAAGGAGCGTGAGTGAATCACCAATAAAAACGTGTGGTGAAATATTCTGGCGGCGATTGCAATATTTATCCTCGTCAATCTTTCCAATTGATTTGAATGACACATAATAAAAATGTAACAACTACTTGAATCGTTTCAAACATATCACGAGCAAAGAGTGTCTAGCTAGCGTCTCATACAGACCGACAGCAGCCAAGACATCGGTTGAAATCAGTTTTGCGAGAAGACATCGTCGTCAGTAGGAAAAGTGACGCTGAAAGAACCCGTCGTCTATTTGCCAAGTACCGACAGCGTAGCCGCGCAATTGGAAACCTGAAGAAAAAGAGTTGCGAGGAATTCTCTTCTCTCTTGTTAATTCAGTTTCTTTGTTCTAAAGTTTGCTGTTATTCGCTTGTTTTTCAGATTTAATATAATGCTTCCTATCCTCTTTTCGTTTCCCATGCAGCTTTTCAATGTCAATGTGTTTACTTCCATTCATTTATTATTAGGAAGTCTGATCGCCTTCCATCTTGTAGGTTTTTCAAACAGCTTTTCGAAGGTAAGGTTTCTCCCATCAAGCGTGGGAGACGACGATCTGGGTCCTCGTGGTTGTAAGATAAAACTCTTTAACGCCCCTCAAAGCCCGTGAAATGACCAGGCATGCAGACGTAGGTCACCTTGACGATATATTAGTGCTTGAATAGGTCAGTAGTATGAGGACATCTGTTCTTTGCATGCAGCATACTAACAACAACAATCAACCGGCATAACCACCATGCAATTACAACCTGCACAATGGCTACGCCCACCAACACAACACAACTAGTAACAACGACAACGCAGGACAAACGAACTCGATGAACTGAATCAACACTGAGCAATCGATCAGAAAGTTCACCAACAGTATGACACTACCAACCACAACGTTCTTATTCTACCAAATAGCGTGGGAAATCAACCTTACCTCTTCACCTCAATCGTCCGTGCTATATTAGTGATGGCTGAGTAATAGAGGGATCGAAGAACGGTCGGGCATCGGTCGATTCATAGAGGGTCAGCTTAGTGAGGCATTAGGGATCGAAGAACGGTCGGGCATCGGTCGATTCATAGAGGGTCAGCTTAGTGAGACATTATATAGGGATCGAAGAACGGTCGGGCATCGGTCGATTCATAGAGGGTCAGCTTAGTGAGACATTATATAGGGATCGAAGAACGGTCGGGTATCGGCCGATATATTGCATATTGCCGGAGCCAACTGCTTTTCACGCAAATTTTCTTGCGTCAAAAAGTAACGCTCTATAACCTTCTATACACCACACGGCAAAACCACTAATACTGACAAGTTTCTTGCTGCCCGACTATTGTTGGCCAACCACTTCCAGCCTAAGCGCGATTACTTACCACATTTCCCAGTCAAACACCAGTGTCATCGAGAGGTTTTACTGTGCGGCCATTTGCATTAGGTACAAAAAAGACAATGACTTATTCCGCTAAGAAAAGGCTTGCCTTCCTTGTTTAGACTGAGAGGAAGAGTTCTTAATCCTGCTTGTTTGAAGATGTTGCTATATTTATAGTCGCGGTGTATTTCAAAGAAAAGCACCAACAATGACAAAACCTATTTTAAAACTTTACTATAAAAATAACATCATGTCTGATGAAGGCCATTTGAATGATGTTTTTCAAGCATCATTCGGCATTATTTCTCAGTCCGGTTGTGGAAGTCGTCTGGGCAGGTTTGACGTCAATAGATACTGAATGGTCGTCCTGTTTTTGTATTCTTTCCATATTTAACTATTGTCGTCACTCGGTCATATATAAGACGGTGCTACAGGTTCGTTGTTAGTGTTACTAGCTATTTTTAGCTTGCTTTCAGTTCCGTCGCTGTTTTCGCTGCCCGCGGTGTTTGTTGATAGCCGCCGGTCATATAAGTCATACAAGTTCGGCATACAAGTCATATAAAGTCAAATGGATAGGGCTAACGCTAGCTCAGAAGAACTTTATGGGTATCTTTATACTTTATACAACTAAATTAACATAAATATTTATACCAGCCCTTGTATGCCGGCAAGCAATCGCGGCACGCAACGGTATAGATCAGTCATATTATACTGATTGACATGCATATATATAGCGGTCGACACATGTATGCATTGACATGCATGCATAATGGTCACATGTAGTACATTCATTTGTAGTGTACTCCAGCTCTTTCTAACTTTTGAAATATCAATTTTTCTGATGAAGAAAACAAATTAGATTATCTCTGCACTGATCACAGTAGAACGGATATTTTTGATAAACTGCATGGGTCACTAACTCTTTGTCAGTCTACTGCCAGACTGAGGGGGACGTCTGCATGTCTATGGCATGTTGAGAAGCTTCTCAGAATTAACACTTTGGAGTAAAACTACTTTGTATATCATTAAACTATTCGTTTACACGGCACTTCTAGACATGCATGATGTCAGACACTTGACGTCCTCGTCTATTTTTTGCTTCACCTTTCGTTTTCACAAAAGGCCGGTGCTTAAGTTTGGTATTCAATCTGAATCATTCAAATGAGCTGATTCCGTTTTGAGGTTCCGCACGATCTTCAGCTTTTAAACAATCAGTAAAGTATAATTACTGGCCACTTCCTTTCATTTTAAAAATCTTTTCACGTTTGTTGTCGATGGACACTGCCGTCAAAACGAAATCATAAACCTCAACTCTTTAAGCTTTTAATGCTATCAAACATACCAAACTAAGAAACTGTTGAATTATGATATTTTATTGGATATTGAGATCGCTGAACTGGTAGTATATAGGGAGATAGGATGACCGCTGTGGCGTCGCCAACTAAATCTGCCATAAAAGCATTTTTAAACGAGTAATAACTATATATGTTTTAGGTTTAGTCTTACTGACATGAATTTGAAAATGTCTCGATAGTGTCACTTCTCGCACTGAAAACGTTGTCTCTATGCACTGAAAACGTTGTCTCTATGCACTGAAAATTTATGGCATCAGCTTTTTGTCTCACTTCACAAAGTCCACATGCACTCAAACGACACGGTCGTTGCATATTACTGGACTGACTGGAGACAACAAAAGAAAAACGAACGGCTTACCTGCGCTTAAACACTATTGTTTTTAAGAAAGGAGAAAAAGAAGTCGAAAATGAGATTAAGTTGACTGATGTGTGCATGTTCTGATGACTACCCGTAGAGAGTGGTGCCCGTGTTCCTATGTTGCGCACCATGAGTTACAAGAGTTTAGCAACTGAACTAAGAATTAATACATGCTTAACTGATTCCCATATGTCAATATGCTAAAAGACTTCCGTTCGTTCACAAGCGAACTTCACGATGTTTAAACCTTTAAGAGTTCGTAGTATAATAGTTCGTAGTATTAAAGCCCAATACCGCAGTAAGTCAGTGGCCTTCTGCGAATCAAACACGACAGACAAACAAACAGTTTACTCCTTTATGGCGTGATCCATGGGTATCAATGACACTTGACTATTTTGATGAAGATTAACATCTTTACTTCTTTCTTTTCGATTAAAAACATAAAAGAAAGACTTTAAAGAAATGTCGTAAAACAGATGAAGGATAAGCTTGAGTAGGCATGACTAGGGCTTACTAGCTGAGCTAGTCAATGTCGATGTAGTATAGTAGAAGTCAAGACCAGTCAAGATATAATCTACACCTGCACACAGACAAAACTAGGGAATTTTTTTGATGAACGAAGCCGCGATTTAAACCGTGTTTTGAATCGACTGACTGTATCAGTCTATACGGGGTTTTGTCGTTAGCAATACTTTTAATAGTATTTTAGTATTTTTTAGATCTAAACACCTTGCTTGCCAAGTTCTACAACTTTTTCCAATTTGCTCAAGGGAATCGCGCGCGATTATTCGACACAATGACTTCAAACGAACTAAAAAACACTAAGCCGGGCATAGTTTATCTGAAGCAACAGCCACTGGATCACAATGATGGCGATGATTACAGACTCGTACAGTTTACTGAGCATGGAAACTTCAGATCGCAGCGGCAGTGATCAGAAACTTGTTTTTAGTATATTTTTATAGCAAAATATTTACTTTTTCGTAAGAGACAGACATACTTCGAACGCATTTTGTGTTACAATTAACATTAGAAATAATTCATTATTTATGAGTCTGATCAGTATTTGTAAACAACTGACAGATTGACTGAAATTGCACGAATTTCAATTCACTGCTGTAAAAGCAACGGACGAAATAACTCGCGATTATCACCGCTGAATCCAAACAGTTAACAACAGACAAACATCGATAATTTATTGAAGATAAAAATAATTATTAATTTTATTATTACTTATATCAGTACTGGAGTAACTTGAAATACTCGGCGAAGTTTATAAAATTGTTGTGTGCGAGAGTGCTGACAGCTTGACAAGTTCTCAATACGTTAATCTGTTAACTCATATAAAATGAACTGTTTATAGCTTGCTGTTAGCGTCACAGGTTGTAAGGCTTACAAGGCACGAGCCTAAACTCTCGCAGCTATGCAATGTCGACCACGCCTCTATCTTTGTTTAGTTGATACTCTTGCTAGTTTTTATTGTTATTTGTAGTTATTAGATCAGAGTATAGTGTTTCGCGATGCGGGAGATCTATTTCGCGCTGTTTTGTTCGGCTCGACTGCTTTTTTAGCGTTTTGAATATTCGGAACAATTCGTTGGCGCTTTCTGATTGGTGGAATAACTAAGTCCTGGATGAACAGAGCTGAACAAGCTATAAATTTGTAGCACTGAACAGTTTTGATCAGTTCTAAAGATGATCAGTATATAACAAATTGAACGAATAAAATGCGCATTTCATGGGATCCTGATTGCGTGATTGTCCGAACCATCGCGTGCCTTGCATATTATGTCAACCTGCCAAAATTAGCTTCGAAAATATCAAGCAAATGGCCTTATATTATCCATGACGAGTGGTGAATATTGGCCTTGCTCAAGTACCGCCTTTCAATGTCTGGCTACTTAGCCAATCATTTTCAACCAGGATCCTTTGCGAGGTGAGTATTAGGAAGCATTAGCCAATGAGAAGGGTTTGTTTGGATCACGTGAATGATGGAAGGGTTTTCCCACAATGCTTTGGTATGGTTGGTTGGAATGTTGAGCATTCTGCTTCCAGTGGTATATGGGCTTAGTGGATGGAGAATCTATGGGCTTTTGCCATGATTTCCAACTAATTTGAAGCCTGCAGAGTTGTGAGAATCATTATTATGTCTGAAGGTGATGTTCTAAACGGATTCATTGATTCTTCATTGGCACCAAACAAATCTAGAATGAGTAAAAACGATGACACAGGGTGAGTTGATCGATCCAAGCGTGATTCTTCCTTACAGGGGCTCAATATCTCACTTTACAACGAATTATCCATAAAATATTCTTCTTCATTCTTCTTCTTTGATTCAAGACCTACAAGCTCTTTGTATTCAGTTAGCTGTTCTTGGCCGCTGATATTTCGTTATTTCGGCGGAACATCAATTTCTAATATATTTTTAAAGTTGGAATAAGAACACGTACATTCGTGTCTCAGTTCTTGGACAAGAACGTGGGCTAACTTTGCTTTTATTCTCCAGGAAGCTTTTTGTGGGAGGTTTAAACTATGATACGTCAAAAGGTAAGGAATAATTGCAGTCAAATGGCTTTGTAACTTCAATATTTCATTCAATTCTTGAATATTCAGTGATGTACTTTTGTAGCCGGCGAGTGATAGCGATACGGCTTTTTGTAATTCTGGATTTTTATTTATCTTTTAGACGGTTTAAAGGAGTATTTCTCTCGGTTTGGGGAAGTAGTTGGCGTAGATATTAAATTTGATGCGATGTCTGGTCGACCACGGTGAGTCTGATGGCGAGATGTTTCTGAATATGTTTAACACTTTAGGTGGCAGAATAACTATAAAACTCTACTGTCTTATTTGTACTACTTTTCTCCTCTTGTTCAGTGCCACGTGCTGCTTCAACGGTTTACATATTTAATCTAGACGGATGGTGTAAAGATCTACTTTTGCGTTTGATTCGAACTCTTTTTCCTCTTTAACGCGCCAAGCAATATTTCGTTATTCAAAGTTACAAATATAACACCTTTACCGGTCACACTCGACAATGTTTTTATTGGACTCCTATGTTTACTTGATGAACTCAAAGACTACTATTATGGCAAGGAAACATAGCTTTCTTAATTTCTGGATAAACATACCCCTGACAGGGCAGAGATATTCTGCGGGCGATTCAGCGAACTCGTATTCCGAAAGGTTTTCCATTGATAGCCAACCACATGCGAACGAAGGCTCGCGCACCAATATACAAGCGCAACCCGGAACTTTCTGTTTTGACTCGAAAACACAAGGTCTAGGAAGTCAGTTGCTAATTATGGATCTCCTTTGTTGAGTGTTAGCCGTTTTGTTTGAGTTTTGTTGTATTTTGAGGTTCGTGACTTCAGCTTGGAGTAGAGTTGTCATCTCCAAGCGACGATTTAGTGTGACGCGAACGCGTTCGATTTACGCCGTAATAACTGTCTAACTTGCAATGTTGAAATCCATTAACCAAATGAAATGCAAATGACTGTTGGCTTTGTCTGCAGCAGACAGAGTTTTTATTTTTCATTCTTTAATATTTTTACTTTAGAGGGTTCGCTTTTGTACAGTTTAAAGATCAGTCTCAAGCTGATGCGGTAAGTCATTTTTTCTTGTACTTTTAGTTTTGTTCTTTGGTTTCTGGTGTTTTCAGTTTATGGCGCTGCTTTTCCGTGCGCCCATCGAAACGTGTCAAAGACTCGGTTGACTGGACTAATGGCCTTACTCTGATAATTTATACGATCTTAACGAAACCACCAGACTGCCTAAGCGCGCAAAGAGACTGATAGGAACCAGCTACTCCGTGACATTGTACTGTCATAAAAAGCAGGCGTGCCAGACACTGAAATTAACCAGTACTGTCCGATGATGTTTGCTGACTTAGTTGGGTATCATTGTAGAATAAAGCATGGCTAACAACTGCAATTGTCACCTATGGTGATAGATGGTCTACCGATTATATATTAATCACTAGTTTGGTGTCTTTTGTCACTTTATCAAGAAACACCCCATATAATATAAAACATAAGTGTCATAACACACTTTCCTCTACATAGGATGCTTTAATTTAGCTCAGTTTTGAGTTGCAATTCTTTGTATTGAGATGTGCATTATCTGATGAACATCTTATGTTCATTGGACAAGAGGATGTCTGAACTGAGACAAATGTGTCATATGCTACCCGCAGTGTGATTATTAATGACCAGTTTTTTTGGTAATAAAAAGGTTTCCGTTGCTTCTGGTGAACTATGGGTAACACCCGTTTACTCCTGAACCTAATATATTTTACCAACACTTTTTGCAACTGAACTAACATGGATTTAAAGACTGTTCTTTGTTGACTATATGAGGCCAGTCTTTGAATGACTAATTGCGAACATGTTTTTTTATTTGTAAATATTTTATCATAAGATCTTAACATCACCTAAAAGTATGTTTTAATATAGATATTTAGTATTTACTTTATAAATCAGGAAAAGTTTGGGGTATGCTGTAGAGACAGCATGAGAGCATAATTATGACACTTACCCAGGCTCAGTACAAACACAGACTGCCATCAAACCAACCCATCAATTTGAAATTAGGGAGTGAGGGCTCTTGAGGAAATAGCTTCTACATTTACAAAGGAAATGATTTGTAAACATGGTGCCTTTATCAATGTGTTCGGTAGATTGATATATATCTAGAGCAGCTGACTTGCTTCTAATGTTTTTTGCCATGTGTATTGTGTTACCTGCTATTGATGGCAAATATCAAAAAGGCATTGTCTGTTATTTGTATGTTAATTCCTAGTTTATAAGAACCCTGTAGGGATGATTATAATCAAAGCATTTAGCTATTTCAAGTACAAAGCCTGCAGACATAAAACTCTTACAAACTCTGCTGCAATTTTACAACAATTTTTAGGGGAATTAATAATACTTAGAAGATATGTAGTTTTTGAATAAATGATGAACTTTACTGACTATTATGTCTTTGATGATAATTATTTTAGAAACAAACTCAAGAAAGACTATTATTGTGTTTGCAAATATATTGAGCAGTTTTAAAGAAAACCCTAAAATTGTTCTTCTTCCAGTGTCAACATATCTGTGCATTTAAATTAGCTCCAAATTAAAACAGAATGTTTTATAATAATTTTTAAATGTGAACTTTTTATAATTTTTATTACGGTATAATTTTTTATTTTGTTTTTAATATAATAATATATAGCGCATATACAATTTCTGTTCTATGCGCTTTACAATTTATATTGTAGATGCAGTTTTTTTCTATTTTAAGGTTCTCCACTTCATTGTTGTATTTGAATACAAGTAAACCTTTATCAAGAATAAGTACATATTTGCATTCAACTTTGTTGACCGTGGTAACCTAGGGCCGTTTTACTGAACATACATACATCCCAACAAGTCTAAACATTTCTCTTCAATTTCTTTTCCTTTCTGAAAACAAATGTTGAATTTTAATCCATTGAAAACATGACACCTGCAAATTAACAATTCTATTTGAAATTGTTGTGTGGTTTAATTTGGTTTCACACATTTTTTGTCAGCTGGGTTTCAAACTTTCTAAAATACATACATGTAGAGAAAATTGAAGATACAGTTTCTAAAGATCATTGTTGTAAATAAATAAGAATATTATTCTACTTTGCATGGAAAGTTTGAGTAATTACTAATTTATATTCCATGATCTCAAGCAAACTAATTTAGTTTAAACCTGTAAAATTAAACTTTTCTGACACTACAGAACTTCCAAGAGTAAAGTAAACCAAGGAAGCTTTTAACATTTGAATAGTTTGAAAGATGTTTGTGTTTTGAGTTGGAAATGTTGATATTTTGTGGCTTGTTTATTGAAATCAAATCCATTAGAGGCAGATCCAAAGAGAAAATGAGAGACCAAATAGTGATCACATGATAATTGAATTGCATCCTGTTATTTTTAGGTCTTAAAAGGAGGTCCCCACATATTGGATGGACGCACAGTATGTATTAAGTCATAGCAATTTGCTTCAAGTATATGTGACAGGATGTTAACTGTACTTTTGGCAGGGATCTTTCAACCTTATTAGTATGTCTGGTGTTAGTTTACTAGAAAAGTTGAGGTTTTTTACCTCAAAGATGCATTTAAAACAGATTATGGAGTATTAGCAAAATATCCAGTTACTCCTCCTGATGGGCTTTGATTTTGTGAGTGATTGACTGATTATTTATTTATTTATTTCTATAAAACAGAGAAAAATTCCTGTTCATTGATTTGCTTTACAGTGTGGACACTTGAACTGTGAACACTTCGAGTTTTTTTCGAGTTTTTTTTTCGAACTTTCTATTGCCTCACAGCCTCTCAAATGGAGCATTGAGTTTAAATACACTTAGTGATCAAAATAAATCATTTTTCTGATCAATTTGCTCAATCAATAATCTATGTGTTAGAAAAAACCTAAGTGTTCACGGTTCGAGTGTCCATACTGTAATAGAGAGTTGGACTTTAATAGTTTTTTTTGGGTACAATTTAATATACACACTATGTATCTATAGAAGTGATCTTTGTATACCAGGCATTGTGCATGGTGTTCTTCTATATGATTACCATCTCCTCTTTCAATAATTGAAAGTATACAATTATTTTGCTTTTTATTTATTATTTATTTTTATTTACAGATTGACCCAAAGTATGCAGCTCCAATAGGGAAGGTGAGAGATAGTTAACTCATGTCAGTTATTTGTTTGTTTAATTTGACAGCCTTTGTGTTTTGCTTGAAACAGTAACGACTGTTGGTATCAGAGTTTTAATTATATTTGAAAGAATTCATGTAAATGTTAATAAATGTATATAGCATTCAGCTGTCTTCAGGATAATCTAACTGACATACTTAGAATATATAAGAGGGAGTCTAATGACAACAAATGGATGTAGGAAGTACAGGTCTACAGACATCAGATTGATCTCCTAGTAATGCTGTATGACAAACCAGTCAGTCCTACATTTACATGTACATGCAAAGTTAGATGGAATCAGACAAGAACCAGTTTATAAATGATCACTAGTTCTATATGCAAAGTTAGATGGAATCAGACAAGAACCAGTTTATAAATGATCACTAGTTCTATATGCAAAGTTAGATGGAATCAGACAAGAACCAGTTTATAAATGATCACTATAGTTCTATATGCAAAGTTAGATGGAATCAGACAAGAAGCAGTTTCTAAATGATCACTAGTTCTACATGTATATGCAAAGTTAGATGGAATCAGACAAGAACCAGTTTCTAGATGATCACTAGTTCTATATGCAAAGTTAGATGGAATCAGACAAGAACCAGTTTCTAGATGATCACTAGTTCTATATGCAAAGTTAGATGGAATCAGACAAGAACCAGTTTATAAATGATCACTAGTTCTATATGCAAAGTTAGATGGAATCAGACAAGAACCAGTTTATAAATGATCACTAGTTCTACATGTATATGCAAAGTTAGATGGAATCAGACAAGAACCAGTTTCTAGATGATCACTAGTTCTATATGCAAAGTTAGATGGAATCAGACAAGAACCAGTTTCTAAATGATCACTAGTTCTATATGCAAAGTTAGATGGAATCAGACACGATGGTCGGTTGCTAAGGAATATGCTCCCGTTTGTGCGGGCTCAGTTTCGTCAGCGGTAATTACCATTGTCGTATATTATACAACAAAAATAGCGGGTGACTTGAGGAAAGTAATATTGGATTTGAAAGGACAAGCAGGGAAACAGAGAGGGAACGAAAGTTTTGGAACGTAAACGAAGCCGGAAACGAAGTCAAAATGAAGTTTTCATTTGAGCGAGAATGGATCAATGCAGTCAGGCGAGCTAAACGCCGACCAAACTACGGGCATGGGGAACATGAACAGTGGGCTAGAAGAGATTTATGGCAACAAGCTTGAACTTGCTATTCCGCTGGTTGACAGTTTTCTTTTGGAGATTCCTGATGACCTTTTGTCTCCTCCAAAGTTTGTGCTGGGAAATGAATAAATAAGACTTTCAGTATATCAAATTATATCATATTCCATCTTTAAAATTCTGCACTATTTACTATTCCGAACCCCTGATCCAAGCCATTTAAATGCGATTTATACGCTTCGAATTATTATGAAGAATACTTTTCTTTCCAAAATAATAAAATACTAGTTCCAGTTTAATAATCATCTGTTATTTAATCACTATTGGGTCAGATTTGTCATGGAGCTGATCACACTAAATTGAAAATAATTAAAGATCTATCCTCACTGCATATTCATCCTTCATACTTTCCATGCGAGATATTTCTTCCTTTGATTCTCGTTCTCTTTCTATTAGCTCTTCTTCTTTATCATTTAATTTAAACGGGCTCGGCTATAGCAGTCTGATATTTTTCATTTTGATCATTGAAGTCACGCTTCATTTTATTGAGTACTTGAGGGATGCCTTGAAGCTTGAATGCTCCCAAAATCTGTTCGTCCGCTCCCGTTTAGAATCACACCTAGCACTATGACTGTCGTCCTTACCGCATTTACGACTTTTCTTACATAGATGGATCTCTCTAAAATTGGAAAATAACTAAGTCTATGGAGAAATTCATTCAAGTTGAAGAAACGCGTGACATTCAAGAACCAATATGGCGTCTTAAGTAATCAAGTGCTGATCAAAATAGGGGTTTAAACATTGTTTTCTTACCTTGTTGTGCTCGCCTGTTCACTCGAATTGGACGCCATGATGCTAAAGTGTGTTTCGAATTCGGAATGCCTAGGTTTCAGGGGGTTGCCAGACAATTACGAATATAAATTGCATGGGGAGAGGGGAAAATCGATATTTTGGGCTTGTTCTCAAACGAATTGCAACTGAAGTGAAAATTTCCGAATTCAACTCTTTTATTTCTATCTTGTGCTAATTTCCACACCTAAAACGAATGCTTGGATCACTCTCAGCTAAGTTAAACCCCAAACTACCGTAAATAGTACCTCCACTGAACTTGAGTTTTCGAGAAAGCAATAGCTTTTCTGAGCCTCCCGATCGTCACTTCTGTTAAAGAAGACCCCTTTTCAAAATATACCACACATGGGAGGCCAGGGAAAGAGCTTTATTATCAGGGAGGGGATACATAAGTCATTCTATGTATTCCAAAGCTACAAGCGCTGATGCTTGGCTTCGCGTCATCACGTGATGACGCAATGTGATTGGGAGCAGTTTCCTTAGCAACTGACCATCGTGAGACAAGAACCAGTTTCTAGATGATCACTAGTTCTATATGCAAAGTTAGATGGAATCAGACAAGAACCAGTTTATAAATGATCACTAGTTCTATATGCAAAGTTAGATGGAATCAGACAAGAACCAGTTTATAAATGATCACTAGTTCTACATGTATATGCAAAGTTAGATGGAATCAGACAAGAACCAGTTTCTAGATGATCACTAGTTCTATATGCAAAGTTAGATGGAATCAGACAAGAACCAGTTTCTAAATGATCACTAGTTCTATATGCAAAGTTAGATGGAATCAGACAAGAACCAGTTTATAAATGATCACTATAGTTCTATATGCAAAGTTAGATGGAATCAGACAAGAACCAGTTTCTAGATGATCACTAGTTCTATATGCAAAGTTAGATGGAATCAGACAAGAACCAGTTTCTAAATGATCACTAGTTCTATATGCAAAGTTAGATGGAATCAGACAAGAACCAGTTTCTAAATGATCACTAGTTCTATATGCAAAGTTAGATGAAATCAGACAAGAACCAGTTTCTAAATGATCACTAGTTCTATATGTATATGCAAAGTTAGATGGAATCAGTCAAGAACTAGTTTATAAATGATCACTAGTTCTATATGCAAAGTTAGATGGAATCAGACAAGAACCAGTTTATAAATGATCACTATAGTTCTATATGCAAAGTTAGATGGAATCAGACAAGAACCAGTTTCTAGATGATCACTAGTTCTATATGCAAAGTTAGATGGAATCAGACAAGAACCAGTTTATAAATGATCACTATAGTTCTATAGATCTATATGCAAAGTTCGATGGAATCAGACAAGAACCAGTTTATAAATGATCACTAGTTCTATATGCAAAGTTAGATGGAATCAGACAAGAACCAGTTTCTAAATGATCACTAGTTCTACATGTATATGCAAAGTTAGATGGAATCAGACAAGAACTAGTTTATAAATGATCACTAGTTCTATATGCAAAGTTAGATGGAATCAGACAAGAACCAGTTTATAAATGATCACTATAGTTCTATATGCAAAGTTAGATGGAATCAGACAAGAACCAGTTTCTAGATGATCACTAGTTCTATATGCAAAGTTAGATGGAATCAGACAAGAACCAGTTTATAAATGATCACTAGTTCTATATGCAAAGTTAGATGGAATCAGACAAGAACCAGTTTATAAATGATCACTAGTTCTATATGCAAAGTTAGATGGAATCAGACAAGAACCAGTTTCTAAATGATCACTAGTTCTACATGTATATGCAAAGTTAGATGGAATCAGACAAGAACTAGTTTATAAATGATCACTAGTTCTATATGCAAAGTTAGATAGGAATCAGACAAGAACCAGTTTATAAATGATCACTAGTTCTATATGCAAAGTTAGATGGAAACAGACAAGAACCAGTTCTAAAATGATCACTAGTTCTATATGCAAAGTTAGATGGAAACAGACAAGAACCAGTTTCTAAATGATCACTAGTTCTATATGCAAAGTTAGATGGAATCAGACAAGAACCAGTTTCTAGATGATCACTAGTTCTATATGCAAAGTTAGATGGAATCAGACAAGAACCAGTTTCTAGATGATCACTAGTTCTATATGCAAAGTTAGATGGAAACAGACAAGAACCAGTTTCTAAATGATCACTAGTTCTATATGCAAAGTTAGATGGAATCAGACAAGAACCAGTTTCTAAATGATCACTAGTTCTATATGCAAAGTTAGATGGAATCAGACAAGAACCAGTTTCTAGATGATCACTAGTTCTATATGCAAAGTTAGATGGAATCAGACAAGAACCAGTTTCTAGATGATCACTAGTTCTATATCCAAAGTTAGATGGAATTATAAATCTTGTATTTGTTTTAGATGAGATTATAATAATAATAGAAAAAATAGAAGAAGAAATAGAAATATAGATAGAAATAGATTTATAAGGAGGGATTACAGATCATCCAACTCCCACATGGAAGGACAACAGGATTTTAGGATTTTAGGATTTTAGGATTTTAGTGATTTTGATTCCGTGTCTAAATAAAGTTCATTCATTCATTCATTCATTCATTCATTCATTCAAGTCTTGTCAACAGTACTTGCTCAGTGGGGTATTACAGTAACTACAAACTGGAGTTCCCTTTAGACCAAGGGTGTTCTCTTACAGTGACAGAACATTTTAGAAATTTTTTAAAATAATTTAATTAATTCCTTTAATTAATTGAATTAAATAAAGGTCTGGAATATTACATTTTAACTTGATGATGAAAAGCATCCACCCACTTATCTCAAGAGTATAATAAGTGAGCAGTGCCACCATCACCTCATGATTGGTTACAGTGCACAGCCTATCACCTCGTGATTGGTTACAGTGCACAGCCTATCACCTCATGATTGGTTACAGTGCACAGCCTATCATGTTATGATTGGTTACAGTGCACAGCCTATCACGTTATGATTGGTTACAGTGCACAGCCTATCATGTTATGATTGGTTACAGTGCACAGCCTATCACCTCCTGATTGGTTACAGTGCACAGCCTATCACGTTATGATTGGTTACAGTGCACAGCCTATCACCTCATGATTGGTTACAGTGCACAGCCTATCATGTTATGATTGGTTACAGTGCACAGCCTATCACGTTATGATTGGTTACAGTGCACAGCCTATCATGTTATGATTGGTTACAGTGCACAGCCTATCACGTTATGATTGGTTACAGTGCATAGCCTATCATGTTATGATTGGTTACAGTGCACAGCCTATCATGTTATGATTGGTTACAGTGCACAGCCTATCACACGTACCACTATTCGCCCATTAGGATCACTCTCTGACTCCCTATTAGGAAGCTGATATCATATTGTCTGTCTATCTTTTAAGTCACCCTTGTGCCAGGCCGTAGATAAGAACCATTGATGTGTTTTTATTGTACAAAATAATAATATATTCTGACAAACAATAATTATTGTGCTGGATGGTAATACTATGGTAACTAATGTTACTCTCACCATTAAGGGGAGCTGTAAATCATACAAAATGACACTTTTTAAATAGCTCTCATTATCAGTATATTTATTTCCATAAGGGAATAAAACCTCAAAACACTGAAATGATTAAGCCTTGAGGTCATAATATACACTCAGGCAATCAAATGTCTTTAACCCTCTGCCATTGCAATACTTAGTTGTTATTAACCGAGCGGGAGGTCTGTACAGGGAAATCTTGACCGAGGTCGTGAAAGTACTGTACCACGACCGAGGTCAAGATTTTCCTGTACAGACCGACCAAGCTCGGTTAATAAGATATTTATTATATGGCCATTTCAACAACAACAACAAAGTAATTTTGAGTTTTTCGCTCAACGTTTTATTGACCCTGAAGCGTGCGTAAATAAGCCTACTTGACTCAGCGAATCCAGTAAATTAAACATCAAAACTTGAATGAAGTAAAGCGTGTTTTTATAAATATATTTCAAATCAGATGCCGTTATACACACAAAAAATATTCACAATCCATTTTTAAGTCATTTTAGGTAAAGAAAAACGTAAGAAAAGACAACAAACACGCTTTGAGAAAGGAATCTTTGTATATATATAACATGGACCTAATAATAATCTATGTTATACACTATGCAGTTTCAGCGAATTTGTTTTTGTTTAGCCTTGCAATTGTGAAAACTCTTCAAACACCACGACGATAAGTACAAGATACCATTAAACCACATCCAATAATAAATTGAAGTCATTTTTTGACGAAATAATTTGAAGAGACGAAAATCGACGAAAATATGTCTTTGAAAATCTTCGGCAGCTTTGCATCCACACGCTACAACAGCCTTTTTGCCGAGCGAAAAACCAGCAATTTTCACGACTTTATCCTTAGATTTTCCATCGGATTAGTACTTTAATGCACTGTCCAATCGATTCCATCTATTCTCTTAATTGTTCAAGGCAGAACACCAAGAAGAAACTACCGAACAGCGACCTTCTTCATGCAGGGTTCTTGTAGCTTCTTGTTGAGTTGGCAGTAGGTTTCGTCTTGAGTTCCATCATTGTTGTTCATTTAATTCTACAGACCACGACACAAGGCAACTTTTTGGACTCTGTTCGAACTTAAACAACTTCTTTCCATTTAAAATAAGTTCCTGTGATGCTTTTTTGATGATTTCAGTCAAAATTAATATCAGCTGTCGGACCGGTTTTCAAGCCGGTCTTCCTCGGAGAATCTAGACCGGAAAAACGGTCTTAATATCCGATTTCATCCAATCAGATTGCTCGATTTGCTAGCGTCCAGGCTCCAAGAAACTCGGCCATTTAATAATGCAGTGTATAACATAGAAGGTCCATAATAGCAACTATACATATTTGTAAATAAATGTGTGGTACAAAATAAACTATGTATTTATTATGTACAGTCTGTGTATAGCATAATATTATTATTCAGTTTTCATAATGTACATTGTACAAATTCCGATCTTCTGGTTGGTTGATTTGTACCACGTAACACGTGGTTATGATGTGACATTCGTGGCGATGCCATTATTGTGGTGTAAAAGCTGTGGTGTAAATTATTTTACCCACAGCTTTTATTCCACAGTGTTAGTCTTAGTTAGTATTAGCTTGCCTCCGCATTGTATTCAAATTGAATAATAAAAATGTTAATGCCCTCTTTGCTCGTGAGTTATCGGGATTTTAAATATACCTTCACTCGTTCACTAACAATGAACGAGAAATTATACACTATAGTTGCTAATGCTTTGTTGCACGAGTTCACTAACAAAAAAAGCATTAGCAACTATAGTGTATAACATAGATTATTATTAGGTCCATGTTATATATATACAAAGATTCCTTTCTCAAAAACATAATTATTGTCTGAGTTGTACAAGAATTGTACATGTACAGTTTACAATCAGTTTGATTCATTGACTCACCAACAATTAGTTCACCTATAGTTTACCACTGTACATTGCTGTTTGTATCAATCAATCAATACAGGGCCATAGCTGCCAGTACGGTTGGTCCGGTTTCAACCGGACCACTTTTCGAATCAAACAGTTTCAATTTATTTACATTTTTAATTATTCGGAATTTTTTTTAATGAAAAACAAAGTTTGAAAACCGGACCACTCAAACACTGGCGGCTACGGCCCTGCTATATCAACTTTATTAATCAATGTATATATACCTAATGATACATGTATGTAACATACAATTCAAATGGTAATAGCTAGTGTACATGGATGGCTGTGTTTTACAGTTATGAGTTTTATGTTCTTTTAGCCACCGCACTTGAGAGTAAAGAAGATTTTTGTTGGTGGATTAAAAGCTGAGACATCAAATGAGCAAATAGAAGAGTATTTTATGGAAAAGTATGCACCTGTAAGTATGAATAGATGTCATGTGATGAAGTCTCTTCTTTTCTGGGTGGAAGCAATACCTAAATGTTTGAGAGGTTATGCAATATGCTGTGTGTATAGTTGGACATATTGTGCTAAGGAAGATTGTTGACAATTTATGATGATTTGTTTCTCCATCTTGTCAGGTAAAAGAAATAGAGTACATCACAGAACATTCAAGTAACAAGAGAAGAGGTCACTCACCATATTAATAATATCCATAGCAATGATTATGTAATCATTTATAAGCACTATTGATCTTTAGTAGAATTACACAGGTGATTATAGAAAATCAAGAGCGCTGATTTGTTGAGAACTTCGGACTATTTCTCGATAGTTACCTACAGCATTTTGACAAAATGGCTGCCAGATTTTGAAATATGAAATAAAAATTTATTTTCTTTAAAATGCTTATTTATTTTTTTTTTTCAAATAATCACCTGTGTAATTCTACTAAAACAATAATTAGTCACCTCAGGCTCAGTGAATAGCAGTGATAATAACCTCGACTTCGTCTCAGTTATTATTCACCGATGGTATTCACCTCGCCTTTGTTGACTAATTGTTAAATAGTATTATATTATAGCATCAATGACTGGCAGGTCAAACCTGAGTGACTTGTGTTCTTAGAGTAAACTCACAGTAATGAACATAAAAGCTTTTTATCCATAAAGTTGGATGTGGTTTTAGAGTGAATTGTCTGAGACCTTCAAATTCCATCCCCAGGACTGAAGTGTTGAATATTTGAAATATATATGGAAATGGTGCCAGACACTTAACTGAAAATGCCTGGAAAAAAAAGGCTTAGAGTGGGAATTGAACCCACGACCTTTGCGATACTGGTGCAAACTGCTCTACTAACTGAGCTATCTATTAGCCACTGAGAGCAGGTCATGTGTGGGGTCGTATAAATTGCGGACATAGTTGTTATATTATTTTGATGTAAATTTGATTACATTTCAGGATTTTGTTTCGTTTCGTTTGAATCTGAAGACACTGTTGACAAGATATGTGAAATCCAATTTCACAATATTAATGGCAATAAGGTACAAAAAGTAAAGAGACCTTATTTAACGTTGGCAGCTCATAATAGTAATCATATACTGATAAACTTGAGGCCGACGGTGCGCACTTTACTCCCCTTTCTCCATCAGTGCTCCTTTTTTTACGGGTATTTAAAGCTACATGTACACGGATTAGAAAGAAGTCGAAACAAGTGTGCGAGGTCACCGAGTATTGAACTACTGACCTCTCGCTTAGCAGGCAGCACACATACCAACTAGGCCACACTTACCAGTACATCTATAGCGCAACAAGGCTACATAGATTAGAAAGAAGTCGAAACAAGTGTGCGAGGTGACCGAGTATTGAACTACTGACCTCTCGCTTAGCAGGCAGCACACATACCAACAAGGCACACTTACCGGTACATCTATAGCGCAACCAGGCTACATAGATTAGAAAGAAGTCGAAACAAGTGTGCAAGGTCACCGAGGATTGAACTACTGACCTCTCGCTTAGCAGGCAGCGCACATACCAACTAGGCCACACTTAAGTTGTTATACTGTTATATACATGTACTTACATCTATAGTGCAACCAGGCTACATAGATTAGAAAGAAGTCGAAACAAGTGTGTGAGGTCACCGAGTATTGAACTACTGACCTCTCGCTTAGCAGGCAGCGCACATACCAACTAGGTCAAACTTGCTCCTATACATGTATTGGTATGACTCACTGATTGCCAGAAAAACAAATTACAATATGGTCACACTTGCTTTACATGTTTGGTAACTTTTGCAAAAAACAAATTACAATATGCCTTTTTCAGTTTTAATTTTCAAAATTTCTCTTTCAGGTTGAAGTGAAACGTGCACTTCCTAAAGAACTTCAACAGCAGCAAGCTATACTACGAGCTACAACCACAGGCCGTGGAGTTATTCCTGCACTAGGTATGTGTCCAAGCTACCAAATCAGAACAGTATTAAAACATGTATTAGTTATAAGTACAGTGCAGTAGGTGCTAATATTTGACTGCAATTCTCCCATGAATCTGTTATGAAGATTATTTGTACTCATCTTTAGAAATGTCTAAAGATTCATTGAATTATTGAAATCTAAAGGAAATGTGGAAATGCAATATATGCAGTACATCTATCTTACTCAGGCCTTCTAATGTAAGCATCAATGCTCATATACACCTATTCCAAAAATCGTTGTCCGCGCCGAAAGCAACAAGCAAGAAGCTGACGACCGCAAAGGACATTGGGACTTTCTCCTTATTCATCCGTTCATCCGTAGATATTTTAACAATATGCATTTTCAAATGGCCGAACAGTTCCAAATGATTGCTATTCAACGCTCGTAGGGATAACTTCTCAAGTACCACGGATAAATTAATTAATTAGGAGATTGCCAATGTCCTTTGCGGTCGTCAGCTTCTGGCTTGTTGCTTTCGGCCCGGACAACGATTTTTGGAATGGGTGTATATTGCCCAGTATAGACATCACAGTGGGATACCAGTCGCAATGTATCAACAGTTCTACATATTACATGTACCATCACATTTGACTGATCTCATTTACACCTTTATCAGCATATAAAATAGCATCATCATCTTATGTTGATTATTAATTATTGCTAATAAATTAATACTAACACAAAAGGGCAACATTATAAAGCTTTGGCTTATCATTCACAGCTCCCTTTGCTGGTGTAGTAACAGGAAGGTTAAGGCCCACTGCTCTAGGGAGGGGTGAGTTTCTAATTAATTCCAAGTACATGCATGAGTTGGGTTTCCTGTGGTGACAGCTATGATTTTACCACAGGGAGCCCATATAATCATTCATATAGACCCTATAACACCTAACCACATAATCTCTGTTATAAGTTACATAATATTATAGTAAATTCATATTGTTATCTAAACAGGTGCCATTCGTCCTAGTCTGGGAATCAGTAGTAGTGGTTACCCATATGCCCTATATAGTGCTGGTCTTGGTGCTGGTGCTGCTGCATTTGACCCTGCTGTATATGGTGCCTCATTTGGATTAGCTGGTTATGCAGGATATAGTCCTGGTACGTTTCCTGCTGGATACCCTGCTGCGTATGAGTTTGCTAGCTCTTATGGAGGTGCTTCAAGAGGAGGTGATGTTCGCTATGCAGGTACGAAGGAGCTATTAGCAACACCATGAGTTTGATCAAGTGCTATTTTGATCAAGTATTTTTTTTGTCTTGTGTTTTGTTTTTGAGCTACATGGCCCTGAATGGAGCTTATAAATCTGCTTTGTGTATTAGGTTACACTGAGAAGTTCTTGTCTATTCAACACAGTTTATTCAGCTTAAGGTTCTTAATACGTACATTATTCAAATCTATTTCAGGCCCATTTAAGCCTAGTTACACACAATACAATGGAACAACAAAATAGATAACAATATAAAATACACCTGTCTTACTGCATACTTTATGTTGTTTGGAGCACAGCACAGCCTTTTGGTGTTAAAACTCACTTCTGAATCACAAAATTGTATTCTTTTCATGACAAAATTCTTTTGGTGACAAAATTATTCCCCAGACCAATTATTTTGCATGGAAATGGTTTGCTGTGCTTCTAATACCTTTCAACATTATTGTTTTTTATTCCATGGGCCTAAGGTCACCTTTTACTATTTATTTTCAAATATTTACAATTATTTACTTGAAAGCCTTTTTATCCTTTCATTTTATTTCATCCTTGTTGCGAATTTTAATATATTCGGATATTATCAATTGTGACCCATCATATCCCATTAGCCCTTGCAAGGTTAATGGGTGTGATGTAACTATATCACACAACCATTCTCCATCTAAGTATACATCCATGTAATGTTTAAGTGCTTCTGTTGCTCTCTCACTTGCATGTGTTAATTACTCACTACTCTGGCCATTCTGTGCATTAATGTATTTTCCACCACCAAGACTAATACTAGTGTAATTGATAAACCGGTTAAAACCGATTTTGCGCAAGAATGTGAACTAATCAAAACCCTGGGTAAATATTTTTTTTTTTTTATTGTTGTGTGGTAAAGCTACTGTTAACAAATTGCCCGTCAAACTGTACAATGAGGGTTACTTAAACGAACATTAATCACTAGTTAATGTAACAATAATTAATATAAAATTAAACTGGTAATGATTGATAATGATGATGATGATAATAAGATGAATAGTAAGTGTAGTTGATACTGTTTGATGTGGTAAGGTAACTTAACATTAATAATATTAATAATAATATTATATTATTATAATAAGAATGATGTCTAATAAGAACTAATGACAAAGTGCAAGTGTTACAGATGGGGAGATAATGAAAAGCTTTGTATTTGAGCAGATGTTAGTAATCAGACAACGAAGCAAGAATAGATTGAAATATTTTTAAATCCAAATTTGTAAGCATTTTCAAATAGATTTATTTTCATAGTATACAATAGAGTCCTGTTCATTGTTGGTGGCCATTTTGAAATGCTAACACCAAAGTGAGGCTGATGCCATCAGCGCACCTCACTTTTATGTCAAAGGTTGGTTTTCATTATGGCTGCCACAAGTCGAAAGAACAAGAAATGTGAAAAGAAAAAAGTTTTTCCATCTATTCTCAAAGCTTTCGCCATGTATAAAAGAAAGGTTAATTGATCTGTCGGTATCAAAAGAAATTACCGATATCTTAATGCAAAACGACCAAATTGTACAGTAGTTTATTTAAAAGAATCGCAGAATAAGATTCTACTACAGTTCTTGTAGTGAGAAACCTCTTGATATTGATACCGAGAGATTAATGTAAGAATATTGTACATGAATTATGAAGTTTGTAACACAGATTATTTACGGTGTTGTTTGCAAACACCTAATGTTGGAACCAATTATATTATCAACATTCTTGCCAAGCAAGCTTATAGTATTTGTGGTAGCAACGGCTGCCATGGCAATGGAATTACCCAGATGTGGAAAATTACACATCGTGACAGTGTCCCCTTCATCCAGATGTGTGGCGAGATTGTCGATACAACCCATTAAGAACCTCTTGCTTATAAACTGATGTGATACGTGGTTTGTTTGGATAGCGATTTGTCGCCAGTCTTAAGGTGTGATGCTCAAAGTTGAACCATTCGCCTGTTGTACTTTGCGACAAATGCGTCTTTCAAACCAAGCATTTAATTCGTAATCAATTAATTTATGCGACACTATCAAATGATTTTATCCTTCAAAGTGTTGTAAATGCACACTGACAGTAACAAGATAGTGTTCAGCCAATCAACATGTTGATAAAGTCATTTGATGCGTCATTGCTGCTTAATTTAGTGGAATCAATGTTAATCAATATATCTTGTAAATGTGCTTATAGTAAGTACAGTGTGAAGCTTGTGGAAGGCAAAACCATCAATCAAATGATGAATTCATTCATGGAAGAAGAATTTCCAGAATTTTCAAGAGATTGATGATTTTCCCTTCTAGAAATATCGTAATTGTTAATTAAATTCAATTCAATATCAATGATAATTATCTCTATTTAGTCTGTGATGCACACTTGCTTTGTAACCACTCCTTAGAGAATAAAATGATGGCGGCCATGCCCGGGGGGGGGGGGGGGGGGTACTCCCTTTGTCCAATTGGTAGGGGTGATCGGCGGTCGGTTTTGAAAACGACCCCTAAAAGGTACGCATAAATTAAAAGAGCTGTTGAAGCTATGTTGATTTCGACCCCTAAAAGGTACGACCATATATGGCGAAAACGTGATTGTACTGATATCGTTTAATCAGTGACTGGACAACATCTTTCTTCTGTTCTTTCATGTTTGTTCAATAAAGAAAATAAATAATCGACCCTAAAAGGTACGGAGTAATGTTACGTAACTGACTTTTGAGTCGGAACCCCTAAAAGGTACACACAGGAAATATTTTCCACCCTAAAAGGACTGCCGATCACCCCTACCACTTGGACAAAGGGAGTACCCCCCCCCCCCCCCCCCCCCCCCCAAGGCGGCCATGTTGGATCGCTTGACTTGCATTCTGTAATGACTGATTACAAGTAATTAGTGCATAGTATTAGACATTGTATTCAATAAAGTAACTTTGAACTGGATTGGTTGTTTGACTGGCTACAAGGACTGACATCAAAAGGTAGGACTTCGTTCTTGAATCAGTGCGATTTGAACAAATTATAAGTCAGAAATCTATTTTCATTGCCTAGTTTGATTTCTAGTTATGTTGGTTCTTGCATCCAGTCAATCAAAATATATCTGCTTTGACTATAGAATAGGTTCATATTTTCAGTCCACTGACCATAATAAGACTCACAGGTGTTGGTAGGCAATTGCGCATGTGTCTTGTGCACCTGGACTCTGCGCTATTGTTCTCAGTACTTCTCTTTCGCCACGGCGGAGGAGGGCATGCGAACTTAGTACTCTGTGAAGCCTGCAATTATATTGTATTTAATAGAACTTGTAGATCAATAAAAGTGGTATTTTATTACAACTCCGTGTTATCTTTGTATCGCTGGCGCATTTCACCCTACCTTACACCTGTGGGTGTTATTAGACGGTGTACCATCCATCATGCTCAATAGGACTTTAAGCTCTGTAAATTTCTTTGTTTTCCATTTTGAAAATTCGAGAGAGAGAAAATGTAATGAAGACATAACGGAGGGTACGTTCCTTCTTTGGTGTCGTTTCGTTTCCTTGGATACCGATTATCTTTAGCACTTGTTTCCATTTCTTGTTGCCATGCCAACCATCTTTTCGTAGTTTCAGAACCGTAGCCACACAAATGTTTATTAGGTATCCAAGTAAACGAGCCAAGATAGGGTGAAACTGCTGACCCATTCTGTTCCACTTTGTCTTTAAATGTATAGTACTTTTCTTTAGGGTAAAGCTGATGGGGTTGTGTGTACATGCAGGACCGTTCTTAATTTTTGAGCTCGAGTTGAAGACGTCTTCACATTAAGGTGCGGTAATACGAGCAACAAAATCGTGCAACTTGTCGCGCAACATTGTTCAGATTGTTGCGTTGCAAGTTGCAGAACAATGTTTCTCGTATTACCATCGTTCGCGCAACTTGTCGCTCAACAAATTAAATTTTCGGTGTTGCAGGTTGCAAACCTTTGTTGCATGAAGAAGAAAGAGCTACTTTGCGCAACATAGTTTTGCAACCTGCAACACGAAAATGTGTTGCGCGACAAGTTGCGCGAACGGTGGTAATACGAGAATCATTGCTCTGCAACTTGTAACGCAACAATCTGAACAATGTTGCGCGACAAGTTGCACGATTTTGTTGCTCGTATTACTGCACCTTAACTTAGAATAGTTTTGTTTCGTTAAAAACTAAATTTCGATGGTAAACACTGTTCACCGATAGCTTATGCATTCTACGCTACGTGCCCCAACCCCTTACGCATTACCAATAGCTCAATTTTCACCTTACATTAGACACCATTTATCACGTGGCAGATACAAGTGATACGATTGGCTCTTTCCCGCATCGGGGAAGTGGTATCGCGGGCTCAGATGACAACAGACCCCAAGCGTATAATGTACCTCTTTCGATGAGCCCGTTGATTCGAGTCAGGTAAGATCCTTGTCACGCACCCTGCACGTGTGCCGAGGGTGGGGCTTTGCACTTTGCCAGTCTTGAATTCTTTAGTGTCTGTACAGTAAGCTTCTACCGCCCTATTTAGCATGGACAGGCGCTAGTACTGCTTGTACAATAAAATACTCACCTAATGTAAGGTATAAGCAGATTAATTGCACTTGTACAGTTAGTTTTATAGTAAAGTAAATAAAAACCATTGATCACAATAACACTACTTAGATCATTGGACCTTATAGAATAAACAAGTAATTCACCTAAAATAATACCTAATAATAATGCTTGTTGGATAGTTATAACTAAGAGATGTTTAATTAATCACTGTTAAACCGTGATAGCCTGGGGATGTGTGTGTTTTTCTGCACCAACAGTAGCTTTACAACACTAACAAGTAAAAGATTTAACAGTCTCTGGGCATGTAATAAATAAGAGATGTTTAATTAATCACTGTTAAACCATGCTAGCCCGGGGATGTGTCTGTTTTTCTGCACCAACAGTAGCTTTACAACACTATAACACTGAAATAAAAGATTTAACAGTCTGCGCATGTGCATTTTGCACAAATGACTTTGGCGCACTTTCAATATCGTCCCCAGAGCCCACGTTCCTCTTGGTCAGCACCGAGACCAAGAAGAACGTGGTCTCTGGGGACGAGTTTGGCGCACTTTCAGTTGAAACTGTTTTGTTTGTGTGTCGTAACTTGTTCTCAGTCTCTTTGGTCCACCTTTATCTGAAGCAGAAATGGGAGTTTGGGAATAATGTTTTTTTCTAAAACTGCGCAGTGTGAAACCACAAAAGCACAGCCATATTGTTTGATAGTATTCACCAACCAATATGACCGACATTTCTTGTCACTTTTCACACTTGCGTGATTCCAGAGAAGTGATAGGTCTGGAAACAAATCATTTGATGAGACGTATATATGTGTATTGTTGCGTCATAGTTGTGTCAAGTTTTATGCACCTTTTCGTAGTTTTCCAGAATGATTCAGGATTCTGCGCGCGCAAGCAAGGTCAGGGTACAAAATAGATCAAAAATATAAGAGAGAATGAATAAATTCAGTAGAAAACTTAGACTTCTAAATTAAAAGTGCGTCAAGCAAAGAAAATATTTTTTTCCTGTTCTTGATTAGATACAGTAGTCATATTTTCCTCAATACACGATCAATTCTAAATATTTTGTGCCCTGACCTCGCTTGCGCGCGCAGAATCATGAAGCATTCTGGGAAAGTACGAAAAGGTGCATTAGCAAAGTCTGTTCATGCAATCTGTCAACCTGAATTGCAGCGTGTATCTATCTCTCTTTCTCTCTTCCACATTAGAATATGACTAGCTACATACTCGGTTGTTCTGATTGGTTAACACATTGACTTGTGCGTCCATTACTCGGTTGTTCTGATTGGCTGACACATTGACTTGTGCGTTCATTACTCGGTTGTTCTGATTGGCTGACACATTGACTTGTGCGCCATTACTCGGTTCTGATTGGCTAACACATTGACTTGTGCGTCCATTACTCGGTTGTTCTGATTGGCTAAAACATTGACTTGTGCGTCCATTACTCGGTTGTTCTGATTGGCTGACACATTGACTTGTGCGTCCATTACTCGGTTGTTCTGATTGGCTGACACATTGACTTGTGCGTCCATTACTCGGTTGTTCTGATTGGCTGACACATTGACTTGTGCGTCCATTACTCGGTTGTTCTGATTGGCTAACACATTGCCTTGTGCGTCCATTACTCGGTTGTTCTGATTGGCTAACACATTGCCTTGTGCGTCCATTGCTCTATTCTGATTTTAGTAAGGTTACATGTGCGCTTGTTAGAGTCGTTTTCGTATGAATGGGAAGTAGTTACGGTACAGTTCGTGCCATGCGGTGACCCTGCCGTGATCGTGCGGTATCCAAGCATTCTGATTGGTTTAGCGATGATTTTGCGAGCTGTGATTGGTCGATTCGTATCGTGACGGTAACTCCGTACCGAAGGTTTCCCACTCATACGAAAACGACTCTAATACCTACTTACTTACTTACTTACTTACTTACCGTTGTTGTTGTTGTTCAGTCCCAACAGAGCTAGTACGCACGAGTAACATCGGACCAATCGCCGCAGCATACGCCCGACATCATCTATTTCACCCTTATGCTCGCTAGAGTTGGTTGGATGTTCGTCTTGTTTAGTCGCCGTCGTAGTCAAACTACATTCAAATCGTCGCAAACCTCTAAGGTGAAGCAAATGGCTGACGAGTTTTCATTGAAACAAAGATATGTACAAAGAACTATTTTCTCGATTGACACTTTGTCTGAATCACGTGGGTCGCATGCAATAGACTTCATAGAAGTTATGATTGGTCCAAGACCTTGTCAATCAAAACAGCAACCACGTGATCAAGTGGTGAATATATATATAAATATATATATATTTTAAAACGTGTTGTAAGCACTATAATTATTTTATTGCAACACAATGTTAACAGTTAAGATAAAGTTGTATTGCAATCAACACTATAATAAGGTAAATCTAAGGTATAATGGTTGTGTTCGTAGATATACATTTATATTTTAGTATTCTTGATAGTTATAATAATAGTTAGACTTGGTTTTAGAACTGCGAACTTTTGAGTTAGAGATCCAGGCTACCTGTGGAGAAAAGAGGAAGAGTGGGGACTTGGAATGACTCCATTGTTCTTCCCTCCTTTCTTTCCCATTGGTGGTCGCTGTGGAAAGGACTGAATTAGTTAGTTTTTTTTGTTACCATGAGAACTCATACGTACCATGGAATACCTATGTCTCCAGTCATATGAAATATGTCATGTAATTTCATGGTAGTTTTTCACAATAAGATATTTGTTGTCGTTTTTATTTCATGTGTTATATTTGTAATAATTTTTATCGAATTAGAATGTAAAGCACGTTTGGGCTACTCACTGAGAATGGGTTTCCTGTGTTGAGAACAAAAGAAAGAATGGTGACTAATCTGTTATTATTCCTCGAACCAATCTCCTCTCAGTTCTCTTTCGACATAGGAAGCCCACAAGGAACATTTGTAGACGTCAAACGTATAAGAACAACGTGTACAGGACATTTTTACAAGAGTATTTATTTAGGAGCATGTAGATCCCTTTGTGTTATTATTTTATATCGAGGTTATACTCAGAGCAATTGTAAGTAACTACTCTCCCCTGTGATTGGCAATTTGCCTTAACAACAAACACAACTCTACCGATTGTAAGGCATTATATTGCTAGAGTTTTAACCTCTTCACCGTACATATAGTTTTACCTAGTTCAAACTTCAGCATTGAGAAATCTTGCTTGTTTTCCCAATTTCAAATGTGAATACAGAATTCTACCTTCAAGAGAAGGACAGGGAAACTTCACTGTTAGAACACAGGCAGCCCAACCATTGCTTTTGAGGCTATTTAATAATAAATATAAATACATTTATATTCCACCGTCTTTTTTTGATGGGTTTCCTGTGGTAGAGCGCGCGCGCAATACGTATTATTCGGCTTCCTGTGTTGAGTAAGGTATAATGTTGGGCTCTCTTTGCGCGTCCCGCAGTACATCGCTTGTTGCGGGACACACACAGGGATCCCAACATATACGTATTGCGCGCGCTCTACCACAGGAAGCCCATCAAAAAAAGACGCAAATATCATTTTATTTGATTATTTAGTAGCTTCAAAAGGAATGGTTGGGCTGCTTATGTGTTAGAATAGTGTACATTGTATTCATGAACGTAGACCGCAGACGACATTATTTTGAGTTCATTCATTTTGTCATTCTCGTACTTATAGTGTTGTAATAAAAAAGAAAGAACAAAGACATCTTGTTTTACATGAATAAAACTACCGTAATATACTGAGCTCCTGAGGGGGAGGAGGGGGGGGGGGGGGGGGGGGGGGGGGGGTACATTATAAGGTTGGGGTGTGCCGTAGTCTCTAAAACCCTATAGGCTTACGATTCGATTTGCCATCTCTTTATTTCCCAGATCTAAACCCGAAAATCTTTACCCGGCGAAAATTCATGGTTCTCTGTAAAAGACTAGGCGGAGATAGCAAAACAGCCGCGCCTTTCATCGCGCGAGACCTGGGAATGAGAAGTGGCTGTTTGGCAGGAAATTTCAAACCAAAGATGTTATTACACTGTTACCGTTAGGGACTGGATAAGAAATCCATATTGCGCTCATTGTAGTACGAGTGAGCGGTAACGGAATTCCCGATTCCCCTTATGACGTAGCGATACCACTACTACCAGAATCCTTTGCGAATTCTTATGCAAGTGTTTTAACTCTTATGAGAGTAACAAGGTGTGGGGTGAATTAGAATAACAAAAGAAGCTACGAAAAGGATTCTGGGAGTAGTGGTATCATTACGTCATAAGGGGAAAGGTGAATTAGTCCAGAACTGGACCAACTTTTATGTACGCGCGCGGCAAAGAGCAGAAGAGCGCGCGCGCTTCTCGTGGTCTTTATATTTCTTTCGTGCCCAGTATTTATATAGTTATTGAGAAAGGTGGGGCCAGATCTGGATTATATTGGAATATGTTTCAGCTAGTGTGTTGCAGTGTGTTTTAGTTTTCTCTCGATATAAATCATCCACCTGTTGAACATATTGATGCTTAATTGCGGGTATAAAAATTGAATAGGAAGGCTCGTGGTGTGTAATGGAGTTGAAACTGACAGATTTAAAAACTGACGTAAAGATTTCACATGCGGCATATTTTGCTATAGAAACTCCTTTCTACCTTTGTAGCCAGGTAAAGCGCACTACAACTACAATAACGTTGAGTCATAGACACATGGATATCAGCCATGTTGGTTCATTGATCTTGGGTGCTGTCGTCCTATGGACCCTATGGACGTCTAGCGGGTATGTATACTTGCATTACATAGCTGTGCTAGGGGGACCTAGGGAAATTTTGCCATTTAAAGTAGATTCTCGGAAATACCATTTCCTACGTTTTCCTCGAAATAACTTCAATGTTGTACAGTAAAGCGAAGGAATTACTTGTTACAATTTTATATACCTAGAGTGCAATTTAGAAAAGCTTGAAAACTAAATAACTAATTAGTACTAAATAGTACTAATGAAACAATAGAAAACAATAGAAATAGCACTATTTAGTACTATTTAAAGTTAGTACTATTTCACGCTTTTCTAAATTGCACTCTAAGAACATATATTAACGTCTGAAAAGATACGCTGGACATGTTATTTAGTTACATGCTTATAGTACGGCACAATCTGACGAGCGGGGGGATGCGGGGGCATGCATGCTCCCCCGAAAAAAATTCAAGAAATTTGCTAGCCTGATTTTCAGACGGCTCATGTGTCATACGGAGCGAAGCGTATGACACATGAGCCGTCTGAAAATCAGGCTAGGTCTCTGCAGGAGTAATGGGCTCCTGGTCTCTGAAATAGCAATTTTAAATTGACAGAACATTGATCTTGTGGCCGAATCGTTGGTCAAAGAGGGCAAGCAGGCATGGGCATCATCAGTATTATTATGTGTAAATAATGATTGCGTGTTTTATAGCTAACTGTTCCGTTTGCCTAAATGGTTGACTGACAGAAACGACAACTTTCGGGACAGTATCGTTCGTATTTCGCCCCACCTGAAACTCGTTGGCAGCAGCTACAAGGTCAATCCTGATCCTGTGCCAGGACATAAACTGAGCATGAACGTCTTTGGATTCATTTTCAGCTAGTGTCAAGTCGAATTTTATGGGCCAGTTTTGAAATTATTTGAACACTAGATCTATCAGTCTAATAAATTCCTGAAATGATTTTTGGGTCTGTTGAATATCGTTTAAATGTTATTACTCAAAAGAAAGCAACTGGACCTAGGGCTCAGGGAAGGAGAAGAGGTGAAAGCTCGCCTTATCAATATGTTTTTTCACATTTTTTTTTTACAAAAAAAGAAGAAATATGTAAACAATTCCAAAAAAGAAAATAAACAAACAAAAATAATAACAAAACAAAAAAAAGAAACTGAAGAATGAAAAAAAAATCGTGTCACGGCTGGGACTCGAACCCTAGACCTAAAACCTTCAACAATGCTGCAAGATGTTCAAACAAAAACAACAAGATAATACATGTAGTTGAACAGATCGTAACCTCATCCTTCTCTTGTTATATTATTATTTGTGGCATTCCTGAAAAGTAGCATTGACCACGTTAAATAAAGGTTATTGTATTTTATTGTACCCCAATTCCAAAAAAAAAAGAAATCAAGCAATTCAAACAAAACAAGAACAAAACAAACAAAAAAAAGAATGAAGTAAAAAACGTGCCACGGCTGGGACTCGAACCCTAGACCCCCAGGTTCAAAACAGATGAATGCCGGTAATTTATCCAAAAAGGCCCATACTCGCAGACATTATGCTGAGTCACCGTATGTACGTATAGGATGAAGATTGCTGCCCCATCCGCGCTATCGGGCATTACGTATACACCAATCAGCCTAGCGGTCAAGTCGGATCCTAGGCCCACTAAATAACTGCCCCGCACCACTAGGCTATCGTGCACGCTTATTGATTTGGAGGACAAAATAACCTATAGTGTATCTTGTGAATTGACTGTCTATGGCCCGGGATCGATTCCTCGCTGCACTTCTTTTTTTTTTTCTTCTTTTTTTTCTTTTCTTTTTTTTACTGTTTGTCAGTTGTAAGAACATTTTTATACTCACGAAAATGATTATTAAAAAAATTAAAAATGCTGCTTTAGGAGGCTAGAAGATACTGTCTCTGACTGGTTGAAAGATCCAGATGAACATAAACTCGCACAGCTCCAAATTGTTGTGGAGTTATTTTTATTAATATATATATATATGAAGTCTGTGTTCTCAAAACGGGTCTTGTTGACTAAGACCCATTTTGTAATGATATGTTCTTTATAGACCTTTATATATGCTATTCAGGATGTAAAGGCTCTTCCCCCCTCCTATCCCCCTTCCCTTCCTTGGCTACGCAGGCTACGAAACTCCGCCGAGAGTCATGACCTCCAGTCGTCAGTTCGTCCGTATTTTCTCTTGCGGCCCCACAGGCAGCCCAATCTCTTTATCTGACAATATTTAGCGTATCAACACAAGCCATAAATAGATGGAAATTTATAGTTGCAAAAATATGAATTCTTTGAAATAAAAACACGAATTACATTTGTATGACATTTCATGTGTCCGCTGTAGTTGTTATATAAGGCCTTATTTCAATTTTTTTATATTTTTGCAACTATAAATTTCCATCTATTTATGGCTTGTGTTGATACGCTAAATATTGTCAGATAAAGAGATTGGGCTGCCTGTGGCGGCCCGAAGAAGCCACAGACCAGGAAGAACCACAGGCAGCCCAATCTCTTTATCTGACAATATTTAGCGTATCAACACAAGCCATAAATAGATGGAAATTTATAGTTGCAAAAATATGAATTCTTTGAAATAAAAACACGAATTACATTTGTATGACATTTCATGTGTCCGCTGCAGTTGTTATTTTTACGATTAAGGCCTTATTTCAATTTTTTTTTCTTACCTCCGATCACCCCTCTAAATAAGTGGAATCCCCCTCCTCCTCCTTTCCGTCCACTTTCTTCTCCCCAGTCCCTTTTTCCCCATCCCCTCCCCCCTTCCCCTCCTTTTTTGTCCTTTTTCTCCCTTGCGCCGGGCTGCGCAGGCTAGTTGTTTCCTACCCCTTCCCTTTCTCCTCTGAAGGTCCTATTGGATTAACTTATTTGTGACTAGTAATCGCTAACCGGAGCGACGGCTTCGCCTGGTACGGTCGGTACAGCGGTGTACGTTCATAGCGTACAGTCATTTGAAATAACCGAACGATCGTAGGAAAGCGTAGAAGAGCAACAAGACGTTTATAAGTTGGAGAATAGAACCGGAATTCGTACCAGAGATAAGTTAAGTTGTACTTTATTTACCGTTTACAAATTACAAATAACCGACTGAAAATATCGACAAAAACCGTCGGTTCTAGCGCCCTTGTACTACCTCATACGGTAGTCTCAAATAAACGGACATTATAATGTATTTGCTACCGAATTAAGAAAATTTGAACTTTGAACTGTTTTGAAACCTGAAATGTTTCCATAACAAGACGCTCAATGAGCGTTCACTCGGGCATTGTGAAAAGGAAAATGTCAGTTGTTCGAGGAAGTACTTGAAAATGAATGCCAGTTGGTTGAAGAACAAGGACAATGTCAGTTGCGCGAGGAGAGACCTGACAATGACTGACAGTTGCGTGACGAGGGAGACTATGTATATACATGTATGTGTCGAGTTCATTTGATTTGCCTTTGAGTTCATTTGATTACCTTTTGACTTTGAGTTCCATTGATTTGATTTTGATGAGTTTGTGTAAAGGCCCCCTCTCTAGCTTCAGATCCCGAAACGTCGAGTTTGGAATCGAGTTCGGGTTCGAGTTACGGTTCGAACGTCGAATAAAACAAGGACATCTTCTTCAATACAATATAATTTCTCTGACGTCATGACAATCAGTGACAGTTGAGTGACGAGGGAGACTATTAGTCCGGTGAGTACGAACATGATACGTCTTGAGGTTGCATAGGTCAGATGGTTCCGATAACGGCCTCGCGTTTGTTTAAAAAAAAAAATATTTTAAGCGAGCTTCTAGTCCTTTTACCACTTCTAGTCATTGAACGATGAACTAGAATCCTGACCTTTTAATAGCTTGAAGATCTACAGCTGCTTTCAAAACTAAGATTCATAATCTACTTGAGTCCTGTGTCTCCTTTATCTTTTCAAATCTGCGGAGTAATCTTGAAACTCCGGATACGATTAAATACGTCGCATACTTTCGTCATTCTTGAGCCTAAAAAAACTACTTCCGAAAAACGCATTTTCTAACTCGGGCGGCCTGCGGCCTGGGCCCGAGTAATAAGCCAAGTCAGAGTTTAAGGATTACCGTGATTCCTGGAACCGAATCGGGATAAAATGTGTCCGAAGTGACTTTTTCTCCCATGTCTCTTGTATTTTTGCCGAGTTTTCTAGGAGCATTTTACACTACTTTTTCTGTACTAATAAAGTATTTTCCCTGTTTACTAGTCACATACAACTGCAAGGTAACTCTAACAGCGCTTATATGTTCATTTGAATACGATAATCCACTGAAAAACGTAGTTTAAAATCGCCCACAAGCTTACCAATCTCGAAGCGGATTGGGCTTCCTGTGTCAACTGAACGATCGTCAGTTTCACAACGTTTGGATTTCGCTTTTAAATCATGTCTTTGTGTCGATTCTTGGCAATTTTTTCAGAAAATAATAAAGATTATGAGTTGTTTATCACTTTGTGCTATTAGTTGTCTCAAAAAAGTATCAAAAAGTTGTGTTTTGGGGCCGTAGATTGGCCGTAGTTCTCACGGCTTCACTACGTCCCGACTACGTGTATAACGAAGGGCATTTTTATCGTAAAATAGAATTTGATTAACAAATCACACATGAGGTTGAATTAAGAAGACCTTTATGCATACCTTGGAGTATTTTCTCGGCAAAAATCGTATTCTAAGAGATGAAAATTGCTCCTAGAAAACTCGGCAAAAATACAAGAGACATGGGAGAAAAAGTCACTTCGGACACATTTTATCCCGATTCGGTTCCAGGAATCACGGTAATCCTTTTAAAAACTCTGACTTGGCTTATTGGATTATCTGTAAAGTTACTTGTTAGGGGCGGACCATTTGATTTTTGATGGGGGGTGGGGGCGATTTAAAGTATGGTCGATTTTTTTTTTTCACCTTTTCATGTTGCACGATATTTTTTCAGTGCCTTAGGCCCTTGCACGATATTTTTTTTAACCAAATTTATTTTTGTTTGCCAATATCTATTCAGTTGCCAAATTGATAATATTGAAAATTGTATAATAAATTACCTTTGTTATTTTATTTAATTATTTGTACAGTCTGTTGTTCTACTTACATCATGATTTATTAAATTTACATGCCATCAATCAATGAATGGTGAAATTTCCACTGAAACAGAAAAATCCTAGGGAGTATAAGCTATTATAATATAAACTATGTGTACCTCCCAAGAACGCGCGATTTGATTGGTTGTTGAGCGTGCATTGCTATGTTATAGAAGTACGGAGCAGCGAAAACAAAGCAGAAAACCTGTTTAAAACTAGTTTTATATTATAAAGCGAATAGAAGATGACTCTCCTTGCTTCTATACAAAAATAATGCATTTCTGAGGTCTTGAAAGCTGCTGAATGCACTCGTGTTCCGCTCGTGCATCCACTACCAGCAGTTTCAAGATCTCAGCGTGCATTAATTTTGTATAGAAGCACGGAGAGTCATTTTCTTTTAGTTAAATATATAATTATTAAGTATTCAATCAGTCGCGTTGCAATACTTTTCAGAGGCGTAGCATGCTTTTTTTCTAATGTACGCACAGAGAAACGAGTGCCGAAGCCGCGCGCTTCTAGGGGGGTAAGGGGGCATACTCCCCCTGGAAATTTTGAAATCTAGAGCCTTGGAAATACCATTTCTTCGTTTTCTAGCGGATTTTCTTGCTACACAAATATATATAGTAAAATGCTGATCACTCAGATTTTTTTGTAGTTTATTTTGTTTGAGACTGTTCACTGGGGCTGCTTCTAACTACAATAATATTATACATATACACACTCCCTGAAGTGCCATTTACCGAATTTCACTAGTCAGCTCTTACGATTTTGTCTTAGATTTCTTTTTTTTAATATTTATATTTTAATGATTTTAAATTGTACGCACGTGTGTATACGTGCATAATGCACGCTACGCCCCTTGGGCTACAATGCAAGGTTTTGAATTTGAAATTCAAATTTAAAAAAAGCTGAAGTTGGTGTCACAATAATGCACGATATTTTTTTTGATGCATTTGTTCTTGCACGATATTTTTTTAAAGGTGGAAGTGCTTGCTCGATATTTATTTTGGGATTTAACCCCCACCCCCATCAGCGATCAAATGGTCCGCCCCTTACGGTTAACATCACACCATCACGTGACTTTGCTTTCCTCCCTTTAGCTTTTCTTCTCCTCTCGCCTGCGGTGGCGTCTGGGCCGATAACGCTCCGGACCGCGGGAAGCCTGAGGGCGAGTTCGATTCCACAGGACGTGGTTACACAGCGAATACAAACTGATCGATCGTACGAGCGATTTGTATACAGACTTTGAGAGCTTCTAAATGGCCACAAATATCAAGCACGAGGGCGAGTTTGATTACTGATCGATCGTACGAGCTTCTAAAATGACCACAAATATCAAGTTAGAACTCCCTGTGGGCTGCCTGTGGAAGAACGACTCGTAAAACTCTTCTAGCTGAGGGAGGGTTTTCTTCGAGTTACGAACTTCGAGTTACGAACTTCGAGTTACGGATTTTCGAGTTACGCGCTCGGACACACCCATAATTTATAGCCAACGCCCACTTTGACATTTACGCGTAACTCGATGACAAACATCGGTGAAATCAAAATCAAGTTACGTAACTCGAAGTCAACGAAGCGAAACTTTATTTTCGAGTTACGCGTTAACTCCGTAACTCGATCCTAAAACTCGACAAACACGTTTTCGAGTTACGTACATTTTTTATTTATCATTTTTTTTTTTTTACACTCAATCAGTTTATACTGTACCATTAATAATGTTTTTGACTGACGATTTTCATACAGAAACTGCGGATTAAGAACCTCCAGGCTGAAATTTAGCCAATTAAGCATATAATATAAGAACCAGTTCAGCCTGACAACCTGTATAGTATATACCGGTATTTGTTACAGTTTACTTTATAATCTTGTAGATTGTTGTGAATAAATATCGCCTATAATTTAGCATGTGGATGACCTTTCGACATAATATATATCTTGTTCTGTTTTGTCAGGGTAGCAAAGGGGGGTTGTTTTGTGTTTGCAAACGTTTTTTAAACCATCCGATAGTAACGGCTACCCGAAAGTAACTGCCCCTTAATTGGCCTGCTAAATTCGAAAGTAACGGGGTCCGTTACTATATCGGAATTCTACGGTAGATAGATAAACATCTGGGCCCGGTTCCTGAAAGGCCGATTAACTTTAACCCAGGATTAGTGCTAACCCAGGGTTAACTCAGCTAACCCAGGATTAGCTAATCCTCGGTTAAATAGCTGTTCCTGAAAGCACGATTTAACCTTATTTAACCCTGGATTAACTAATCCAAGATTTTAAAACCTAGATAAACGTGGATTAAACTGGTTAAACCAGTTTTTACACGTGATAATTTCAAATTTGCTCGCGCACACGCGCTGTTTTTACGGGTACAGGAAGCCCAAGCTCTGCATTTGTGGCGTATATTTTGAAAATTTTGAATTTTTTTATAGCTTAATTTGCTTGCATCAACATACATTTGGTGTACTTGTTCCCTTTTGGGGGTTTTTACGTCCATACAACATGAATTTGGGGTATTTAAATTTTTTTTTTGATCCTTGAACTACGAACAAACGTCAAAATCGCCGCCCCCAAAAACACTCAAATCAATTCAAAACTATCAAGAAAACCACTCAGAAAGCTTCAATAACTATCACTCTTTTATTTTCGAATACTTTTTTAGAAGTTTTCACATGAAAATTTCTCAAACGGAACGGATATTCGAACTCGATGAAAATTGTTTTCTTGAGCTGCCATTTTGTTTTGGTTTCGTCAACTTTAATCGGGGATTAACAGTTTAATCCTCCTCGCTAGGTGGATTAAATTTAACCCTAGGTTTAATCCTCGGTTAGCGCTAATCGGGCTTTCAGGAACAGAAACTTATCTCAGGTTAAAGTTAACCCTAGGTTTAATCCTGGGTTAGCACTAATCGGGCTTTCAGGAACCGGGGCCTGATATGCATGCCGAATAATGAGATGGATATCTAGATCTCTTACACAACATTCGTGAGTCGGCAGTGCATAGCTCAAGTATAAGTATTTCGGAGTCGTACTGCGTGTGAGTCTTAAGATTCCGTTCTATATAATTAATGCGCACTGGAAGCCGTTACAATTTATTTTTATGAATACAGTAGCCTGATATATCCCATATACTATTTGTAACCTGGCCATATGATATGGCCAATGGTTATCTAGCAAGGAATCAACAATTAACTACAGCGAACCGGTTCAGCTCAACAAATCTAGGCTTAATATTTTTCATATTATATAGTGACATGAATACCAAAGCTTTAATTTAATACTGCGATTCTCAGTATTATGCGAACTCAGACATTCAAACAGTCGGGCGGCTGGAACTTGGTTTTTCGCTTCTGTCAATAAAATTCAAAACTCAAACAAATTCAAAACTAAATACATTCTTCGAAAAACCAAATTACAAGCCAACTGCTTAAATGCCTGAGTTCGCATAATACTGAGAATCGCAGTAAAAGGAGTTTCGTTTTCCCATCAGTGTAGCAAATATTCCTTTCAACTGTCAATATATAAACATCTGCGTAGAAGAGGTATTAAATATTCGATGCTAAAATGTCAACTATACAAGACAAAATAGCGTATTTTCGTGAGAGTGCAATTTAGAAAAGCGTGAAAACTAACTAAATCTAAACCTAATTTGTTAAAAATCCTTTGTTTTCTATTGTTTAATTACCACTATTTAGTACTATTTAGTCACTAATCATATTCATTTTGAAATCACTAGTAAATCCTGCAATCTGACTAAAAATGCGATTTTACTAATCTTTCACGCTTTTCTAAGTTGCACGCTATCAGCCCGTGTAAGCTAGTTTGATAATAATAATATATTAATAAATCAGAAAAAAGTAAAAATATGAAAGTTGCATATTTTATTGCATATATATGTAGTATAGATTTTATTGCATATATATGTAGTACGTAACTCGAAAACGTGTTTGTCGAGTTTTAGGATCGAGTTACGGAGTTAACGCGTAACTCGAAAATAAAGTTTCGCTTCGTTGACTTCGAGTTACGTAACTCGATTTTGATTTCACCGATGTTTGTCATCGAGTTACGCGTAAATGTCAAAGTGGGCGTTGGCTATAAATTATGGGTGTGTCCGAGCGCGTAACTCGAAAATCCGTAACTCGAAGTTCGTAACTCGAAGTTCGTAACTCGAAGAAAACCCTATCTCCTTCTAGCTCGACGTCGGAGACTCTTGTCACCCTCGTACTCAGTCTTCTCTCGAGTTCCCGGTCTATGACGTCACTGTGTACGATAGCGACGACAGGGCACAATAAAAGACCTTGACAACCAAACCAGTTTAGAGTTTAGTAAATGTCTTATTTTGAAAGTCTACCGTCAATAAGTTTTATCTAAAGCATTTAGTTTAGATCTATGGCTGTCTGTTGTGTTATGGTGCTAAAGAACTAAGGTGTATTTTGGTCGTTACAAGTCAAGCATCGTCCTGTACGTCTTGTTTAATAGGCAGCCATTATGAGTCACGATGCTCCAGGGTAAGTATTTCTAGCCGTAAAGATAGAGTATATACAGTAGAAATAGCATACAGCTATGACTAAATAACTAACGGTTTGTGTTTGATGTCCAAGCGACATGCCAGTTTGTATTTCAACACGAATTAGATTTGGCAAGATGATTTTATAGCCAGAGATTTACTCCCTTGATTTATTGAACTATTTGAGACTTGTATTTTACGACTATTTCTCGTGTTTTTACGTATTTCTTGAATGAAACTCCTTCAATTATTCTGAGAGGAATCGTATTTTCACAGATGTGGTTGTAATGCCTAATTATGAGTAAGACTTAAACTTAATGGCTTCCGCATAATTGTGATATTTAGAAATGATAACTTATTTTCTTTATCACAAGTGGTGTGTGAGAAAGCTCAAAATAATGGATTAATGGTGTTTATATTTATACAATTTGAATTCCGATATCATGCAATCTTCTTATCAGTCTGACTAATCGATAGAAATTTGTATCTTTATAATAAATTGATTCAAAATGTGTCCAATATAATATTAGTTGACATTCTTCCCATACAATTATTGAGTTCTTGGCAGCCTCTATTCTATGGTTGTTTGGGTCACAGAATATTTATGTACAATACCTACATGTACATGTAGCAGAAGTAATCAAATCTCCTCATAGCAGCTGTTAATGGTTCCCTGGGGTGTGCTCTCTGACCACTTATTTATATGTCTATACTATATGGCTGCATAAATCATACTGCATGGTACAGCTACATGTATACTTAATAATTATTCCCCTCAGTGTCGGTCAGAGTAGTCAGGTGTATATTTACTGAGCCGTGAGTCTTCAAGCAGCGAGGTAAATATTCACCACTACTCACTGACACTGAGGGAAATAATAATTATTGTTTTAGTATATACAGTGTGTTGCCCTAAATCCGGCCGCTTTTTGCATTAATCGCTGTATCTTTCTTTAGGAAAATAGTAGCGGTCTAAAAATCAGTCAAAGGCTAGATTTCTCTTTCACTTACCTTGTCACAAATTGACATTTGTTTCACTTCAACATTGAGCTTGTTATATTAAAAAATATTGATCCAGGTAGATGCCCTAAGTTCGGCCAGGTTGCCCTAAATTCCGGCCATAAATAAGCAGGAATTGCTCGGTAAGTTTTACATTATCTTCCATATCGTTTTAACTAATTTGTTTCCGCATTGCTATAATAAAGGACTTTTTAAGTCATTCTACATGAAAAGATTGTAAAGATAAATTGTAAAAAGACCGAAAAAAGACCCTTCTCTACTTCATTGGGAACCGCGCCCGCAATGACATCTGGGGTGCTTACCATTTACCCGGAAAAATGGAAATTCCGCTTTGAAAATCAAATTGTATGTGTATTTCCGATCGGAAAGTTAGAATCCCAGAAAACTCGGGCTTCTGTTTCAGCATAGTTAATAACTATGGATTCAGGTAATCCGGCCACTTATCCCGCTCTGTTTTGTATGTGATTTGTGGCCGGATTTAGGCATACCTACCAAAATTTGCACGTAATTTCACCTGACCTGAACTTCCCTTTATTTAAGCCGTTCATGATTGTTTTTCTTTGTGTCCAAAGCTACTGATTAGCGTCGTATTTCTGCCAAATATAATCTGTTTACGCTCCATAACTTACGAGGAAATGTTTAAAGACTTTGCCCGCATGACTTAAGATGCACGAAAACATGAAAATTACTGAAGCGATTGTTTTTCCTACTTTCAAAACACATTTGAATTCCTGCCTAAAAAGCGGCCAGGAATCCCACAACAGCAGTTAATAAACCTAAACTCATCAATAATTCATATGATGATCTTGTTTGTCATTTTTTGAAAAATACGAGAAATCACAGCGCTTTAAAGTTAAAATGGCCGGATTAGGGTACGGCCGGTATTTAGGGCAACACACTGTACCACATAAATGAATAGACAGCCAAATATATACAATTTATTTTCAAGAAGAAAAAGACACGTTTGCAAAATAGGATGCCATCTTGTTTTGATTGACTGATATCTATTATTAGATCAAGTTTATAAGGAGTCTAAGATTATTTAATGTCAACAATGTCAATGAATATTGCTGTTATAGGCAAATGTAAGATGACAGTAAGATATACCTCTTGTAATAACCTTGGATACACCACATCAATGAGTTACCATAGCAACTTCTATAAACAGTTCTTAATGCCATTTTATTGCTATTTTTATGTGGTTTAAATAAAGCTGTCCAATATTGGTACCAAATTAAATAACTGTAGTTTATCAACATGAATGTCACTAACATGTATGCTTGTATTATTTGATAGCCAATTGGCAGCCTATAACAGTCTTCAAGACAAACATCTTTCAGGTTACTTCAATAATACTCGTATGAAGAGCCACCTTGTTAAATCAGGACTGGTATGTAATACCTTGAAATCATTGCTATACAACCAACTCCAGGACTTGGAAGGTTAAATACTATGGGTGCCGAATGGTCAAGGCGAGACTTTGCGAGACTCTGTGACAAGGCATATTTTTCAAGCCCAAGACACTTTCACCAATTTCCTTTGTTTTCAAAATCCGAGATTCTGAGACAGCTTTTTGTGAAAAAACAAGACTTTGAGACCCGTGAAATTTGACCGAAATTTTGCGAGACTCTGACTTTTTCCTGGGACCATTCAACATCCATAATACTTACCAGTTACATTAGCTATTGCAAGTGGTGTTAATGTATCACTAACAAACAGTCCAATGTATAGAGTCTTATCAAGGACTGATTGGATACTGGTTGACAACAATACTGGTCACACAAATGACAAAGACTTAGTCTAGACATACAAATGTAGTCTAGGTTCATTTAAACCCAGGATTAAATCTTAAGAAAACCATTCAATGTTAACCCTTTGATTATAATGTAACTAGTGTATTACTCAGGTCTTATAGGAACAGGGCCATTAAAGATTGTCCCATACTGTGCCTACATGTTCAGCAAGTGGTATTTTTCTTGTTTTATAGATAACTAAAAGAGGTAAGATCATAGATGAGAAAACCTACAGGCTTAACATGGCCAAGAAGGAGCACAGGAAGCATGTCAGAGATCTGTTGGCAACAGCTATTATACATAAAGCACTTGATATGGAGGTAAGAGTTACCACAGGCAGATGATCTAGACACAGTTACTCAGACATGTCTTTCTTTGCATCAACAGAGACAAAGGCAGTATGAAATTAGAAAAAGACTGGATGAAATCTATAAAGTGGAACTTGTTAGAAAAGTAAAGGTACAAGTACAAGTACAATACAAGTCAAATACAAGTCTACATGTATATAATAGATATAAAATACAATACAAGTCTACATGTATATAATAGATATAAAATACAATACAAGTCTATATCAATAGATATAAAATACAATACAAGTCTATATCAATAGATATAAAATACAATACAAGTCTACATATAATAGATATAAAATACAATACAAGTCTATATCAAGAGTACATTTAGACATAACACAGCCTAATGTTCCAGTTCTATTAATATTCCCTTTTGACATGACTTCAAGGGTCTCTAACCTCTCATTCTTTCTCTCTTTTTTCTCTCTTTCTAACTTGATCTATTACTTGTTGAACTATTTCTTAGGTAGATGATACTAATAAGGTGAGCTGTCTTCTTTCTTATCTGCTCTTTTGACATTCTTCTTCTCTACTCAGTGTACAACAGCAGGTAGTAAACCATCTGGGTGGAGTGAGACATTGTGAGGCTACAGTGTGATCATCAAGGCCACAGTGTGATCATCAAGGCCACAGTATGATCATCAAGGCCACAGTATGATTATCAAGGCCACAGTATGATCATCAAGGCCACAGTATGATTATCAAGGCCACAGTATGATCATCAAGGCCACAGTATGATCATCAAGGCCACAGTATGATCATCAAGGCCACAGTATGATCATCAAGGCCACAGTATGATCATCAAGGCCACAGTATGATCATCAAGGCCACAGTATGATCATCAATGGCCACAGTATGATTCAAGGCCACAGTATGATCATCAACGGCCACAGTATGATCATCAAGGCCACAGTATGATCATCAAGGCCACAGTATGATCATCAAGGCCACAGTATGATCATCAAGGCCACAGTATGATCATCAAGGCCACAGTATGATCATCAAGGCCATAGTATGATCATCAAGGCCACAGTGTGATCAACAAGGCCACAGCATGGTCACCAAGGCCACAGTATGATCATCAACGGCCACAGTATGATTCAAGGCCACAGTATGATCATCAACGGCCACAGTATGATCATCAAGGCCACAGTATGATCATCAATGGCCACAGTATGATTCAAGGCCACATTATGATCATCAACGGCCACAGTATGATCAACAAGGCCACAGTATGATCATCAAGGCCACAGTATGATCATCAACGGCCACAGTATGATTCAAGGCCACAGTATGATCATCAACGGCCACAGTATGATCATCAAGGCCACAGTATGATCATCAATGGCCACAGTATGATTCAAGGCCACAGTATGATCATCAACGGCCACAGTATGATCAACAAGGCCACAGTATGATCATCAACGGCCACAGTATGATCATCAAGGCCACAGTATGATCATCAAGGCCACAGTATGATCATAAACGGCCACAGTATGATCATCAAGGCCACATCTACACACTAACTGCTAGACCAGCATATTTTAGCATGATTGTATAACAACATTTAAGCTTTTCTTTCAGTCTGTCCATACTGCCATGTATCATTATTATGCTCATCATACATTGTACTATCATACTATCATACACACTATGTTTGTACCTGTTCTTAACAACTGATGAGTTAATTTGTGCTGTGATGTTTCAGGAGGAAAGAGGAAGAAAGGGTGATGAACATATCCTTCCATTGTTGACACCTCGTGAGAGATCTGCCAGGCAGAGATCAAGAAACCATGTCAGACCGTCCACAGCACCAGCTGGTACGACCCATGAGCATGGTGGTGGCAACAGTAGTGGTGCTGCACATCCATCAGATATCCATTATGATGAAACTACTGGGAAACTATATTATTCTGTAAGTTAATACTATATACATGTATATACACCTATTCCAAAAATCGTTGTCCCCGCCGAAAGCAACAAGCAAGAAGCTGACAACCGCAAAGGGCATTGGGACTTTCTCCTTATTCATTTATTCATCCGTAGACATTTTGACAACAAGCTTTTTCAAATTGCCGAATAGTTCCAAATGATTGCTATTCAACGCTCGTGGGGATAACTTCTCAAGTACCACGAATAAATTAATTAATTAGGAGATTCCCAAAGTCCTTTGCGGTCGTCAGCTTGTTGCTTGTTGCTTTTGGCCTGGGCAACGATATTTGGAATAGGTGTATATATAACAATATGTACACCCTATTCAATGGTCATGTTCCTATGTGGATATTGATAGTTGATTAAGGCAATATTCAATGACCCATGCTGGTTAATCCACAGTCATATCATACATGTTTGACTAGTGTAACATCTCCTGTTGTAGATTGAAGGTGGACAAGAGACAGCCATGAATACCTATTTGAAGGATGATGATGATCCAAACTCACCTTATGCTAGAGCATATCCTGGTACATATCCTGTCCCTGCTCCTCCCCCCATGGGTACACCTCGTAGGACAAGGCCAAGTACATCTACAGCAGTTCGCAGGAAAACCAGACCTCATAGAGTAAGTAACTGTACTTAATACATCTACAAAAATTAATGTACTTACGATGTACAGTACTTACTTGTATCATTGTAAGGCACTGGATAATTAGTGTTTAGCGCTATATAAGTGATTAAATGATTAATTATTATAATTATTATAAGTCTAGCTTAATTATCCCTCCATGTGATGTACATGTACAAGTGCATCTGTATGAGAACATCCTAATACTTTCTGTCCTCAGTTCCACTACCTTGCCAGGACTGAGCCTGCTGTAGCACATCGAGTACAGGTAGGTACAACACAGGCAACACATGCTTTATGTGATCAAGGCACTTACTATTATATCTAGTATACTTTATTGTTAAATAGGTACAACACAGGCAACACATGCTTTATGTGATCAAGGCACTTCCATTATATCTAGTATACTTTATTGTTAAATAGGTACAACACAGGCAACACATGCTTTATGTGATCAAGGCACTTCTATTATATCTAGTATACTTTATTGTTAAATAGGTACAACACAGGCAACACATGCTTTATGTGATCAAGTCACTTCTATTATATCTAGTATACTTTATTGTTAAATAGGTACAACACAGGCAACACATGCTTTATGTGATCAAGGCACTTCTATTATATCTAGTATACTTTATTGTTAAATAGGTACAACACAGGCAACACATGCTTTATGTGATCAAGGCACTTCTATTATATCTAGTATACTTTATTGTTAAATAGGTACTCAACACAGGCAACACATGCTTTATGTGATCAAGGCACTTCTATTATATCTAGTATACTTTATTGTTAAATAGGTACAACACAGGCAACACATGCTTTATGTGATCAAGTCACTTCCATTATATCTAGTATACTTTATTGTTAAATAGGTACAACACAGGCAACACATGCTTTATGTGATCAAGGCACTTCTATTATATCTAGTATACTTTATTGTTAAATAGGTACAACACAGGCAACACATGCTTTATGTGATCAAGGCACTTCTATTATATCTAGTATACTTTATTGTTAAATAGGTACAACACAGGCAACACATGCTTTATGTGATCAAGGCACTTCTATTATATCTAGTATACTTTATTGTTAAATAGGTACAACACAGGCAACACATGCTTTATGTGATCAAGGCACTTCTATTATATCTAGTATACTTTATTGTTAAATAGGTACAACACAGGCAACACATGCTTTATGTGATCAAGGCACTTCTATTATATCTAGTATACTTTATTGTTAAATAGGTACAACACAGGCAACACATGCTTTATGTGATCAAGGCACTTCTATTATATCTAGTATACTTTATTTGTTAAATAGGTACAACACAGGCAACACATGCTTTATGTGATCAAGGCACTTCTATTATATCTAGTATACTTTATTGTTAAATAGGTACAACACAGGCAACACATGCTTTATGTGATCAAGGCACTTCTATTATATCTAGTATACTTTATTGTTAAATAGGTACAACACAGGCAACACATGCTTTATGTGATCAAGGCACTTCTATTATATCTAGTATACTTTATTGTTAAATAGGTACAACACAGGCAACACATGCTTTATGTGATCAAGGCACTTCTATTATATCTAGTATACTTTATTGTTAAATAGGTACAACACAGGCAACACATGCTTTATGTGATCAAGGCACTTCTATTATATCTAGTATACTTTATTGTTAAATAGGTACAACACAGGCAACACATGCTTTATGTGATCAAGGCACTTCTATTATATCTAGTATACTTTATTGTTAAATAGGTACAACACAGGCAACACATGCTTTATGTGATCAAGGCACTTCTACTATTATATCTAGTATACTTTATTGTTAAATAGGTACAACACAGGCAACACATGCTTTATGTGATCAAGGCACTTCTATTATATCTAGTATACTTTATTGTTAAATAGGTACAACACAGGCAACACATGCTTTATGTGATCAAGGCACTTCTATTATATCTAGTATACTTTATTGTTAAATAGGTACAACACAGGCAACACATGCTTTATGTGATCAAGGCACTTCTATTATATCTAGTATACTTTATTGTTAAATAGGTACAACACAGGCAACACATGCTTTATGTGATCAAGGCACTTCTATTATATCTAGTATACTTTATTGTTAAATAGGTACAACACAGGCAACACATGCTTTATGTGATCAAGGCACTTCTATTATATCTAGTATACTTTATTGTTAAATAGGTACAACACAGGCAACACATGCTTTATGTGATCAAGTCACTTCCATTATATCTAGTATACTTTATTGTTAAATGATTACTCAAGTGTAGGTACATTTTTAGTTGCAGTCCATGGCAGAGGTTACAATGAAGTTCCAAGGTCCCAGTCTTACCCTGACTAATAGTATGTTCCCAGAGGATCGTCTGTGTGAGGTGATGGTACTGCAACAACACTGTGGTGGTAGTACACTGTGTGTATTTAGAGAACTCTTACCTCCTAATAGTAAGTTGATTACTCTGATACTTTGTATGGTAGTACACTGTGTGTATTTAGAGAACTCTTACCTCCTAATAGTAAGTTGATTACTCTGATACTTTGTATGGTAGTACACTGTGTGTATTTAGAGAACTCTTACCTCCTAATAGTAAGTTGATTACTCTGATACTTTGTATGGTAGTACACTGTGTGTATTTAGAGAACTCTTACCTCCTAATAGTAAGTTGATTACTCTGATACTTTGTATGGTAGTACACTGTAGAGAACTCTTACCTCCTAATAGTAAGTTGATTACTCTGATACTTTGTATGGTAGTACACTGTGTGTATTTAGAGAACTGATTCTTACCTCCTAATAGTAAGTTGATTACTCTGATACTTTGTATGGTAGTACACTGTAGAGAACTCTTACCTCCTAATAGTAAGTTGATTACTCTGATACTTTGTATGGTAGTACACTGTGTGTATTTAGAGAACTCTTACCTCCTAATAGTAAGTTGATTACTCTGATACTTTGTATGGTAGTACACTGTGTGTATTTAGAGAACTCTTACCTCCTAATAGTAAGTTGATTACTCTGATCTACTTGTAATAAAAGTATGACAATAATGACAATGATATTGACTCTGTATTATAGACATTTACAATGGTTTGATTATTGCAATCAAAAACTTGCAAATATCTTTAAATTCTCTATATATGGTGAAATGATGATGATGATGATAAATCAATATGGTAAAGATTTTATGATGGTGAAATGATTAAGATAATGATTGAATGATTTTGGATAAGAAGATGTAGGCTGCTTATCAATGTTAATTCAATGATTATTTTCTTGTTTGTTTAGCTATCTTCACGTTCATTTCTCGGCGACATCGTGGATCACCATTTGGTCTGACATTCTACATTGACTCTTTGCAAGACATTCGACTAAGCGCATGTTGTGAGTACAAACACAAACCTGGACACATTCTTGGAGATCGTAACGGTCATTTTCAGTTTATACAAGTTGAGGGTGCCGCACCATGTTACAGGTAACTTATATCGACTGCTTATCCCCTCCTCCACTCCCTTCCATGCTCTTCCATTTCATTCTCTTCCCTGCCATCTTCTACTGTGCCATCCTCTTCCCAATAGATTTCTTCCCAGTCATTCTCAGTGGCCATCCTTTGTTCTGCAATCCACTTCCCTGCCATCCCTTTCCCTGCCATCCTCTTCCCTGCCATCCACTTCCCTGCCATCCACTTTCTTGCCATCTACTTTCCTGCCATCCACTTCCCTGCCATCCCTTTCCCTGTCATCCACTTCCCTGCCATCCACTTCCCTGCCATCCACTTTCCTGCCATGCACTTTCCTGCCATGCACTTCCCTGCCATCCCTTTCCCTGCCATCCACTTTCCTGCCATGCACTTTCCTGCCATGCACTTCCCTGCCATTCTTTTCCCTTACATCTGTTAGTAAGCACTATAGTGTGTTGTTGTAGATGTCAGATTGCGTCTGGTGTTCGGAGCCCAAAGCAAAATCACAATGGTGAACAAGAAGGAGAAGAAGATGGATCAAAAACATTCTTGACTCAGGTAGTAATGTGACTACTAGTAACTTGGAGGTGTAGTTGTTCTTGTTGTGTTTATGTTTTATGTTATCGTGTCTACAGGATGAAGAAGACAACCAATCCTTTGATGTTATCATCACTAAGGTTGACCCTTCTAACACCGACCAACAAGGTACTCAATTACCTTTACTATAAATGTAATTTATTATTATTACCACGATTAGCATAGAGATCAGTAAGGGAGGAAGGGTGCTTGCAAGCATGTTATGTGCATAATTGCTGGTGCTGCTGACAGACCGGAAAAACTGCAAAGCTGCTGTTTTCATACAGTTTCCATTAACTGGCAATGATACATCAAAAACTGCAATTGATACATTTGTGCTACCATTACTCAAAACTTGTGACAAAATATTTACGAAAACAATGTTTTTTCTGCTGATCAAAATGCCACCTCTCCCAAAGTACAAGGCCTTATATCTCTGAGACACATTCACCGAATTTTGGTGGCATTTGATATTTTGTTTTTTGAGCATAAAAGGGCTTGTATACAAAATATTGAGCTTAACGACCTATATGTGTCCTTATTAGAAGAGGCTATAAAACGTTTTTTCGCTCTGTTGGTGCTGCTATATATAGGCGACTGATTGCACACCACTGCGTGACCCAACAATTGTACTTGATATATGTACATAATATAAAGCACAGTGAGACGTTATGATAATGCAATACTGATATAACTACATATGTATATCATCATCATGAACATAGACAGACAATAGAATGACAATAGGATAACTATTTAAAGGAGTCCAGTCCCGATCTACTGGAGGAGGCTACTGCTTACTGCAGCTACTGCTACTGTCCCAGTAGATCAGGACAGCAGTAGCGCACCACTCTTAGTCTCTCTTCCCGACACTCTAATCAATATGTAACAAAATGGAGAAAATGCTTTAATGTGTCTTTCTCTTTCCTTCAACCATCTCAATTGATGCGATATCCAGGGTGCCAGAAAATCTCGCGTCACGGTTGTTCATTGATCAGACAGGGTACTGAATCTATTTGAACTCTCAATGTTCTTTACAACTTTATAGATTCTTCTGATAAAGTTGATGACTCAACTCAGACTCATGACAAAGGAAACGACACAGAAACAAAGGACGAAGAGAAAGAAAAGACAGAGGAGTCGACAGCAGAGGATGAAAACAAAGAAAAAGATAAAACAAAAGGTGTTGTTATGCCTCGCTACTTTGACTGAATTTGCTTGTTTTCTAATGGCTGTTTATGTTTAGATGAAAAATACGATGATGAAGAATTTGAAGATGAAGATGACAACGAACAACAAAAAGACAACGCAGAAGAAGAAAAGAAAGAAAACGACAAAGAGGAGAGTAAAACAGAAAAAGATGAGACACCAACTAAAACAGATAACTATAATGATGATTTTGACTCTGAACATGAAGAATCAGCCAAAGAGTCCGACAACGAAGAGCAAACTAAAGACAGCAGTGATAGTAGTAGTGATAGTAGTAGTGATGAGGACGAAGTACAGGATGAAACTGAAAACAAACAAGAAATGAAGAAGGAAACAAAAGAAGACATTGAACCAGCTGAAGATGTTGAGGACGAGACAGAGGACAAACAGGTGGGTTTATCGATGTACATTCAAATTGTAGCCACGCCTGGGAGAACGGAACTGACGCTTATGCTTGCGTCACTTGTATTGACGCCTAATGACGTAACACCACAGGTAGCCCAAGCTCTACTCATGAGTCATGGCAGCTTTGCCTATCAGTTTTATTGAAAAACCTAAAAACACAATTTCTCTGAAAATTCTGAATAAAGTTTACTAAAACAAACACAGTGTGTTTTACTATATATTCTTCACATCTGGAGTGAATTTCAGCTCATTTTAATCATTTTGGGTATTTGTTTTCCCCTCATATGTATACTGTGACAAGGTAGGAATCAAAGCACGAAAAAACGAATTCAAACGGCCACAAATTCAAGCGTTTATTTCTCCAAAAAAGGTTTACATCCAAAATTGAAACTCATCACAGCTTGAATAGACAATATATACATCTGAATATCCCCAAAACATAACCCTACCTCTTTCCACGAATTTAGAAATGATCTCCAAACACGAAAATCCACCGTTGAAAATCATCAAAACAGGCGTGACCTAAAAAAGTCGGGGACAGAAACGGTAAAAAACTGGGAATGAGTGACAAAATACACCTCACCGGGCGTAGGGAAGGGTAAAATGTAGTGTCGAATGCGTTCACCCCCTACCCGCTAAGGCGAAACCATTTTAGGTTAAAAAGTCGGTTGAAAACGGTTGAAAGACAATGACACGTCAAGGTTTCGCCTTAGCGGGTAGGGGGTGATGAAATGTGGTTACTAGTAAGCAAAGTTAACTAGGAGAGATGCCAGGTCAGCGGTATCATTGGTACTGCGCATGCGCCTGGCTCAGTTGCTCGCCACGTTGCTCGCATGCCGCTTGCTCCGCCATTGCTCGTTGCTTTGCTCTGCCATTGCTGGTTAGCTTGTGGGTTTTTGCTGTTGCTTTCGCCTGGTTGGTTCCGAATTTCTGCAAAGTGATTGCCTGTACAACTACTCTGCCTTTTAAAAGCGAAGTTATCTTTGGGGAGTATTTGGTTTAATAGGAATCATGCCTCGAGAGACGAGAAACAGCAGGGACAGCTTCATCCCGTCGTCTTCAAGTTCATCGACCGATTCACCTACCACTACCACTACCACTTGTACTTCTTTGGTGGCGGCTTCGCCCACGGTCACTCCTGCTTCGCCTTCGGGTACCGTGGCATCTTCGGAATTAATCGCCTCGTTAATTGAAGCGATGAAGGCCCCGTTGTCCTCGATGGTAAACTCGGCATTACTTTCGGCGGGAATCGCGCCATCGCTGCCGGTACCAAGCATTGTGGCGACCAGCACCCCTTTGCCGTTGGCTGGACCTTTGGCTACAACTACAAGGACAAATTCCATCGCCGAACAGGCGGCCCTTCTTGGTCAAGCAGGAACAACCTTACCATGGCCATCAGCGACAAATATCGCACCAAATCCTACACATGTGGCCGCTACTATGCCTATGGGTTCGGCAACCGGCATTCCTGCGTCGTCTTCTTCAGCCAGTTCAGGTACGTTCAATACCCTTGTTGTGCCGTCATTTGTGTCACCGTTCGCTTCACATCAATCGGCGGCTCTAAATAGCGCCGCGGGAAGTTCTACACTCGAAAGCGTTATACAGTCGCCCGGATTGGCTCCAACCTTTCAGCAGCCCTTCGTAATCGGCCCGGGTTATTCCCCCGTGCCATACAAAGTTGTATCTCAAATAATACTTGGCAAGTACGTAAATTTTGAAGATCTATTACCCGAGAACATCTCCTTTAACGAGCCAGAACCGCAGTTGATGTTCGAAGGACGTTTGGTGTTCTCTCCTACCCCTAAAAAGAACAAACGCCAGATAAACGATATTGTCACATGGTTGGAGGCCTTTACAATCTTCTCACTTATCTTGGGGTCTTATTTCCCAAACCGCTGGGTGGACTTGATAAAGTATAAGCTGCTCATTTTACGTACTTATCGCCAGTTTAGCGGCAGTGCATGGCTAAACTATGACAAAGAGTTCAGGGAGCAAGCAGCGGCTGAGAGGCAAATCAACTGGTCTACGATGAGTGTTCAGCTCTATAACTTCCATACAGCTGGGGCCCAGGTACGCCCGAGGGTGTCTGCCTCAAGTACGGTTACATCGGGTCAAGAGGCAGAGGGCTCTAAATTCTCCAAAGTCATCTGCCATTCGTGGAATGCAGGGCGTTGCATTGCCCCCTCTACGCAGTGCCGCTTCCGTCACGCCTGTAGCACCTGTTCTGGTGAGCACCGCAGTGTCTCTTGCTACTCAAGATCGTCCAAATCAGAGCATAGCCGTCATGAGGAGCATTCAGATGTGAAGCGAAGGAAGAGATAAAGAAAACAAAAGCACAAACTAGACTTATATAAAAATTAACCTTCCTATTGTTCATTGTTACAGTTCTCATTTGCGATGTGTAGTTAAACTAGTTAACGCTATAGGCAATTTGTAATATATTGGTTCTCTTTTAGGATCGTGTGCAGCCCTTCCGGCAGTAGCAAACATTTCACCATTGAACTATGCAAAGTTTTCGCATGAATTACAAAATCACCCAGATAGAGCAATGGTTGCACAAGTTTTGCAAGGTATTAAAGAAGGATTCAATCTAGGTTTTGATGCCTCTGTTTCCTTAAAAGCAGCAAAAAAGAACAAACCATCTGCCTATCAGCATGCTGCAGTTATTGATGCGTACCTTGGTAATGAGGTTAAGCTAGGACGGGTAGCTGGCCCCTTTGATTCTAGCCCAATTCATCCTCTCCAGATTAGCAGTTTTGGCGTGATTCCGAAAAAGGGCCAACCTGGGAAGTGGCGCCTGATTATTGATTTATCGTCTCCTTCAGGCCACAGCGTAAATGATGGAATTGATGCGGAGGCGTGGTCTCTTCAATACATTAAAATTGATGATATTATCAGCATGCTTACAAAATTTGGGAAGGGAGCTCTTTTGGCAAAATTTGACATTGAAACTGCTTATAGGAATATTCCAGTACACCCTGCTGATCGCCATTTGCTCGGAATGAGATGGCGGTCAAAGTTCTATATTGATCTTGTGCTACCCTTTGGCTTGCGATCTGCCCCTAGCATCTTTAATTCTGTGGCAGAGGCAGCAGAATGGATTTTGAAATCCAATTATTCAATCGAGGATATCCTGCATTACTTAGATGACTTTGTTATTGCTGGTCCTGCAAATTCACCCATATGCGCTAATCATCTGTCAATTGCTACCTCGGTGATTAAGGATCTAGGCCTCCCGTTGCACCCTCAAAAATGTGTGGGCCCAGCATCATGCATGGTGGTTCTTGGTATCGAATTGGATACAGTAGCTGAGACAGCGCGTCTTCCTGATGAAAAATTTTCTGCTATATATGATTTGCTATTAGCTTGGTCAGGGTATAAATGGTGTCGCAAGAAAGAATTGCAATCGTTGATAGGTCTGCTCCACCACGCATGCAAGGTCGTATGGCCTGGTCGCGCTTTCCTTCGCCGTATGATTGACCTGATATGTTGCTTCCGTAACGACAACCATCCAATTCGTCTGAATTCAGAGTTCAAAAAAGACTTGAAATGGTGGCTCGATTTCTTTGGCCAGTGGAATGGAATAAGTTTCTTTTTGTTTCCCGGCTTGGAGAATCCGCCCAACGTGTGTGTTGGCTCAGACTCTTCAGGTACCATTGGCTTTGGAGCTTTCGTGGAGTCCGAATGGTTTAATGGGCAGTGGTCTCCTGACCAGTTTGGTCTTTCCATCGCATACAAGGAACTGTTCCCAGTGGTGGTTGCAGCTCATGTTTGGGGGGATCGATGGTGCCGCCAGCGAGTACTTTTTAGGGTGGACAATGAGTCAGTAGTGTATATTTTGAATGCTAGAACATCGAAAGAGCCCAATATAATGCATCTGATGAGAAATTTGCTGCTTGCTGCAGCACAGTGGGGTTTTACGTTTTCTGCTGTTCACGTACCAGGAGTTCATAATGGCATAGCTGATGCTTTATCTCGTTTCAATTGGCAGGTTTTCCGCCAATTGGCCCCTTTGGCAAAGAAATCTCCGACACCAGTTCCGCAGCAGCTGTTGGCGCTTTTGTCTCAAACTCCTTAGAAGGTCGCTGTTTAACATTCATGCATCAGGGTTTAGCCCAGTCTACACATAGGAGCTATTCTAGTGCACAGAAAAAGTTTATTGATTTCTGTTATACAAGTGGTCACCTCTCATCATCTGGCTCTCCATGCCCAGCTGATGAATGGACACTTTGTTTATTTGCAACAATGTTGGCAGAATCATTGCGACACTCTTCAATTAAAGTATATTTGTCTGCTGTTCGCTCTTTACATATTGACCAAGGTTTTGCAGATCCATTGCAAAATTGTTTACGACTGCAGCGGGTGGTTAGAGGTATCAAACGTATGCAAGGAGTAGCTAGAACAAATATGAGATTGCCAGTGACTTGTGAAGTCTTGAGATTGATACGGTCAAGTCTGGATGTAACTGCCTACAATGACTGCATGTTCTGGGCAGCATGTACCATGGCTTATTTCGGGTTTCTAAGATCTGCCGAATTTACAGTACCAAGTCTTTCTGCATTCGACTCCAAGTTTCACTTATCGGCCGAGGATGTGACTGTGGACTCCGCTACATTACCTACATGCTTGCGTTTAAACATAAAAGCTTCTAAAACTGATCCTTTTCGCCAAGGGAGTTTCATTTATATTGGCCAAGGGTCCTCATCTATCTGCGCAGTCCATGCAGTTCTAGACTATTTGACACGCCGGGGTAACAATTCTGGCCCCCTGTTTCTAATGGCGAACGGACAGCCGTTATCTCGTCAATTGGTTACAGAACGATTGAGATTCATTTTGCAAGCTTCGGGCTGTAAAGGAAACTATTCCAGTCATAGTTTCCGGATTGGTGCTGCAACCATGGCAGCAAAAGTGGGCATCCCAGATCATCTCATCCAAGTTATGGGCCGTTGGAGAAGTGACGCATATAAACAGTACATTCAGACCCCTTGTGACGTGATTATAAATTCTTCTAAAAAACTGGCATGATTGGGTAAGTTTGTCTACTTCTGGGTCTTATGATGATAATAGCGCGATTGAGGGATGGTGTGCTTGGAGTTCTGTTTTGGGGATGGTGGACATAACCATGGCCTCGCCACGGTCCACCTTCTCCAAGCACTTCAGTTGCTTGGAATTGGATATCTTGGGGGGTGGCCTGTGGCTAGGTTGCCATGGTTACCTCCTTATTGGCTTGTTGCTTATTGCCGGGAATTCTGCTGTAGTGAAGGCACCTACATCCCACCCCTCTGCTCGACAAGTTAAATGTGGTTACTAGTAAGCAAAGTTAACTAGGAGAGATGCCAGGTCAGCGGTATCATTGGTACTGCGCATGCGCCTGGCTCAGTTGCTCGCCACGTTGCTCGCATGCCGCTTGCTCCGCCATTGCTCGTTGCTTTGCTCTGCCATTGCTGGTTAGCTTGTGGGTTTTTGCTGTTGCCCCACCCACCCAGCCGCCATTGATAGAAGAAGGAGTGGTAAGTATAACAAGTTTTCCACTGAGAAATCAGTGTGACAAGGTGCCCATGAAGGGGGTGGCCTGTGGCTAGGTTGCCATGGTTACCTCCTTATTGGCTTGTTGCTTATTGCCGGGAATTCTGCTGTAGTGAAGGCACCTACATCCCACCCCTCTGCTCGACAAGTTAACGCGTTCGACACTACATTTTACCCTTTCCCTACGCCTGGTGAGGTGTATTTTGTCACTCATTCCCAGTTCTTTTACCGTTTCTGTCCCCGACTTTTTTAGGTCACGCCTGTTTTGATGATTTTCAACGGTGGATTTTCGTGTTTGGAGATCATTTCTAAATTCGTGGAAAGAGGTAGGGTTATGTTTTGGGGATATTCAGATGTATATATTGTCTATTCAAGCTGTGATGAGTTTCAATTTTGGATGTAAACCTTTTTTGGAGAAATAAACGCTTGAATTTGTGGCCGTTTGAATTCGTTTTTTCGTGCTTTGATTCCTACCTTGTCACAGTATACATATGAGGGGAAAACAAATACCCAAAATGATTAAAATGAGCTGAAATTCACTCCAGATGTGAAGAATATATAGTAAAACACACTGTTTGTTTTAGTAAACTTTATTCAGAATTTTCAGAGAAATTGTGTTTTTAGGTTTTTCAATAAAACTGATAGGCAAAGCTGCCATGACTCATGAGTAGAGCTTGGGCTACCTGTGGTAACACATGGAATATGCCGGCTTGCGTTTGTAGATGATTGACACATCATTTCTTCTTCATTTTTTCACTTTTCACTTGTCTCCCATTTTCATGCGTGTGTGTTTACATATCGGTCTAGCACCTGCAATAGCAGCTAATTCTTTCCAAGACTGACATTGTCTGATGTCTTGATAACAACTTGTCGTGAACAATTCTCCAGTCATCAATCTTGTCAGTTCCTTTCAATAACTAAACCACTTGCAGCTTAACATTGTTAATAAATATGTATAGTAACAGCTCGAGATAGCTTCCTTGTTTTGGGCGTGTGATGCGGAGAAATGTGAGAAAACTGAAGAATTGGTAAAAACCTCAGTGAATAGACGTTTATAATTGGTAGCCCTCTGGTTTTGGTTATAAACATGTAGGTCCTCTAGAGAAACTCATTCACAGTCGAAAGGAACATTTATAGTTTTCTATGAACACCTGCTGTATTTGTTGTTCTTTTTTCTATAAAAAGTAGCGCACGCAAGTATTTGTCTTTCCTTCTCTGGATTTCCACTGTTCTTAACATTTGATGGTTTGGATGGTTTTAGGAGGAGAACAAGGAGAAATCTGGCAGCGATTCAGACTCTGAGATGAAGCCCCGTTCTAGAACTGTGTCGTTTGAAGAGGAAGTGAAAATTATTGACAACCAAGTCAGCGATGATGAAGACACACCTACCGAGGTAACATGACGATGTACGACACTGACATTACATGTATGTCCCCTCCCCCCCCCCCCCCCCCCACGCGCGCTTTTTCCCCAGTGACAGGAGTATAACTGATGGGTACCTAACCAATATACTACTATGTCTGCGTCGCTTTGCAAAGTGTGAAACTTTATCTCACCTTTTTACCAACAATGATGTTTAGATTGCCGAAGTACATGAAGTAGACGCTGATAATGCTACTTCCTCTAAAGAACCTGACCAACAAACCGTCGATAAAGCTTCGGATGTTCCCGAAGGGAGTACCGAGGAACCTTCGGCTGACGACGTTGATACCACGAACGACAACGATGCGAGTAACCAGGACGACAATCGAGAAAAACACGAAGACACAAAAACAGAAGATGAATCTAAAAAAGAGAGTACCAGGACTGATATTGAAGACTCTGTTGATGCTAAACCAGATGACAGTCTAGAGGTTGTATCACCTGAACCAGTAGACACTGACAGTAGTAGTGACAGCAGTAGTAGTAGTAGCAGCGATAGCGACGATGACAAAGGTACGTATCACCTGAACCAGTAGACACTGACAGTAGTAGTGACAGCAGCAGCAGTAGTAGTAGCAGCGATAGCGACGATGACAAAGGTACGTATCACCTGAACCAGTAGACACTGACAGTAGTAGTGACAGCAGCAGTAGTAGTAGTAGCAGCGATAGCGACGATGACAAAGGTACGTATCACCTGAACCAGTAGACACTGACAGTAGTAGTGACAGCAGCAGTAGTAGTAGTAGCAGCGATAGCGACGATGACAAAGGTACGTATCACCTGAACCAGTAGACACTGACAGTAGTAGTGACAGCAGCAGTAGTAGTAGTGGCAGCGATAGCGACGATGACAAAGGTACGTATCACCTGAACCAGTAGACACTGACAGTAGTAGTGACAGCAGTAGTAGTAGTAGCAGCGATAGCGACGATGACAAAGGTACGTATCACCTGAACCAGTAGACACTGACAGTAGTAGTGACAGCAGTAGTAGTAGTAGCAGCGATAGCGACGATGACAAAGGTACGTATCACCTGAACCAGTAGACACTGACAGTAGTAGTGACAGCAGCAGTAGTAGTAGTAGCAGCGATAGCGACGATGACAAAGGTACGTATCACCTGAACCAGTAGACACTGACAGTAGTAGTGACAGCAGCAGTAGTAGTAGCAGCAGCGATAGCGACGATGACAAAGGTACGTATCACCTGAACCAGTAGACACTGACAGTAGTAGTGACAGCAGCAGTAGTAGTAGTAGCAGCGATAGCGACGATGACAAAGGTACGTATAACCTGAACCAGTAGACACTGACAGTAGTAGTGACAGCAGCAGTAGTAGTAGTAGCAGCGATAGCGACGATGACAAAGGTACGTATCACCTGAACCAGTAGACACTGACAGTAGTAGTGACAGCAGCAGTAGTAGTAGTAGCAGCGATAGCGACGATGACAAAGGTACGTATAACCTGAACCAGTAGACACTGACAGTAGTAGTGACAGCAGCAGTAGTAGTAGTAGCAGCGATAGCGACGATGACAAAGGTACGTATAACCTGAACCAGTAGACACTGACAGTAGTAGTGACAGCAGCAGTAGTAGTAGTAGCAGCGATAGCGACGATGACAAAGGTACGTATAACCTGAACCAGTAGACACTGACAGTAGTAGTGACAGCAGCAGTAGTAGTAGTAGCAGCGATAGCGACGATGACAAAGGTACGTATCACCTGAACCAGTAGACACTGACAGTAGTAGTGACAGCAGCAGTAGTAGTAGTAGCAGCGATAGCGACGATGACAAAGGTACGTATAACCTGAACCAGTAGACACTGACAGTAGTAGTGACAGCAGCAGTAGTAGTAGTAGCAGCGATAGCGACGATGACAAAGGTACGTATCACCTGAACCAGTAGACACTGACAGTAGTAGTGACAGCAGCAGTAGTAGTAGTGGCAGCGATAGCGACGATGACAAAGGTACGTATAACCTGAACCAGTAGACACTGACAGTAGTAGTGACAGCAGCAGTAGTAGTAGTGGCAGCGATAGCGACGATGACAAAGGTACGTATAACCTGAACCAGTAGACACTGACAGTAGTAGTGACAGCAGCAGTAGTAGTAGTGGCAGCGATAGCGACGATGACAAAGGTACGTATAACCTGAACCAGTAGACACTGACAGTAGTAGTGACAGCAGCAGTAGTAGTAGTGGCAGCGATAGCGACGATGACAAAGGTACGTATAACCTGAACCAGTAGACACTGACAGTAGTAGTGACAGCAGCAGTAGTAGTAGTAGCAGCGATAGCGACGATGACAAAGGTACGTATAACCTGAACCAGTAGACACTGACAGTAGTAGTGACAGCAGTAGTAGTAGTAGCAGCGATAGCGACGATGACAAAGGTACGTATCACCTGAACCAGTAGACACTGACAGTAGTAGTGACAGCAGCAGTAGTAGTAGTAGCAGCGATAGCGACGATGACAAAGGTACGTATCACCTGAACCAGTAGACACTGACAGTAGTAGTGACAGCAGCAGTAGTAGTAGTAGCAGCGATAGCGACGATGACAAAGGTACGTATCACCTGAACCAGTAGACACTGACAGTAGTAGTGACAGCAGCAGTAGTAGTAGCAGCAGCGATAGCGACGATGACAAAGGTACGTATCACCTGAACCAGTAGACACTGACAGTAGTAGTGACAGCAGCAGTAGTAGTAGTAGCAGCGATAGCGACGATGACAAAGGTACGTATAACCTGAACCAGTAGACACTGACAGTAGTAGTGACAGCAGCAGTAGTAGTAGTAGCAGCGATAGCGACGATGACAAAGGTACGTATCACCTGAACCAGTAGACACTGACAGTAGTAGTGACAGCAGCAGTAGTAGTAGTAGCAGCGATAGCGACGATGACAAAGGTACGTATAACCTGAACCAGTAGACACTGACAGTAGTAGTGACAGCAGCAGTAGTAGTAGTAGCAGCGATAGCGACGATGACAAAGGTACGTATAACCTGAACCAGTAGACACTGACAGTAGTAGTGACAGCAGCAGTAGTAGTAGTAGCAGCGATAGCGACGATGACAAAGGTACGTATAACCTGAACCAGTAGACACTGACAGTAGTAGTGACAGCAGCAGTAGTAGTAGTAGCAGCGATAGCGACGATGACAAAGGTACGTATCACCTGAACCAGTAGACACTGACAGTAGTAGTGACAGCAGCAGTAGTAGTAGTAGCAGCGATAGCGACGATGACAAAGGTACGTATAACCTGAACCAGTAGACACTGACAGTAGTAGTGACAGCAGCAGTAGTAGTAGTAGCAGCGATAGCGACGATGACAAAGGTACGTATCACCTGAACCAGTAGACACTGACAGTAGTAGTGACAGCAGCAGTAGTAGTAGTAGCAGCGATAGCGACGATGACAAAGGTACGTATAACCTGAACCAGTAGACACTGACAGTAGTAGTGACAGCAGCAGTAGTAGTAGTAGCAGCGATAGCGACGATGACAAAGGTACGTATCACCTGAACCAGTAGACACTGACAGTAGTAGTGACAGCAGCAGTAGTAGTAGTAGCAGCGATAGCGACGATGACAAAGGTACGTATCACCTGAACCAGTAGACACTGACAGTAGTAGTGACAGCAGCAGTAGTAGTAGTAGCAGCGATATAGCGACGATGACAAAGGTACGTATAACCTGAACCAGTAGACACTGACAGTAGTAGTGACAGCAGCAGTAGTAGTAGTGGCAGCGATAGCGACGATGACAAAGGTACGTATAACCTGAACCAGTAGACACTGACAGTAGTAGTGACAGCAGCAGTAGTAGTAGTAGCAGCGATAGCGACGATGACAAAGGTACGTATAACCTGAACCAGTAGACACTGACAGTAGTAGTGACAGCAGCAGTAGTAGTAGTAGCAGCGATAGCGACGATGACAAAGGTACGTATCACCTGAACCAGTAGACACTGACAGTAGTAGTGACAGCAGCAGTAGTAGTAGTGGCAGCGATAGCGACGATGACAAAGGTACGTATAACCTGAACCAGTAGACACTGACAGTAGTAGTGACAGCAGCAGTAGTAGTAGTGGCAGCGATAGCGACGATGACAAAGGTACGTATAACCTGAACCAGTAGACACTGACAGTAGTAGTGACAGCAGCAGTAGTAGTAGTGGCAGCGATAGCGACGATGACAAAGGTACGTATAACCTGAACCAGTAGACACTGACAGTAGTAGTGACAGCAGCAGTAGTAGTAGTGGCAGCGATAGCGACGATGACAAAGGTACGTATAACCTGAACCAGTAGACACTGACAGTAGTAGTGACAGCAGCAGTAGTAGTAGTGGCAGCGATAGCGACGATGACAAAGGTACGTATAACCTGAACCAGTAGACACTGACAGTAGTAGTGACAGCAGCAGTAGTAGTAGTAGCAGCGATAGCGACGATGACAAAGGTACGTATAACCTGAACCAGTAGACACTGACAGTAGTAGTGACAGCAGTAGTAGTAGTAGCAGCGATAGCGACGATGACAAAGGTACGTATCACCTGAACCAGTAGACACTGACAGTAGTAGTGACAGCAGCAGTAGTAGTAGTAGCAGCGATAGCGACGATGACAAAGGTACGTATCACCTGAACCAGTAGACACTGACAGTAGTAGTGACAGCAGCAGTAGTAGTAGTAGCAGCGATAGCGACGATGACAAAGGTACGTATCACCTGAACCAGTAGACACTGACAGTAGTAGTGACAGCAGCAGTAGTAGTAGCAGCAGCGATAGCGACGATGACAAAGGTACGTATCACCTGAACCAGTAGACACTGACAGTAGTAGTGACAGCAGCAGTAGTAGTAGTAGCAGCGATAGCGACGATGACAAAGGTACGTATAACCTGAACCAGTAGACACTGACAGTAGTAGTGACAGCAGCAGTAGTAGTAGTAGCAGCGATAGCGACGATGACAAAGGTACGTATCACCTGAACCAGTAGACACTGACAGTAGTAGTGACAGCAGCAGTAGTAGTAGTAGCAGCGATAGCGACGATGACAAAGGTACGTATAACCTGAACCAGTAGACACTGACAGTAGTAGTGACAGCAGCAGTAGTAGTAGTAGCAGCGATAGCGACGATGACAAAGGTACGTATAACCTGAACCAGTAGACACTGACAGTAGTAGTGACAGCAGCAGTAGTAGTAGTAGCAGCGATAGCGACGATGACAAAGGTACGTATAACCTGAACCAGTAGACACTGACAGTAGTAGTGACAGCAGCAGTAGTAGTAGTAGCAGCGATAGCGACGATGACAAAGGTACGTATCACCTGAACCAGTAGACACTGACAGTAGTAGTGACAGCAGCAGTAGTAGTAGTAGCAGCGATAGCGACGATGACAAAGGTACGTATAACCTGAACCAGTAGACACTGACAGTAGTAGTGACAGCAGCAGTAGTAGTAGTAGCAGCGATAGCGACGATGACAAAGGTACGTATCACCTGAACCAGTAGACACTGACAGTAGTAGTGACAGCAGCAGTAGTAGTAGTAGCAGCGATAGCGACGATGACAAAGGTACGTATAACCTGAACCAGTAGACACTGACAGTAGTAGTGACAGCAGCAGTAGTAGTAGTAGCAGCGATAGCGACGATGACAAAGGTACGTATCACCTGAACCAGTAGACACTGACAGTAGTAGTGACAGCAGCAGTAGTAGTAGTAGCAGCGATAGCGACGATGACAAAGGTACGTATCACCTGAACCAGTAGACACTGACAGTAGTAGTGACAGCAGCAGTAGTAGTAGTAGCAGCGATAGCGACGATGACAAAGGTACGTATAACCTGAACCAGTAGACACTGACAGTAGTAGTGACAGCAGCAGTAGTAGTAGTGGCAGCGATAGCGACGATGACAAAGGTACGTATAACCTGAACCAGTAGACACTGACAGTAGTAGTGACAGCAGCAGTAGTAGTAGTAGCAGCGATAGCGACGATGACAAAGGTACGTATAACCTGAACCAGTAGACACTGACAGTAGTAGTGACAGCAGCAGTAGTAGTAGTAGCAGCGATAGCGACGATGACAAAGGTACGTATCACCTGAACCAGTAGACACTGACAGTAGTAGTGACAGCAGCAGTAGTAGTAGTGGCAGCGATAGCGACGATGACAAAGGTACGTATAACCTGAACCAGTAGACACTGACAGTAGTAGTGACAGCAGCAGTAGTAGTAGTGGCAGCGATAGCGACGATGACAAAGGTACGTATAACCTGAACCAGTAGACACTGACAGTAGTAGTGACAGCAGCAGTAGTAGTAGTGGCAGCGATAGCGACGATGACAAAGGTACGTATAACCTGAACCAGTAGACACTGACAGTAGTAGTGACAGCAGCAGTAGTAGTAGTGGCAGCGATAGCGACGATGACAAAGGTACGTATAACCTGAACCAGTAGACACTGACAGTAGTAGTGACAGCAGCAGTAGTAGTAGTGGCAGCGATAGCGACGATGACAAAGGTACGTATAACCTGAACCAGTAGACACTGACAGTAGTAGTGACAGCAGCAGTAGTAGTAGTAGCAGCGATAGCGACGATGACAAAGGTACGTATAACCTGAACCAGTAGACACTGACAGTAGTAGTGACAGCAGCAGTAGTAGTAGTAGTAGCAGCGATAGCGACGATGACAAAGGTACGTATCACCTGAACCAGTAGACACTGACAGTAGTAGTGACAGCAGCAGTAGTAGTAGTAGCAGCGATAGCGACGATGACAAAGGTACGTATAACCTGAACCAGTAGACACTGACAGTAGTAGTGACAGCAGCAGTAGTAGTAGTAGCAGCGATAGCGACGATGACAAAGGTACGTATAACCTGAACCAGTAGACACTGACAGTAGTAGTGACAGCAGCAGTAGTAGTAGTAGCAGCGATAGCGACGATGACAAAGGTACGTATAACCTGAACCAGTAGACACTGACAGTAGTAGTGACAGCAGCAGTAGTAGTAGTAGCAGCGATAGCGACGATGACAAAGGTACGTATCACCTGAACCAGTAGACACTGACAGTAGTAGTGACAGCAGCAGTAGTAGTAGTAGCAGCGATAGCGACGATGACAAAGGTACGTATAACCTGAACCAGTAGACACTGACAGTAGTAGTGACAGCAGCAGTAGTAGTAGTAGCAGCGATAGCGACGATGACAAAGGTACGTATCACCTGAACCAGTAGACACTGACAGTAGTAGTGACAGCAGCAGTAGTAGTAGTAGCAGCGATAGCGACGATGACAAAGGTACGTATAACCTGAACCAGTAGACACTGACAGTAGTAGTGACAGCAGCAGTAGTAGTAGTAGCAGCGATAGCGACGATGACAAAGGTACGTATCACCTGAACCAGTAGACACTGACAGTAGTAGTGACAGCAGCAGTAGTAGTAGTAGCAGCGATAGCGACGATGACAAAGGTACGTATCACCTGAACCAGTAGACACTGACAGTAGTAGTGACAGCAGCAGTAGTAGTAGTAGTAGCAGCGATAGCGACGATGACAAAGGTACGTATAACCTGAACCAGTAGACACTGACAGTAGTAGTGACAGCAGCAGTAGTAGTAGTGGCAGCGATAGCGACGATGACAAAGGTACGTATAACCTGAACCAGTAGACACTGACAGTAGTAGTGACAGCAGCAGTAGTAGTAGTGGCAGCGATAGCGACGATGACAAAGGTACGTATAACCTGAACCAGTAGACACTGACAGTAGTAGTGACAGCAGCAGTAGTAGTAGTAGCAGCGATAGCGACGATGACAAAGGTACGTATCACCTGAACCAGTAGACACTGACAGTAGTAGTGACAGCAGCAGTAGTAGTAGTAGCAGCGATAGCGACGATGACAAAGGTACGTATAACCTGAACCAGTAGACACTGACAGTAGTAGTGACAGCAGCAGTAGTAGTAGTGGCAGCGATAGCGACGATGACAAAGGTACGTATAACCTGAACCAGTAGACACTGACAGTAGTAGTGACAGCAGCAGTAGTAGTAGTAGCAGCGATAGCGACGATGACAAAGGTACGTATAACCTGAACCAGTAGACACTGACAGTAGTAGTGACAGCAGCAGTAGTAGTAGTAGCAGCGATAGCGACGATGACAAAGGTACGTATAACCTGAACCAGTAGACACTGACAGTAGTAGTGACAGCAGCAGTAGTAGTAGTAGCAGCGATAGCGACGATGACAAAGCCGGGTACGTCAAAACATCACATTAAGAATCATTATTATTATCATTATTATAATCATCATTAATCATTATTATTATCATCATCATCATTATTATTATATAATAAGTCAGTGTAGCGAGTAGCTAATGTAGTGTTGCTTGGTGTTTTATTAGATGAACCAGACCACGACCCTGGTAATGACCCTGACCTTGTAGCTGAAAACAAGCTACCCGACCAGGCCTTGCAAGTCATCGCAGTTGAGCCTGGAGAGAAGCATGATGGATCGATTCAGCCATTAATTGAAGGCAAAAAAGACATTGAATTGACCAGTTTGTTACTTGATCCTGACCAGGTACATGTTCCATCCATCCTTCCTATCTTTCTTTCATCCTTCCTATCTTTCTTCCATCCTTCCTATCTTTCTTCCATCCTTCCTATCTTTCTTTCTTCCATCCTTCCTATCTTTCTTTCTTCCATCCTTCCTACCTTTCTTCCATCCTTCCTATCTTTCTTCCATCCTTCCTACCTTCCATCCTTCCTATCTTTCTTCCATCCTTCCTATCTTTCTTCCATCCTTCCTATCTTTCTTCCATCCTTCCTATCTTTCTTCCATCCTTCCTATCTTTCTTTCTTCCATCCTTCCTACCTTTCTTCCATCCTTCCTATCTTTCTTCCATCCTTCCTACCTTCCATCCTTCCTATCTTTCTTCCATCCTTCCTATCTTTCTTCCATCCTTCCTATCTTCCATCCTTCCTATCTTTCTTCCATCCTTCCTATCTTCCATCCTTATCTTTCTTCCATCTTTCCTATCTTTCTTCCATCCTTCCTATCTTTCTTCCATCCTTTCTATCTTTCTTCCATCCTTCCTATCTTTCTTCCATCCTTCCTTTCTTCCATCCTTCCTATCTTCCATCCTATCTTTCTTCCATCTTTACTATCTTTCTTCCATCCTTCCTATCTTCCATCCTTCCTTTCTTCCATCTTTCCTATCTTTCTTCCCTTCTATCCTTGCGTGTTTGCTTTGCTATTTATTCACTACTTAATTTGTAAAGGTAGAAGAGCTGATTGCTATCATCGATAAGAAAAACGATGTTGGGTCAGTTACACTACGTAATACAGGCATATCTGATGACTCTGTTCAAAAACTAGTTCAAGTCTTAAAGAATTGCGACAATATAAAGGTAAGTAATAAAGACTATTATTTGTATTATTATTAGTATTATTATTAGTATTATTAATAAACTGTCTCTTATAATTTCTTGTTTCAGATGTTAAACCTAAACGTCAATAAAATTGGTGCTGATGGTGCACAGCATATTGCTAACCTTGTTAAGGAAAGCAAGTCACTTCGAATGCTGCTGTAAGTTCCCCCTTACATACTATGGCCGGTTTACGTACTATGGCCGGTTTACGTACTATGGCCGGTTTACGTACTATGGCCGGTTTACGTACTATGGCCGGTTTACGTACTATGGCCGGCGTACGTACTATGGCCGGTTTACGTACTATGGCCGGCGTACGTACTATGGCCGGTTTACGTACAATGGCCGGTTTACGTGCTATGGCCGGTTTACGTACTATGGCCGGTTTACGTACTATGGCCGGTTTACGTACTATGGCCGGTTTACGTACTATGGCCGGTTTACGTACTATGGCCGGTTTACGTACTATGGCCGGCGTACGTACTATGGCCGGTTTACGTACAATGGCCGGTTTACGTGCTATGGCCGGTTTACGTACTATGGCCGGTTTACGTACTATGGCCGGTTTACGTACTATGGCCGGTTTACGTACTATGGCCGGCGTACGTACTATGGCCGGTTTACGTACTATGGCCGGTTTACGTACTATGGCCGGTTTACGTACTATGGCCGGTTTACGTACTATGGCCAGTTTACGTACTATGGCCAGTTTACGTACTATTACGTACTAATGACCGGTTTACACACGTTTTGCGTTTTTTTTTTTTTTGTCGCAATATTTTTGTTGCCGCGATCGATCATACTCGCAGCATGATGCAACTTGTCGAAGATGTTTTATCAATGCAATAGAAATCATAGCAAATATCGTGTCTAAACTCAACTCGCGGCTACTGTATTCGCGCGACAAAACATTCATTAAATATTGTGATCGACAAAAAGATCAATACATTCCAAACTGTCTTTAGACGTCGCTTCGACATAGAGCGAACTTATATGATGCAGTCTATATCTTTTCGTTTTGTTGGCGGATCTGTTGGTAATTGTTTGGTTGTCTATTTTATTTGTACAATTGTTTGACAGTGTTTGTATTCTATTACAGACTTCATGGTAATCCATTACAAGATATTGGCGTCCATTGCATCCTTGATGCAATCATTCATTCTGACAACACATCATTAACGAACTTAGATCTTGGTGATTGCCAGATGGGAGATGCAGGAGCAACAGATATTGCACGATTACTACTAAACAATACAACTGTAACTGACTTGACAATTAGTGGTAATAGCATAGGTCTGAGTGGATGGAGGATAATAAGCAGTGCTTTAGAAGAGAATACGACGCTTAAATCACTGTCTTTAGACTTCAGCAACATTAAAGATGAAGAGGCAGTCATTATTGCAGAAGGGATTAAAGAGAACAAAGGTTTGCGTTCACTGGATTTAGAAGGCAATAAGATAGGAGATGAGGGTGGTAAGAGCTTATTGGAAGCCATCCAGGTCAATCCTACTATTGTCGACCTTACTCTTATGCCTATGAATGAGATATCGAAAGATATCTACGATGAGATTAAAGCTATACTGGAGGAGAGATCTTCCAGTAGAATCAGCTCCGCAACTGGATCTATTCGAAGTCAGCAATTTACGAAAGATAAGCAGACCAAACAACCTACTGAAGTAGATGACATGGAAGCTGCGAAGGATGAGACGCCATCTGAAGCTATCAAACAACACGAGTCACAGCAACAAATTACTCAAGATGATATGTCCAAGTCAGAGGATGAACCCATGAACGAAGTAACAGACGATGTAGACACTACACAAGAGGTACCTGACTCGACAGCCTCCCAAGAAAATCCTACTGAAGAAACACAAGAGGTACCTGACTCGGCAGCTGCCCAAGAAAAACCTACTGAAGAAACACAAGAGGTACCTGACTCGACAGCCTCCCAAGAAAAACCTACTGAAGAAACACAAGAGGTACCTGACTCGGCAGCTGCCCAAGAAAAACCTACTGAAGAAACACAAGAGGTACCCGACTCAGCAGCCGCCCAAGAAAATCCTACTGAAGAAACACAAGAGGTACCCGACTCGGCCACCGCCCAAGAAAAACCTTCTGAAGAAACACAAGAGGTACCCGACTCGGCCACCGCCCAAGAAAAACCTACTGAAGAAATAGGAAGTACTTAACGAGACTAAAGTAGACAATAAACAAATAGCCACTAAAACCTATAGAACAGCGGATCATCTTAGTTCACACCTTAGCATCAAATTCGTAGACTTATATGCAATTTGTAGATATGTTTTGTAGTTTTTCATTCATTTATTGTGGTCTTGATTGGTATAGAAATTCACTTTGTGAAGGATTTTATCTTGACATTTATTGGTGAAGGACAATATGTGACTCGTTGGGTTACTGAAAGGACAAAGAACAAATGTTTATCTTATCAGTACACTCATTGGCTTGAAATGTTCGGCGTTTGTTACACGTACACTGAATGCATTTAATCATTGTAAATACACATGTAGATTTTAATCTTCACAACTTAAAAGTTGTGAAGCATTTTTTTATATTTTCAATATAGAAAATGATTTTGGGTTTGAATACATTTTAAAACAAAATGACTGACTTGTTCGTTGTACATGGGCGAGTAGAAAAAAACCCTCTTGCTTGCAGGTAGCCTGATTTTCAGACGGCTCATGTGTCATACGTATGACACATGAGCCGTCTGAAAATCAGGCTAGCTTGCAGGGTACGTTTTCGTATTTCAATATTTTGAACAGAATTTACCTTGTCTTACAACTAAGTCTGTTTAGTAGCTTGTCAGCACATCTAACCTACCTGTAAGTGATAATAATACCACTAGTCAACAAACCTTGTTTTATTTCAGTTAAAATGATTTACATCGTGCTGACATATAAAATAACTATGTACAATTCATACTAGCATTCTATGTACATATAAAGCTAATCTGTTGTTGGGGACTGCAGAGTTAATACAAATTAATTTATTCTATTGGTAAGCTATTCTGAAAACCTGTTTTACAGACCAGCAGTTTGTCTGCTAATTCTAATACTAACACTATTGGTCATTTATATTTAAGAGGATATTTATTTCAACATCGCGTAATATCCGCCAAAAGCGCCAAAAACCAGCCCTTTTGGACAGTTTGAATTTCGATCTTCGCTTTGGATTAACACTCTAATTTTATTTTAACCAAGCACAAACTATTAAAAACAAAGTAAATTGTCTGCCTAAAGCTGTTTTAGCGTTGTACAAAGCCATTTTCCTCCTTTTTGTGTCAAATTTGAGGTAATTCAGGGGAAAACATCAGCAATACTAGCAAATATACTGATCTAGCCCATGTGGACAGTTTTCAAATCAAATTTTCACTTTGGATGAACACTCTAATTTCACTTTTACCGTTCAAAAACCATCACAAATACCTTGAACTCTTTGCTAAAGCAGTTTTAGCCTTGTACAAAACGTATTCTCCATGCTATTGGTTTTTGGCGCTCAATACGCGCGTTCGTAAAAAATATCCTCTTAAAAAACAACAACCAAACTGCACAAAAAGGACTGCTTCAATGTCAGGACTTGATTTCCTGGTCTATCTGGATTCATTGTTAAACCAGTAGACAGATCACTAAGTATCAGGACTTGATTTCCTGGTCTATCTGGATTCATTGTTAAACCAGTAGACAGATCACTAAGTATCAGGACTTGATTTCCTGGTCTATCTGGATTCATTGTTAAACCAGTAGACAGATCACTAAGTATCAGGACTTGATTTCCTGGTCTATCTGGATTCATTGTTAAACCAGTAGACAGATCACTAAGTATCAGGATTTGATTTCCTGGTCTATCTGGATTCATTGTTAAACCAGTAGACAGATCACTAAGTATCAGGACTTTTAAGCATTGGAGTTATTTGTGGTTGTAGTTGTTGTATCGCTGTAGGCCGGTGGTGGTTCTATTGGAATTGAAGGTGACTGGTTTGGCTGCGGAGTATCCCAAGCATAGCCACTACCCTCAGGGTAAATGTCTGTGTAACTCTGGAAGTTATAAACAAATAAAATCATCACTTTGAGTCGTGATGATTCATTATCATCATCACATCGTTATCATCACTAGCACCATTAGGATCATTATCATCATCACCATCACTGCCACCAGCACCATTAGGATCATCACTGCTACTAGCACCATTAGGATCATCACTGCCACTAGCACCATTAGGATCATCACTGCCACTGCCACTAGCACCATTAGGATCACCACTGCCACTAGCACCATTAGGATCATCACTGCCACTAGCACCATTAGGATCATTATCATCATCACCATCACTGCCACCAGCACCATTAGGATCATCACTGCTACTAGCACCATTAGGATCATCACTGCCACTAGCACCATTAGGATCATCACTGCTACTAGCACCATTAGGATCACCACTGCCACCAGCACCATTAGGATCATCACTAGCACCATTAGGATCATCACTGCCACTGCCACTAGCACCATTAGGATCACCACTGCCACCAGCACCATCACCACCACTGCCACCAGCACCATTAGGATCATCACCACCACTGCCACTAGCACCATTAGGATCATCACTGCCACCCCAGCACCATTAGGATCATCACCACCACTGCCACTTGCACCATTAGGATCATCACCACCACTGCCACCCCAGCACCATTAGGATCATCACCACCACTGCCACTAGCACCATTAGGATCATCACCACCACTGCCACCCCAGCACCATTAGGATCATCACCACCACTGCCACTTGCACTTGCACCATTAGGATCATCACCACCACTGCTACCAGCACCATTAGGATCATCACCACCACTGCCACCCCAGCACCATTAGGATCATCACCACCACTGCCACCCCAGCACCATTAGGATCATCACCACCACTGCCACCAGCACCATTAGGATCATCACCACCACTGCCACCCCAGCACCATTAGGATCATCACCACCACTGCCACCCCAGCACCATTAGGATCATCACCACCACTGCCACCAGCACCATTAGGATCATCACCACCACTGCCACCCCAGCACCATTAGGATCATCGCCACCACTGCCACTAGCACCATTAGGATCATCACCACCACTGCCACCCCAGCACCATTAGGATCATCACCACCACTGCCACTTGCACCATTAGGATCATCACCACCACTGCCACCAGCACCATTAGGATCATCACCACCACTGCCACCCCAGCACCATTAGGATCATCACCACCACTGCCACCCCAGCACCATTAGGATCATCACCACCACTGCCACCAGCACCATTAGGATCATCACCACCACTGCCACCCCAGCACCATTAGGATCATCACCACCACTGCCACTTGCACCATTAGGATCATCACCACCACTGCCACTGCACCACACCACCACTGCCCCCAGCACCATTAGGATCATCACCACCACTGCCACCCCAGCACCATTAGGATCATCACCACCACTGCCACTAGCACCATTAGGATCATCACCACCACTGCCACCCCAGCACCATTAGGATCATCACTGCCACTTGCACCATTAGGATCATCACCACCACTGCCACTAGCACCATTAGGATCATCACCACCACTGCCACTTGCACCATTAGGATCATCACTGCCACCAGCACCATTAGGATCATCACCACCACTTCACTAGCACCATTAGGATCATCACCACTTCCACTAGCACCATTAGGATCATCACCACCACTTCCACTAGCACCATTAGGATCATCACCACCACTGCCACTAGCACCATTAGATCATCACCACCACTGCCACTAGCACCATTAGGATCATCACCACCACTGCCACCAGCACCATTAGGATCATCACCACCACTGCCACCAGCACCATTAGGATCATCACCACCACTGCCACCAGCACCATTAGGATCATCACCACCACTGCCACCAGCACCATTAGGATCATCACCACCACTGCCACCAGCACCATTAGGATCATCACCACCACTGCCACCAGCACCATTAGGATCATCACCACCACTGCCACCCAGCACCATTAGGATCATCACCACCACTGCACTAGCACCATTAGGATCATCACCACCACTGCCACTAGCACCATTAGGATCATCACCACCACTGCCACTAGCACCATTAGGATCATCACCACCACCACTGCCACTAGCACCATTAGGATCATCACCACCACTGCCACTAGCACCATTAGGATCATCACCACTGCCACCAGCACCATTAGGATCATCACCACCACTGCCACCAGCACCATTAGGATCATCACCACTGCCACTAGCACCATTAGGATCATCACCACCACTGCCACTTGCACCATTAGGATCATCACTGCCATAGCACCATTAGGATCACCACCACTGCCACTAGCACCATTAGGATCATCACCACCACTGCCACTAGCACCATTAGGATCATCACCACCACTGCCACTAGCACCATTAGGATCATCACCACCACTGCCACTAGCACCATTAGGATCATCACCACCACTGCCACCAGCACCATTAGGATCATCACCACCACTGCCACCAGCACCATTAGGATCATCACCACCACTGCCACCCCAGCACCATTAGGATCATCACCACCACTGCCACTTGCACCATTAGGATCATCACTGCCACTAGCACCATTAGGATCATCACCACCACTGCCACTAGCACCATTAGGATCATCACCACCACTGCCACCCCAGCACCATTAGGATCATCACCACTTCTGCCACTAGCACCATTAACTATAGGATCATCACCATCATTATTATCACTGCTATACTAGCATAATTTCGATCATTATCGAGCAGGTACACTCTTTCATCAACCTTTTTCAAGTCCAACAATACCACCATTATCATCATCATCATCATCACCATCTAAGTACATACACTTACTGGTAACTTAGGATGAAGGTGGTGAGTATTGATAACAAAGCCATTTTGTAGAACATCCTCAATTATCTGGGGTGAGATAAACGTTGGTGATTGCAGATCACATCCACCATTCAATGAACCTGGTGTACAATGTCTTGTATGTCTTCTTGGACCATTAATGTTGACAGCACATTTCCATATAAAACATGATGCAGCAGTTACAAAAATATCCACAACTATTATACACAGTAAAGTCCCATAAATGCCACACCCAATCCTCCCAATCCTGTTTCTCTCGTCAAAGTGTGACTGTGGCAAATAATAGTTTTTATCTGGTCCATACTGTTTGTAATACTGTCTTGAAACTTTGGACTCAAATGAAAAGTGTAATATTGGGCCCACTATCAGTGGAATGCAACACACCAACATGATTACCATGCCAACACAACAAAATCCTATATAGCATGAAATCTGTATGAAATAGAAAAATAAAGGTTATATGAAATAGATACAATGATACGTGAAAATATTTACTTATAAAGTTTATTATATGGCAAATAAAATTGTTGACTTGTGATTGGTTAATTAGCTCCAAATACGGACATACATGTAGTGAATTAATGCAAACATTCCTTTTGTGTGTATTTGTTTGTGCAGAAGCCATATAATAACCATTGCTCATGCAGTCTGTACCGAAAGGCCTTTAATGAAATATACTGTAGCTGTTCATGGTGTCTTTGCTTGTCTATTCATTGAGTCTGTACCTAATAGGCCTAGTTCAGACGTGCTAATCATGAGCCGTTCTCATTTCAAACAATAGATAATGAGGCAACTCATTATCATATCATAATTTTTACAAAATTATCAATAAATACTATACCCTGCGAATGTTCATTGGCTGATGAGCAGCAAGCAAACCAGATAAACAAGTTATTAACATCTGCAGAAATAAAATAAATATGATTTTATGAGATAATTTATACACCTATTCCACAAATCGTTGTCTCCGTCGAAAGCAACAGGCAAGAAGCTGACGACCGCAAAGGACATTGGGACTTTCTCCTTATTCATTTATTCATCCGTAGACATTTTGACAACATGCATTTTCAAATGGCCAAATAGTTCCAAGTGATTGCTATTCAACGCTCGTAGGGATAACTTCTCAACTACCACGGATAAATAAATTAATTAGGTGATTACCAAAGTCCTTTGCGGTCGTCAGCTTATTGCTTTCGACCAGCCCAGACAACAATATTTGGAATAGGTGTATATCCAGCCATGATATATAGATTGATTAAGGTGATATATAATGGAGTTATAATTAAATATCAGACCCCTTATTAGTCCCAAGTCCAGGGGACAATTAACACAATGAAAAAGCTTTGCATGAATTGAGAAATGACTTTGAATTCTCAGCATGGTCAGGATATATAGCTTTCATTGTTAATGGCCCACACTACAATGGGCACTAGTGTAAGGGGTCTTTACCAAACCCTTTTTCTTTCCAAATATCTTGTATGCACATTGGGATTTTTAAAATGTGCAACAAATAACTTCCTAATTATTATTCATATTACTGAATTACTTTCTTTTGTTCTTGCGGCATGGATAATCATCACATTTATAAACCTGGCCCTGGTTGCAATGAAAGGTGAATAGCGCTATATATATCCACTGGATAAATCCTATCCAACGGATAAAATTGATGCAGTTATCCAATAAATTTTATCAGTTGGAGTTGACTAAGGACTTATCTAATGCCTTTTGTGCAGCCGGCCGGGCCTGATCCATAGTTACCAAAACCCACTTAAATATATATTAAAACCTGGTAAAGCTTGAGAAAGGTCTTAAAGTGTCAGATCCACTTTAGATATCATATGCCCTGATGGGAGGATGTCCTGGGAGTGGTTTTAAATGCCTCTCATTGCTGTGCATGTGGCATATATGCCTATTAAAATTTGAGTACTTAATTGAGCTGGTATAAAATATTAGAATGTAGTAAGAAGTGTGCAAGAGTGAATGTATATAAATGTCTCCTGTGGGATCAAGTCATTTATAGAGTGCATTCTTACGACTAACGTGCAGTTTGAATGTAGGAGAGGTTTGGAAATCTGATGAGTGATGTACAGTACTAGGCTTTCAAATAAATTATTACTTTATCTTCATTTGAAGAAATCTCATGATGATATACATGTAGGATAGTTGTATTATTATTACTACAACATTACCTGCTTATGCACCTTGGTAACGGTAAATTAAATACCTTTACATATAAGCTTATAAATGTACGTATAAATATCGGCTTATAAGCTTAATTAAATGTAAGCTTACATACAAAATGTACGTGTTTATTAAAAGGTATAGCTCTAAAACCTAGTATAATACCTCCATGCAGCCACTAAATAAGCTTACATGATGATAGCGAATATATAATACCATCATTATGAGATACCTACCCATATACCTAGCCATATACCCATACCAAATACGCCATCGTTATATCTTGCTTCCTTTATTTTAATGGCGACCATTCCAAAGACTATTGACAACACTCCCAGCATCAGATGGATAAATGACAATGCGATCCCCAACGTTTTTGTGCTGTACATAATGTTAGATGAAGAACTGGATTATTAATCCCTTCAAATCCAACGTTTCGTAGTATTTTATGGAACTCTTGGGGAACATTCTGTCGTTTCAATGTAAACACTGACAAACACTGACTGACTTGTCTGAGCTAAAAATAGTTTTTGGCAAATGAAGGAATGAGGCGATCACGGTCATGTCAAGCACAGGAACCCCGCCGGAGATATCACAGGCAGGCGCGGCCCTGCGGGACGCGCCCGCGCGCGCGCGCTCTACCACAGGAAACCCATCATAAAAAGACGCGCGCATGCAAATATATTTTTTTAATAATTATAAATAGCCTCAGAAACAATGGTTGGGCTGCCTGTGGTGATACGTATATCTTGCTACTTAACTTTGTCGTATATTTATATGCCAAGAATCTTCTTCTTCTTCTTCTTCTTATATTATTTATTTTATTATTTTTATATTATTAGTAGTAGTGGCCCCTCCCCCCTTCCCGGGAGTAGTGGTAGTCAGTTCTTACAAATGTCTACCTTTGTGGTTACCTCTAAAGCAAAGGCTTTCTCATATGTGGAATAAATTGTCAGCTGATTGCTTTATAAGAGTATTATCGTGATTAGGGATTAAGTTTTGTAGTGGTTACATTAGTCTCCCTCGCAGCCGTGCTAAGTGTCGTCACGCAACGCTCTCTCCCCTCAGACACGGCTGCTTACCCAAGCTAAACATTCCGTTCCAATTGTAGGTGTTTAGCCAATCATATCAAGTTATTCGATATTCATGTTCACTGGTTGTCAACAACTCGACACTCCCAGGCTCATGTTTCGTTGTTTATTTACCTAAGAACGTTGCAAAGTTAGGAAATGAATTCACATATACGCGATTTACTAGTCTTCCTGGCAGCCGTGTGTAGTGTATTGGTTTAGTGTATTGCCCAGTTAAACTCTTTGATACTCGTTCATATGAAATTATTTCACTGCAAGGCAAAACGCTTCGTCAATGGACGTCATCTTGTTTGTCACTGGTCTTTGGTATGTTCGGTATGGCGCGAACCTTGGCCTGTTTTCGGGCAAAGAGCTCTGATTGGCTAATTCTGTGGAACGGAATGTTTTGCTTGGGTAAGCAGCCGTGTCTGAGGGGAGAGAGCGTTGCGTGACGACACTTAGCACGGCTGCGAGGGAGACTATGGTTACATGGGCTACTGCGTGGGTTATGTAGTGTACCCCCAGGGCTACCCCCAGGGTCTATTACCGTATGTTGGCCCTGCAGTCCAATAACTAATTAACACTTATGATTGACAGCAGGCAATTATGAACGAAGTTAACAAGTAAACAGTTTATTCAATGTTGTGTTAATGTTCAATAACAGAAATGGAGCACATTCCAATTTGCCTCAGTTTGTGATGAGTGAGGGAGACGAAAGTGGAATACGATGGGGGTGGAGGTAGGGATTGGGCTCTTCCTTTTTACCTGATAAAAAGACTATTCGTCTGGTCAACGATTAGCAATAAATGTTGTTGTGGTTTTGGACATACTCGCCATCTGTCTACCCTCATGTCGTAGTTATAAACCATAAACCGAATGCATAGTAACTTCTAGAACTACATGTCGTCTGTGGACTGAACGCCTCATTAAACCAAGACTTATGACCTTTGAAATGATATGGGTGTGGTTTGAACCAATCATGATTAGCGTTGGAGATGCTAAAATATTTCTTGACATCACAAACACCCAGAATTCCTGACATGCAACTGAGGCTGTCTCACTCATAAACAGACACATTCCGTAAGCGTCACTGCCTTTGCAAGTCGGGTGTGCTCGCGTGCCTACTTTTAATATCTCCAGAACCGTGTTTGTGTCTATTGAATTTCCACCATAATGTCTGAGGTAAGTTGCTCAGTGTAGTCGCGGTAGGATCTTTGCTCTGGAGTCAAGCTTCCTCTAAAGGCTTGTTGTAGAATTAATAATAGAAAAGCAGAGTCTGTGTGAGTGAGGTCGTTCAAGTCATTCAAGTGTCGTGTAACGCTGTGTTGTTTCACTGCTTGTTACAAGAGATCCAGTACATCATAATTCACTATTCCGTCACAATGCGTTGACTGTAGAGTTGCATAATCCCTTGCGTTTAGTCATATCCCTTTTATGTACCCAGTTTAGCTTAGCAGGTGGCGCGAAGCCTGGCATGGACATGAATACGATGAGCGACGTGTAACATTATTGATTAAATTCAATTAATTCATTAAGAATTGGTAGCGCGCTCAGTCAGTCTTCAATTAGCCGAGCAAGAAATGTACGTAGTGCTTTAACAATAGACGAGAGTTAGAACATTTGGCACATCTACTGACGGCAATAGTTTACGTAGGGCCGGTGGGTCATTGATTGATAGCTACTGGGTATTCACCCAAAAACTTGGCTTATGCGCGTTCAGCAACTGATTTATCAGAGAGTGTCAGTTAGTAAAATGATCGAAAAGATCTAGTTTTAGTTGGATGAACGTCAGAATCTCGATCACAGCCCGAGCGGCGATATGTATTTTTGATCGATTGTTGGATGATATGATAGGAATTTTGATCGCGATTAAGCGTTCTTGCTGGCACCTCCCAGTGATGGCCGCTAGTGTGACGACGGTACGAAACTACTTTGAAACTCTCTTAAACTAAGAACTAACAATTAGTGGCTTAAGAGCCAAAAATGCTGTAATTTTTTAGCCATTTGTAACGCAACACTGCGAAACATATCCGATTTCTTTGCGTTGTCAGTCACTGCTATAAACTAATGTAAGTTTTTTCTATCATTTTATTTCTTCACTAAGTGTTCCATGAAATGTTCATTCGGTTTTGTTTATATGAAATGTCTTATGTTTATTCATGTTTGCGTTGTATAAGTTGTAGAATACTAATCATTTTGCTATTGTAAGAGTTATATTGATTGTGTAAATAGACCTGTGGGGGGTGGAGGTGGGGGTGTTTGGCTTATTGCTTTGTACCTCGCTGCTACACACAATTAAATGGCTTCCACTGTGGTTAATATGAACGATCTGTTTTATGGTACAAAAATATCCCTTCCCGAGTCCAAAATTAAAGAGTTTTTTAACGATTATTTAATATTCTTGATTATTCCAGAATTCGTCTAAACAAAATAATTACTTTGCAAGGTTAAGGATAAGGTTATCGTACACAATGATCCAAGGCAACCCTGGGTACCCCCCTGGGGGTTTCTACAGTTATATTGATCGTATTGGAACCTAAATGTTTATTAACTGAATAAATGGTAACATTGTTCTGTGTTTCTGCTCATACTTACCAGACTTACCATTGTGTGTCCTTAGATACTTAGGTGTTTCTAGAATTGATAATCAGTGATGATGAAGTATTCCAGAACGTCATACATGAACGATGATTTTGACAGACTCATAGACCCTATGCATTAATTGTTCATATCGCACGAAGAACACGGTAGCTGAGCACAATAGTAGTTATAGATGAATTGAAAGAAAGTTTATAGTTTTTTTTTTATTATATTGTTATGAGTGAATTCCAGTGTACCGAAATATGCATTAATTTAAAATCGATCGTCGTAAACACTAAATGGTCCGGCTGGGCCACTCGATCACGAAAGCAATCAGGAATCAACGAGGTGTTACGCATACAATATCGTAAAGTGCGTAGCATCTCATTCTGTAGAGTTTGAATGTTGACCCTCTGCTAGAATACTTCATTCGTTATTCATTATCTTTTTACACGGCTCAAAGGGAGAGCACTTTGTAATTAATTTTAAATTTAGTGATTTGATTCCGTGTTTAAATAAAGTTCATTCATTCATTCATTCCGTTGACTATTTCATGCACGACGTCGTACGTGCAGCTAAGTGGGTACGGTGTGTGAACAATGTTGTAATCATAGAGAACACTGGTGATAGGAATATATTCTGGGGCTACGGGACTGTGCACGGGATACGGGATCAGAGATCAACACTTGCGGGATCAGAGATTGCTAGTCGTAGAACACGGGGAACAAAGGACACGGATGATGAGAGTAATAGTTATGATCTATTTGTAGGTCTGTTACCAGTGCAAGAGATCGATTGCCGACTCTACTGTGCGCTACGCCAATAAGCCGTATCACGGCTCCTGTTTTGTGTGCTTTCATTGCCACAAACCTTTGGCTGGAGTAACGTTCCAGATGAGAGATGACAAGAAGGTATGAGAACATCTCGAGTTGCGTGACAAGTTTCTATCGCGCCGTCTCTACAGTCTTTTCAGACGCATGCCTTCTCTACACGCGCCTTCTCGACAGTCTTTTCACACACATGCCTTCTCTACACGCGCCTTCTCTCTACAGTCTTTTCACACGCATGCCTTTTCTAAACACGCGCCTCTCTCGACAGTCTTCACACGCGCATGCCTTCTCTACACGCGCCTTCTCTACAGTCTTTTCACACGCATGCCTTCTCTACACGCGCCTTCTCTACAGTCTTTTCACACGCATGCCTTCTCTACACGCTCGCCTTCTCTACAGTCTTTGTCACACGCATGCCTTTAAATTTACGCCTTCTCGACAGTCTTCACACGCATGCCTTCTACACGCGCCTTCTCGACAGTCTTTTCACACGCATGCCTTCTCTACACGCGCGCCTTCGACGTCTTTTCACACGCATGCCTTCTCTACACGCGCGCCTTCTCTACAGTCTTTTCACACGCATGCCTTCTCTACACGCGTCTAGAGAACTTCTCTACAGTCTTTTCACACGCATGCCTTCTCTACACGCGCCTTCTCGACAGTCTTTTCACACACATGCCTTCTCTACACGCGCGCCTTCTCTACAGTCTTTTTACACGCATGCCTTCTCTACACGCGCGCCTTCTCTACAGTCTTTTTACACGCATGCCTTCTCTACACGCGCCTTCTCTACAGTCTTTTCACACGCATGCCTTCTCTACACGCGCCTTCTCGACAGTCTTTTCACACGCATGCCTTCTCTACACGCGCCTTCTCTACAGTCTTTTCACACGCATGCCTTCTCTACACGCGCCTTCTCGACAGTCTTTTCACACGCATGCCTTCTCTACACGCGCCTTCTCGACAGTCTTTTCACACGCATGCCTTCTCTACACGCGCCTTCTCGACAGTCTTTTCACACGCATGCCTTCTCTACAAGCGCCTTCTCGACAGTCTTTTCACGCGCATGCCTTCTCTACACGCGCCTTCTCTACAGTCTTTTCACACGCATGCCTTCTCTACACGCGCCTTCTCGACAGTCTTTTCACACGCATGCCTTCTCTACACGCGCGCCTTCTCTACAGTCTTTTCACACGCATACCTTCTCTACACGCGCCTTCTCTACAGTCTTTTCACACGCATGCCTTCTCTACACGCGCCTTCTCTACAGTCTTTTCACACGCATGCCTTCTCTACACGCGCCTTCTCTACAGTCTTTTCACACGCATGCCTTCTCTACACGCGCCTTCTCGACAGTCTTTTCACACGCATGCCTTCTCTACACGCGCGCCTTCTCTACAGTCTTTTTACACGCATGCCTTCTCTACACGCGCCTTCTCTACAGTCTTTTCACACGCATGCCTTCTCTACACGCGCCTTTCTCGACAGTCTTTTCACACGCATGCCTTCTCTACACGCGCCTTCTCGACAGTCTTTTCACACGCATGCCTTCTCTACACGCGCCTTCTCTACAGTCTTTTCACACGCATGCCTTCTCTACACGCGCCTTCTCGACAGTCTTTTCACACGCATGCCTTCTCTACACGCGCCTTCTCGACAGTCTTTTCACACGCATGCCTTCTCTACACGCGCCTTCTCGACAGTCTTTTCACACGCATGCCTTCTCTACACGCGCCTTCTCTACAGTCTTTTCACACGCATGCCTTCTCTACACGCGCCTTCTCTACAGTCTTTTCACACGCATGCCTTCTCTACACGCGCCTTCTCGACAGTCTTTTCACACGCATGCCTTCTCTACACGCGCGCCTTCTCTACAGTCTTTTCACACGCATACCTAGGCCTTCTCTACACGCGCGCCTTCTCGACAGTCTTTTCACACGCATGCCTTCTCTACACGCGCGCCTTCTCTACAGTCTTTTCACACGCATGCCTTCTCTACACGCGCCTTCTCGACAGTCTTTTCACACGCATGCCTTCTCTACACGCGCGCCTTCTCTACAGTCTTTTCACACGCATGCCTTCTCTACACGCGCCTTCTCGACAGTCTTTTCACACGCATGCCTTCTCTACACGCGCGCCTTCTCTACAGTCTTTTCACACGCATGCCTTCTCTACACGCGCCTTCTCTACAGTCTTTTCACACGCACTGTTTAATACAATTATTACAATGTTTTATAGGTTTGCAAAGACTGCAATCGCTCTCACTATGCCAAACGCTGTGTGGCCTGTAGGAACTTCATCGAGGGCACTGCCAAGTACGTGACTCGCGATGAAGGCACTTACCATAGCGAATGTTTCGTCTGCGCCCGCTGCAGAAGCCCGCTGGCCGGCAAGACCTTCACCGAGCATGAAGGGAAATGGGTGTGCGATGGATGCTACCACGAGCGTTTCGCCAAGAAGTGTGAAGTGTGCAGGGGTGTCTTGGAGGGGAACATCGAGTTTGTGAAGTATGAAGAGAAGTTTTACCACAACGAGTGTTTCGTGTGCGCTCGTTGCAAGAAGCAGCTTTCTGGAGAATCGTTCCGCCTTCGTGATGACCGCAGGTTGTGCATCAACTGCTCTGATCGTTAAACTCTTTCTTTTAAACGGTTGCTTAATTCAAACATTAGATTACTTAACATATAACAACAAACATTCACTGGTTATTGACTGGACATGATAGAATAGCGTGTAAGGGAGTTTATATTGTTAATAATAGTTAATAATAGAGTAGCCATATCGCAGCCGTTAGATCCTGAACTGATTCTGGTTTTTATTCAATTGTATTCCAATTGTATTCATTGCGCACTGAATGAATTAAACCGCTAAACATCTAATTTATACCATTGCAATCTTAGATTCTTATGCCATGTGGGATTGACAATTGTATATATCATATGGGCATGCGTACGAGAGACGAGCTAATTGGTTTGGATTATGACATGTGGGATATTTTTTGTACTGTACGCATGTGTACCAGAGACGAGACTGAGCTAATTGGCTTGGATTATGACATGTGGGATATTTTTTGTCAGTACTGTACGCATGTGTACCAGAGACGAGACTGCTGAGCTAATTGGTTTGGATTATGACATGTGGGATATTTTTTGTACTGTACGCATGTGTACCAGAGACGAGACTGAGCTAATTGGCTTGGATTATGACATGTGGGATATTTTTTGTACTGTACGCATGTGTACTAGAGAGCTCAGAATCACAATGGTCCACAATGACTGTGCCTAGACAGGCCGCGGGACGAGCCGCTTTTCTCGACATAATTGCAGTCACACCTTTCCATACAATGTTTCGGGGAATACTACAAAAGCAAGTGCTTTCTAATTATCTAATTCCTTTATTTACAGAGCATTTTACAAAGTTAATAAGCGATCAAGTCTCTGGTGCTCAGATCCCTCATTAATTATAGAATATAATCATATCTAACCTTGGGAGACTGGGCCCGAGATCGTTTATATATGTGCAGATAATTAGTGCATATTTGAGTTTAACACAGGATGATGTCAGTTTTTAGAAAGTTGATACTCGCTCTCGCTGTAGCTGTGAACTTATAAGCCGGTAAGTCTTCATTTTTGCTTTTCAATTGATCTATACTCAGCCTACATGTTTCTAAAAATGGGATTTAAATCAATAATTTGGAGGTGTTCGTCAGGCTACTGCTTTTCCTTCTTCGCCACTATCGTTCGCTTCCCTATTCCTGAAGAAAACGTTGAATAGCTTCAGCAAACATGCATTTATTTTGCTCTACGAGATTGTTAATAATCAGTACTTATATGTTACCTACCTGGTATGTGCGCTGTTGTGATCAGTATGGAAAAAGAAGACAGACAATTAGAAAGGTGAAACTAAAGACTGCGATATACCAAACAACAACTGCCTTTTACAGAAATATATGTCTGCCGGTCATTACATTTTACCACAATCATTTGCGCGCATATAACACTAACCGTGCAAGCTGTTTTATTTATGTGAACGTATCAGACGGTTTGTAGATGAAAGTGGTACTGATTGAGGTTCGCAAAGGATTACTGGGTAAAATGTACAGCCGCCATCTTTTTCTAAACATGTGAATTGGATGGCTTACCCGGGCAGCCTTCCTGTCTTGTTCCTGTAGCGGCCGTCAGTCCGTCTGGACAGCAGCCATATGTTGTAGTTGCGCATGAATTCACTACTCTTGCTGTGTCACGCAAAGGCTCTGCAGAGTTCGCTGATGGAACTGATGATAAAACAATTTGAAATCAAAACAATAATTAAAAGTTTGCACCGTTTTCGGTAGAGTGCAAATTCCTCTTTTATATCTCATTTTACCTTATATAGATATTTGAATTCTGTGTATAATAAAATTTATTATTATTATAAGAAATATCACGAAGCTTTGTATTTTGTTACAATATATGCCGGTTTCGTCAAAAACGCTTGCCATCTTAAAACGAAGCATATATATACATAAACTGTTCATAATTGTTTGTCGGTGAATCATTTTTGTGGCGACACCATGTGAATGCGTCTGCTGTCACTCATCACAGCGGTTTTTCAAGCTCGCTCATTTTTGTTGTAAAACTTACTTTCACACCTTAGACCCGACCAATGTATTGAGCAATGACAGTCGTATCGGTAATTTTTATTAACACAAACACCATCGTTAAGGCACGGGTTAGGATGACATTTATCTTCCTCTGAAAAGCAAACAAACAAATAATGATATGCACAGCGATGTATCAGGTCAGCTGACTATGCCCTTAGAATACTTCAGACTGGGTATATATGTTTACCTTCACATGTAGCACCAGACCATCCAACATTACATGTACATACAGCGTCTTCATGTTCAACTTCACACACACCACCATGTCGACAAGGGTTGGGATGACATCGATCACGTTCTACATTAATTACAACGTGCATAATATCACTGCTTCATACATACATACTTTATTGATTACATGAGAGAGATAGAGATGGGGGTCGGAGACTGCATCAATAGAGAGGGGGGTCAGAGTTAGAGGGGTCAGAGAGAGGGTGCATCGAATGGAAGTATAAATGATAGATATGCTCGCACCTGCGCAGTTCGTGCCTTTGTATCCGTCAGGACATGTGCATGTGTAGCCGCCACTGTTTTCGTAACATGTTCCGCCATTTTGACATGGGTTGGAATGGCATTTGAGTTCCTCTATAAAATATAACAGTTACAATGTATGATAGTGAATCGGTACATTGATATGATAGTGAACATACATTGATATATGATATTGTAATATGTTTTTACCTTCACAATTTGTTCCTCTGTATCCATCCCTGCACTGACATCTATAACTGTTCAACTCCTGCATACACGTCCCTCCATTCTGACACGGTTGAGAACGACACCTGTCCATCACTACACCATAAAAGAATGTCAGTCATCTCAGTAGTTGTCATGGGAAACACAGCACAAACTGACTGCGGCCTCTACTGACATCTGCTGGTCACTGATTCTGCAGCCAATTAAATACACTACGTTTAAGGTATTCCAGTCAATATAAGACAGTATATAGGAAAACACAGCACAAACTGACTGCGGCCTCTATTGACATCTGCTGGTCACTGATTCTGCAGCCAATTAAATACACTACGTTTAAGGTATTCCAGTCAATATAAGACAGAATAGGAAAACACATCAGTTTTGTCAACAGTTCGATCTTGCGAACATGTGACGAAATTCACTGTTCTGCAGCTGTTCTATTCAGTTCTACACAGGGAACCCAAACAATATCAAGGCGATATATACTCAAAACACAGCAATTTTGACCATTTTACAGTCAGTGTTTCTGATAATCAATGGGTTATCCTTTCTTTCTTTAGAGCCGCGTCCAGAATTTGATGAAATAAATATACATAATTGAGGATTTCGATTCAATACACCAAACGGACTGACTGCGGACTCTGACAGTCAACCACAGGATTCCCAATTCTCCTAATACGTAACTCCTAAAGTTTTAATAATATATTTGAACGATATAGATAAACACAGCAAAACTGCATGAGTTCTGCTTTCTATTTAGTACAGCAGCTAAAAACATAGAGCTACCAAAAATCGATATTAAGTCAATTTGTATTTGAAAGACGTCAAGATGAGTGTACACAGGTTAGCCCGATAACATGTGAAAATTAGTTCATTTTCAGTTCTATTCAGTTTAATACACAGGCGTGATTAAATTTCAACTGGCGATCGACTAATATCTTTTACACATAACCTCGAAAAAGAAAAGACCGCAGCCCAATTTAGATCTAAAATTTGATAAAAAAATAGTTACAAAAAGGCGTTTCGAACTCCATGAGGCTCGAACCTGAAGATCGCGATAACCACCAAATCCCATTACTAACTCGTAACTCCCCCCTGTTACTGAAAAATAAATTTGAAATAAAATATTTAAAAAAATTGACGATTCTGCTTTCCCGAGACATTCTAAGAAGCATAGAGCTACATCGAAAATCGAATACGTCAAGGGTGAATTTGAACCCACCCGCGCTATCCCGAGCTATATAAAACAGGATCATAACCAAAAGGGCCACAGTGAGGGAGGGTATATCCGGCCCCTAAGCCAGTTACTTCTGGATTCGATCCTCTATATGAAACTATAATTAGACCATTTCTCCATCTAGAAAACACATAGAAAATTAAATGTGTTTGGGATAGTATAAATTCGGCGAAGTTAAAATTGTAATGCTAATCAGTCTGCCCAAATCCTCAGGGAGGCATAGAACCAATCAGAAGTCAAATCTTTCCGAACAATGTTATCATCACGAAAATAGATTTGAAACAAAAGACTTAATAAACTCGTTAGATTTTACAATACATTCGGTCAGTTTGGTTCATATATTCATCCTCTCTACAAAGACGGGTTTTCATCGCAAAATAAGATGACGATTTCGTAATCTTCTCGTAGCGCGACTGATTCGCTTGTAAACATTGCTTTAAAAGAAACTATAAATGACAGAGAGAAACTGAAATAACGTTAACTTGCGATTATAAGCACTAGGCTTCTATTTTCAAAGGGGATTGTGAACTTCAAGTCGACGAAGCAAATAGTATAGTTATCTACAAGGGAATATTAAACCTCTGACAGGACGGCTGTATTCAGTATTGGACCAGTTACAAAATAACTATGATATAACGCGCGCTCTGATTGGCCAAAGGATGCTTATTCCTCGTCTTTAATTTGAGTGCACAGAACACGCGCGCAGATATTCAAACATTTTTGCAACGAACAAAATTGAAAACTTGCCTTAAAATCATAATTGTATTTTATAAAAGAAATAGAAAACTCGGCAGCTGTGCTCTGTCGAGTTATATAAGCACTTGGGAATTGAAAGAAGACTCGAGAAGTGCGAGAAGCACTCGCCGCGGCTATATACACACATACATATACGCCTCGTGCTTCTCGTAACACTTCTCTCGTCTTCTTCCAAATTCCCGCGTGCTTCTATAACTCGATAGAACACGCTGCCTCGTTTTCTATTTCTTCATGTTATCTTACACTGGCATAGCGGTCCTTGGAATCCATCCATGCAAAGACAATGGAAGCTGCTGGCAAACGTAGCACAGGTTCCTCCATTAGTGCATGGGTTATTTTCACACTGGCTAACTTGCTCTAGAAGAAATAAAGAGACTTTACTCTTAGATCCTGTGCGATGTCTAAGGTAGTAATAATAATAATAATAATAAACAAGTAATATACATTGTATCGATGCTTTTAACAATAGTACACTCGTACAACAGTACCTTCGCAATCCTTGCCCTTGTAGCCATGGCGACACTCACAAGTAATATACATTGTATCGATGCTTTTAACAATAGTACACTCGTACAACAGTACCTTCGCAATCCTTGCCCTTGTAGCCATGGCGACACTCACAAGTAATATACATTGTATCGATGCTTTTAACAATAGTACACTCGTACAACAGTACCTTCGCAATCCTTGCCCTTGTAGCCATGGCGACACTCACAAGTAATATACATTGTGTCGATGCTTTTAACAATAGTACACTCGTACAACAGTACCTTCGCAATCCTTGCCCTTGTAGCCATGGCGGCACACTCACAAGTAATATACATTGTATCGATGCTTTTAACAATAGTACACTCGTACAACAGTACCTTCGCAATCCTTGCCCTTGTAGCCATGGCGACACTCACAAGTATACTCTTCGTCTTCAAGTGATTCATGGCAAATACCAAGGTTTTGACAAGGGTTTGTTTCACATCTTTTCTCCACTACAAATAATAAGATATCAACTTGTCAATAGTGTATATTATGGAATACATGTATACCATCCATCATGCTTTGCGCGCCGTGATCATCATAGCGGCCATGCATGTTTGCAGATCAAGTGGTTCATGAAGTGATGAAAACTTCCCTGCATAAACCAAATCTCCGTTATCATATCAACGTTGACTTACTTTCACAATTACGTCCCTTAAAATCATGAAGGCACGAGCACCTGTACATATTAGGCCCTTGGTTATCATATCAACGTTGACTTACTTTCACAATTACGTCCCTTAAAATCATGAAGGCACGAGCACCTGTACATATTAGGCCCTTGGTTCAGGCAGTTCCCTCCATTTAAACACGGATTTGAGTCACATGCTGAAACCATGCCTAAAGAGAGGGAAACTTGTTTGAGTTTCAGTCACACTACTTCAGTATCGATCGTAATTCTTACTTTCGCAATTGATTCCAGAGAAGCCACTGAGACAAGCACAAGTGTACGAGTTGTGATTATCAAAACAAGATCCGCCATTTCTGCATGGGTTGCTGCGGCATTTGCTCTCGACTGCAAAAGACAAACAACTTTTTAAATACAAAATTAATATTAGTTCACTTTACCTTTGATGAGAATTCGCACCTTGATTGAGGGATGAGTTCAATTTGTACCACCCCCCTCTAGCTACTAGACAGGGGACTTACTTTCACAGGATGGACCGCTGAACCCTTCTGCGCACATGCAGCTGAACGCTGCAATGTTGGAAATGCATGTACCGCCATTGAGACACGGACTGATGAAGCAGCGGTTTTCCACTAAAAGATGATCAAAGTAATAGAGTTTTATTGCCAATATGTCAGTGTCTACGTCAGCATTTGTTGCATGCAATGTTGAAGAATTGTGATCACATCATTAGACAACAGTATTGCGCGTTATGTTGCACCATGTGTTTGTACCAGTTTCATTAATCGCCGTTTCTACCCAGTAACTGGGCAAACGACACTGACAGTAAATATTGGTTGCTATGGTGATACATTGGTTGCTATGGTGATATCCTACCATCACACGTTGCGCCCCTGTATTCTGATGGACATGCGCACTCGAAGCCATCATCAACCTCGGTACACGATCCTCCATTTCTGCATGGGTTTGGCTGGCACTTATTTCTTTCTGCAGAATTAAACACAGTTAGCTATGTGACTATAAGCCTTATGCGCCTCTTACAGGCGCGCAGACAATAGATAACAGGTATGTGACTAGAGAAAGTCTACGATCGTTGGAAAACAATTATCTAACGTACGAATAGCCGAGCGTTATCTAGACAACAACATACGTGTGGATATGATTCGATATGGATTTATCAAAGCTTCCTGTATTCTTTCCCCCCGCGGTCGTGCCAAATCATGGTTGGTGAATTAAAGCTTTCCTCAGTGTGTTTACGCAAAACGTGGCATGTTTTCTACCTTCACAGTTTACTCCTTTAAAGCCTTGCATGCAGGTGCATACATATCCACCATTAGCCATAGTACATACTCTGTACAATACCTTCACAGTTTACTCCTTTAAAGCCTTGCATGCAGGTGCATACATATCCACCATTAGCCATAGTACATACTGTGTACAATACCTTCACAGTTTACTCCTTTAAAGCCTACATGCACGCATACATATCCACCATTAGCCATAGTACATACTAGGATTACCTTCAGTTTACTCCTTTAAAGCCACATGCAGGTGCATACATATCCACCATTAGCCATAGTACATACGCCACTATTACGACAAGGATTAGGATGACACTTGTTCTCCTCTACAGAAAATAGTAACACAGGCAAACATCTATCAGTAACTGAACACAACAACGGATAACAAAAAGCAGAATAGTGTTGGTCGTATTGACTGGTCGTATTGACTGGTCGTATTGACTGGTCGTATTAACTGGTCGTATTGACTCTCGAATTTACCTTCGCAGTCTGATCCTTTGAATCCATGAGGACAAATACACTCGTATCCACCCTTGACTTCGTTACACGTACCTCCATTTTGACACGGATTGGATTCACAATCATCTTATTAATCAAGTATACAAAAGTGAAGAATTAATCAAGTATTATACTACAAAGTGTGTAAGTAACAAGGAATTAATCAAGTATTATACTACAAAGTGTGTAAGTAACAAGGAATTAATCAAGTATTATACTACAAAGTGTGTAAGTAACAAGGAATTAATCAAGTATTATACTACAAAGTGTGTAGGTAACAAGGAATTAATCAAGTATTATACTACAAAGTGTGTAAGTAACAAGGAATTAATCAAGTATTATACTACAAAGTGTGTAAGTAACAAGGAATTAATCAAGTATTATACTACAAAGTCAAGGAATTAATCAAGTATTATACTACAAAGTGTGTAAGTAACAAGGAATTAATCAAGTATTATACTACAAAGTGTGTAAGTAACAAGGAATTAATCAAGTATTATACTACAAAGTGTGTAAGTAACAAGGAATTAATCAAGTATTATACTACAAAGTGTGTAAGTAACAAGGAATTAATCAAGTATTATACTACAAAGTGTGTAAGTAACAAGGAATTAATCAAGTATTATACTACAAAGTATGTAAGTAACAAGGAATTAATCAAGTATTATACTACAAAGTGTGTAAGTAACAAGGAATTAATCAAGTATTATACTACAAAGTGTGTAAGTAACAAGGAATTAATCAAGTATTATACTACAAAGTATGTAAGTAACAAGGAATTAATCAAGTATTATACTACAAAGTATGTAAGTAACAAGGAATTAATCAAGTATTATACTACAAAGTATGTAAGTAACACAGGAATAACAAGGAAGTATCAAGTATAACAAACAAGGAATTAATCAAGTATTATACTACAAAGTGTGTAAGTAACAAGGAATTAATCAAGTATTATACTACAAAGTGTGTAAGTAACAAGGAATTAATCAAGTATTATACTACAAAGTGTGTAAGTAACAAGGAATTAATCAAGTATTATACTACAAAGTGTGTAAGTAACAAGGAATTAATCAAGTATTATACTACAAAGTGTGTAAGTAACAAGGAATTAATCAAGTATTATACTACAAAGTGTGTAAGTAACAAGGAATTAATCAAGTATTATACTACAAAGTGTGTAAGTAACAAGGAATTAATCAAGTATTATACTACAAAGTATGTAAGTAACAAGGAATTAATCAAGTATTATACTACAAAGTGTGTAAGTAACAAGGAATTAATCAAGTATTATACTACAAAGTGTGTAAGTAACAAGGAATTAATCAAGTATTATACTACAAAGTATGTAAGTAACAAGGAATTAATCAAGTATTATACTACAAAGTATGTAAGTAACAAGGAATTAATCAAGTATTATACTACAAAGTATGTAAGTAACAAGGAATTAATCAAGTATTATACTACAAAGTGTGTAAGTAACAAGGAATTAATCAAGTATTATACTACAAAGTATGTAAGTAACAAGGAATTAATCAAGTATTATACTACAAAGTATGTAAGTAACAAGGAATTAATCAAGTATTATACTACAAAGTATGTAAGTAACAAGGAATTAATCAAGTATTATACTACAAAGTGTGTAAGTAACAAGGAATTAATCAAGTATTATACTACAAAGTATGTAAGTAACAAGGAATTAATCAAGTATTATACTACAAAGTGTGTAAGTAACAAGGAATTAATCAAGTATTATACTACAAAGTGTGTAAGTAACAAGGAATTAATCAAGTATTATACTACAAAGTGTGTAAGTAACAAGGAATTAATCAAGTATTATACTACAAAGTGTGTAAGTAACAAGGAATTAATCAAGTATTATTACAAAGTCAAGGAATTAATCAAGTATATACTACAAAGTGTGTAAGTAACAAGGAATTAATCAAGTATTATACTACAAAGTGTGTAAGTAACAAGGAATTAATCAAGTATTATACTACAAAGTATGTAAGTAACAAGGAATTAATCAAGTATTATACTACAAAGTGTGTAAGTAACAAGGAATTAATCAAGTATTATACTACAAAGTGTGTAAGTAACAAGGAATTAATCAAGTATTATACTACAAAGTGTGTAAGTAACAAGGAATTAATCAAGTATTATACTACAAAGTGTGTAAGTAACAAGGAATTAATCAAGTATTATACTACAAAGTATGTAAGTAACAAGGAATTAATCAAGTATTATACTACAAAGTGTGTAAGTAACAAAGAATTAATCAAGTATTATACTACAAAGTGTGTAAGTAACAAGGAATTAATCAAGTATTATACTACAAAGTGTGTAAGTAACAAGGAATTAATCAAGTATTATACTACAAAGTGTGTAAGTAACAAGGAATTAATCAAGTCAAGTATTATACTACAAAGTATGTAAGTAACAAGGAATTAATCAAGTATTATACTACAAAGTGTGTAAGTAACAAGGAATTAATCAAGTATTATACTACAAAGTGTGTAAGTAACAAGGAATTAATCAAGTATTATACTACAAAGTGTGTAAGTAACAAGGAATTAATCAAGTATTATACTACAAAGTGTGTAAGTAACAAGGAATTAATCAAGTATTATACTACAAAGTGTGTAAGTAACAAGGAATTAATCAAGTATTATACTACAAAAAGTGTGTAAGTAACAAGGAATTAATCAAGTATTATACTACAAAGTGTGTAAGTAACAAGGAATTAATCAAGTATTATACTACAAAGTGTGTAAGTAACAAGGAATTAATCAAGTATTATACTACAAAGTGTGTAAGTAACAAGGAATTAATCAAGTATTATACTACAAAGTATGTAAGTAACAAGGAATTAATCAAGTATTATACTACAAAGTATGTAAGTAACAAGGAATTAATCAAGTATTATACTACAAAGTGTGTAAGTAACAAGGAATTAATCAAGTATTATACTACAAAGTATGTAAAAGTAACAAGGAATTAATCAAGTATTATACTACAAAGTATGTAAGTAACAAGGAATTAATCAAGTATTATACTACAAAGTATGTAAGTAACAAGGAATTAATCAAGTATTATACTACAAAGTGTGTAAGTAACAAGGAATTAATCAAGTATTATACTACAAAGTATGTAAGTAACAAGGAATTAATCAAGTATTATACTACAAAGTGTGTAAGTAACAAGGAATTAATCAAGTATTATACTACAAAGTGTGTAAGTAACAAGGAATTAATCAAGTATTATACTACAAAGTGTGTAAGTAACAAGGAATTAATCAAGTATTATACTACAAAGTGTGTAAGTAACAAGGAATTAATCAAGTATTATACTACAAAGTATGTAAGTAACAAGGAATTAATCAAGTATTATACTACAAAGTGTGTAAGTAACAAGGAATTAATCAAGTATTATACTACAAAGTATGTAAGTAACAAGGAATTAATCAAGTATTATACTACAAAGTGTGTAAGTAACAAGGAATTAATCAAGTATTATACTACAAAGTGTGTAAGTAACAAGGAATTAATCAAGTATTATACTACAAAGTATGTAAGTAACAAGGAATTAATCAAGTATTATACTACAAAGTGTGTAAGTAACAAGGAATTAATCAAGTATTATACTACAAAGTGTGTAAGTAACAAGGAATTAATCAAGTATTATACTACAAAGTGTGTAAGTAACAAGGAATTAATCAAGTATTATACTACAAAGTATGTAAGTAACAAGGAATTAATCAAGTATTATACTACAAAGTGTGTAAGTAACAAGGAATTAATCAAGTATTATACTACAAAGTATGTAAGTAACAAGGAATTAATCAAGTATTATACTACAAAGTATGTAAGTAACAAGGAATTAATCAAGTATTATACTACAAAGTGTGTAAGTAACAAGGAATTAATCAAGTATTATACTACAAAGTGTGTAAGTAACAAAGAATTAATCAAGTATTATACTACAAAGTGTGTAAGTAACAAGGAATTAGGTAACAACAAATTAATCAAGTATTATATACTACAAAGTGTGTAAGTAACAAGGAATTAATCAAGTATTATACTACAAAGTATGTAAGTAACAAGGAATTAATCAAGTATTATACTACAAAGTGTGTAAGTAACAAGGAATTAATCAAGTATTATACTACAAAGTATGTAAGTAACAAGGAATTAATCAAGTATTATACTACAAAGTGTGTAAGTAACAAGAATTAATCAAGTATTATACTACAAAGTGTGTAGGTAACAAGGAATTAATCAAGTATTATACTACAAAGTGTGTAAGTAACAAGGAATTAATCAAGTATTATACTACAAAGTATGTAAGTAACAAGGAATTAATCAAGTATTATACTACAAAGTGTGTAAGTAACAAGGAATTAATCAAGTATTATACTACAAAGTGTGTAAGTAACAAGGAATTAATCAAGTATTATACTACAAAGTGTGTAAGTAACAAGGAATTAATCAAGTATTATACTACAAAGTATGTAAGTAACAAGGAATTAATCAAGTATTATACTACAAAGTATGTAAGTAACAAGGAATTAATCAAGTATTATACTACAAAGTGTGTAAGTAACAAGGAATTAATCAAGTATTATACTACAAAGTATGTAAGTAACAAGGAATTAATCAAGTATTATACTACAAAGTATGTAAGTAACAAGGAATTAATCAAGTATTATACTACAAAGTATGTAAGTAACAAGGAATTAATCAAGTATTATACTACAAAGTGTGTAAGTAACAAGGAATTAATCAAGTATTATACTACAAAGTATGTAAGTAACAAGGAATTAATCAAGTATTATACTACAAAGTGTGTAAGTAACAAGGAATTAATCAAGTATTATACTACAAAGTGTGTAAGTAACAAGGAATTAATCAAGTATTATACTACAAAGTGTGTAAGTAACAAGGAATTAATCAAGTATTATACTACAAAGTGTGTAAGTAACAAGGAATTAATCAAGTATTATACTACAAAGTATGTAAGTAAACAAGGAATTAATCAAGTATTATACTACAAAGTGTGTAAGTAACAAGGAATTAATCAAGTATTATACTACAAAGTGTGTAAGTAACAAGGAATTAATCAAGTATTATACTACAAAGTGTGTAAGTAACAAGGAATTAATCAAGTATTATACTACAAAGTGTGTAAGTAACAAGGAATTAATCAAGTATTATACTACAAAGTGTGTAAGTAACAAGGAATTAATCAAGTATTATACTACAAAGTATGTAAGTAACAAGGAATTAATCAAGTATTATACTACAAAGTATGTAAGTAACAAGGAATAATCAAGTATTATACTACAAAGTGTGTAAGTAACAAGGAATTAATCAAGTATTATACTACAAAGTGTGTAAGTAACAAGGAATTAATCAAGTATTATACTACAAAGTGTGTAAGTAACAAGGAATTAATCAAGTATTATACTACAAAGTATGTAAGTAACAAGGAATTAATCAAGTATTATACTACAAAGTATGTAAGTAACAAGGAATTAATCAAGTATTATACTACAAAGTGTGTAAGTAACAAGGAATTAATCAAGTATTATACTACAAGTGTGTAAGTAACAAGGAATTAATCAAGTATTATACTACAAAGTATGTAAGTAACAAGGAATTAATCAAGTATTATACTACAAAGTATGTAAGTAACAAGGAATTAATCAAGCTGTATTATACTACAAAGTGTGTAAGTAACAAGGAATTAATCAAGTATTATACTACAAATGAAAGTATGTACGTAACAAGAGCTCATTGAATATTGTTCCAATTATTTACCGTCATCATCCTCGTCTTCATCATACGCCTTCATCAGATCTTGATTTCCGAACAGTTGAAATGGCGAATGCATACCGCCCAGTCCGCCATGAACTGAATGCATAATATGATTCATTATGAAAGGGTTAAAAGGTATAGCGATGGGCGGTCTCGGGATATGAGTTGTCACGACCGTCTTCTGTGTTAAGGGAGGTGGTCGCATCATCATAAATGGCGGCTTTTGTTCTGGCTGATCAAAGAACGACATTTGAGGAGGACGAACAATAAACTGTCTTTTCATCTCTTTTTTGCCTTTCGCAGTGAGAGGAAGATGACTGTGCGAGATTGCCTTACTGTGGTTGTTGACCTTTCGTGTTGACTTCCGTAGTTTCGAAGCGACATGTTTGAACTGCTTGGACCTGTGTGGTTGTTTTATGTTGTTTGAGTGCCATTTTGTTTGTTCTATTGTCCTAATACGTGTAGACAAAACATCCCGCTTGATATGTTTTCTGTTTTTCTCTTCTTCACCTCTTGTTTTCCCAAGACAAAGTAACACCAAAACCACACAAAATAAATCTATGAATTTAAAGTTCATTTTGTTGGTAAAAAGGGCGGCTAAGTGATCAGCCAGTTTGGTTCCATACCATTGACTTTACCTACGATTCTTTTAATACTGGTGTTTGATTGGGTGGTTGTATTCATTCGTGACAAGATAAACCGGGAATGCATTGACTTTACGGGTTTTGCGCTTTTACTTATTTATTGATGAAGTGAACAAGAAGATACCAACATAATACTAACACTTGGAAGAGAATAGCAGTACCTGTTCTCTATCTTTCTTTTCCTTAAGCTTTCTTTAATTTCTTTAATTTCTTTAATTTCTGCCATTTTGTTTGTTCCATATTCCATATTCACCATTCGCTTCTTGTAAATCGACATCTTTTTTTCACTTCACCGGCCGCATTTCGCTTTTCTATATATATTTTTCTATGTTTTGACTGTCATGTTTTTACATTGTTATTATTATAATTTAATTTGCTCGTTTCCTTTTGACAATATGGTTGGTGATTAACAGCGGTTTGCTAACTGAAAGCGCATTTTATGAACCAATAGACCTTTTTACCGATACGGCGGCCATCTTGAATTATGGGATGCCCAGGGTGCAAACTAGTAACCATTTGGCCATGAAAAACTACCAAAACTTAATTTAAGGCAATGAATTTGTACAAAATTATACAACAATACACAACACATGTAGATAGTAAGTCATACAACACTATGGTTAGAGTGAAATAGAAAAATAATATATTGACGCGATCCGCACGACTCCACACTGTACAGTTTTTGGGTGATTTGCACCCTGAGCATCCCATAATGTTTTAGCCAAAACAATAGAATCCAAAATATGGCCGCCGTATCGGTAAAAAGGTCTATTCTATTGCAGTGCATGACCACTTCTCAGGACTTGCCTTAGGATGACGTCATATCTGGTACTTTACACGTCATTGCAGGCCTGGTTTTAAAGGACATGATTTTATCTATATTTTATGAATTGCGACTTTCCGCTATTCTTTCTTTAGGGATTGTCAGTATATGTCATTTAGGCAGTAATTCTGCCTAACATATCATTTAGGCAGTAATTCTGAAAAGCCCCATGGGGAGAATTATTAAAGTATTATATGTCAGAATTGCACGTTAAACATTATTAGTTTTTTTCTAGGTGTCGGTCCCATTCCCTCTGCGGTCCAGGACGAGGCTAGGGTCCTTTAGTTTTTCATTTGCTGAACAGTTCTGTAAATGGAAACCTGGTATCAAGGTAGTCCTTTTTGTACGTCCTGTCCATGTTCAAGATGGCGGCTGCAAGATGGCGGTAGCTGTACTCCTGAGTGTTCATATTATTACAATCTAGACCTGATATCAAGGTAGTCCTGTTTGTACGTCCTGTCCGTGTTCAAGATGGCGTCTGCTTGAGTTATATTATTACAATCTAGACCTGGTATCAAGGTAGTCCTTTTTGTACGTCCTGTCCGTGTTCAAGATGGCGGCTGCTTGAGTTATATTATTACAATCTAGACCTGGTATCAAGGTAGTCCTTTTTGTACGTACGTCTGTCCATGTTCAAGATGGCGGCCTGTCCTATGTATCAAGATGGCCTGTCCCATGTTCAAGATGGCGGCTGCTGAGTTATATTATTACAATCTAGACTGATATCAAGGTAGTCCTTTTTGTACGTCCTGTCCGTGTTCAAGATGGCGGCTGCTTGAGTTATATTATTACAATCTAGACCTGATATCAAGGTAGTCCTTTTTGTACGTCCTGTCCGTGTTCAAGATGGCGGCTAGCTGCTTGAGTTATATTATTACAATCTAGACCTGGTATCAAGGTAGTCCTTTTTGTACGTCCTGTCCGTGTTCAAGATGGCGGCTGCTTGAGTTATTTTATTAAAATCAGCTGACAGACCGGTCAGCGGTCAGTGCGTATGTTTTATGTTTTAATCATGCAGTAAATAATTTCCACCTTGAAGACCAAATCATGTAACTCAGTCTTTCATTTTTGTTGATGTTGTCGATGGCTACAGTTCGTAGCCGAAATATCCAAAGTAAACATGTTATATCTTCTTGTATTCACTTTCATTATTTATTAACCAGTCAGTTTTAATTATGTCTGAGACTTAGCGTTTGAACCTTTTGTCATTTTTAAGATCTTTATTTTGTTCTTAAAAAACTTTACAGTCTTCAATAGCAAAGTGCAGCACAGTTTGGGTTGGGATTTTTTTTCCATAAAAATTATTTCGCACGTGACGTTAGTAGACTTTCAACAAAATCCTTTTCTATGACGTCTTCCTCGGTTTCTTTGATGATTTTTCTTGTGTTTCTGGTCGACGTACGTCATCGTTTTCACTGTGTCGTTTCGAGTGGCGTCTACGTTGCAGAGTTTTGTCTTTATCTTCGATGTACGCTGCCCAAGGATAACTAGCTGCTGAAGAGAGAATAAGAAAAATGTATGTCATGCATGGCATCTTCTATGGACATGGTTTATTTCTCTCAGTCTAAGCTTGTTAATGGTCATATAGTGGTTTTTATAAACCTGTCAGGGCCGTACACAGCACAGGGGCAGCAGTGGGGCCCCCCCCCCCCCCCCCCCCCCCCCCCTAGCAAGGCGAAAAAGATACCAAACCGTACTGAGAACTGTACTATTTTTATTTCTATTTTGCTGTTAAATACGTACTGTCCTCCCTTGGGTTATGTATACAGGCCCTGCCTGTGAAATAATAGTTAACGTGTCAAATGACAACTATTTCACGGGTTCAGTAAGTAAACCACTCTATCAGGGACTAGACTATTTGTCTCTAAGCTTGCTACCAAGATGATTTGTTTTCTTTATCGAAATCATTGTTTTGAACGTTACAAACGAGCGAAAATAAGGAACGATAGTCATATAGATTTATTTAGTTTAGGTTAGAGGGCCACAAGTTTATCAGTCTGAGACTGTTTAGTGTCACCCTCATAAAATAAAGTCTTTTGATTTGATTTGATTTGATATACCAAATATGGAATTCCACTGACAAATAAGGAAGTGGTTAGATATATCAGACTGTTTGGATACCTGTATTCTGATAGCTCTGTGATACTGCTGGATTATAGCCTTGATTCTGTTGTTGACCATATGAATACCAGGGCTGACTTGGTGTGTTATATGCCGGGTATCTATTACCAGCATATGGATCCGTACTTATATAAGACGATGGACTTTGTGCGGGCAAAATCCCGCGGGTTTGACCCGTCATTGAATTGATGCCATTATTCTGGTTATCTAACGCGCTTTGTCCATTGTAACTATAGGAGGCCGGATAGCGGGCTGAATAGCCATACGGGTACCCGGTATTGTACCCTGCCGTTTTTAACAGCTCCTTTAGAGAATTCTGAATATCGTTTGTAGCCTTTCCTGTGGTTGACATGGGAACAATTTCCCGAGTAGTTCCATCATTAGGAGGTTGAGTACCGGGTGGCATGATGATAGCCGATGCGGCTACCGGGGAGGGGGATGGAGGATAACCTGGCTCGTAAGATACCATGGGCGGGGGACTTGATAAAAGCCCTGCTGTAACCGATACCCCGGGAGTATTTGAAGGGACAAGGAGAACTGATGACAAGGATGGCTGAGCTGTAACCACATCCTTCCCAGGAGAGTTCATGACCTTGGGCTTCGTTGTCAGCTTGAACGTTATACCTGTGTCAATATGCAGTATCACGTTAATTGTGTACTATTTGGTAATAAATATTCCCCAGGGCCTCCTGTACGTACCTGCTTGTTCAGGTATTGCGTTACCAGTGTTATCTGTCACGTAAGCCTTTATGGGCATCACTGTTTGCGTTACTTCAACGCCTTTGTTAGTAGGGGGATTTATCGATGAACCTAAAACGATACAGAAATGCGTGACGTATTTCAAATTGTTTTAAAAGGCGTATGTGACTACGATAAATGCTATTTCATATATTTTATTTTTTTCGGAGAAGTTACGGCAGCCATTTTGTGCAGTTTTCAAAATAATCATGAAAGTGAGGCTAGCGCCTCGATTCCATGTAAAAGCTTGGTTACTATTTGAAATGGCCGCCAAAGACTGTGGACAGAAAGGTTGGCAAATATCACCAAGAACACGGACTGAAGCAGCGGTTTTTTGATTGGTAAATGGATATTTAGATTTGTTGTTGTGTGATTTACCTTGACTGGGTTGAGATATTTTCACTTTTAAGGTCACTGCATGGAATGAAAAACCAATGTACGTAAATTACTGACTAAATACAATACATCTACATACATGTACGTATACTGAAGGCAGTAGAGTGATTCCAATAAACCTGGGCATTACTAACTACACCAATACACACTATTAGACACTCACTCTTTTGTTTTCTTTTGTTCCTTTGCATCTAATAAACACTGACAGCTAATTAGTAGTGCCCAGGTTTATTGGAATCACTCTATATAGAGACTGTACATCTACAGACATCTACAGAAAACAATGGCCAGTTAAGGTCTACTAATGTGTATTAGTTTAATATCTAGTTTCAATATGAAAACCACTCTATCAGGGACTAGACTATTTGTCTCTAAGCTAAGCTATATAGAGACTGTACATCTACAGACATACGGCAAGTTTCAGTGCAAAGTACAAAAGGAAATAAAACAAAAGTGTACAAATAGTGCAGATATACAGTATATACTAAATAATCAAATAATAATAATTATATATATGTAAACAGTTTTAAAAATGAATTAATCAAAACTTAGGCAGAGATATACATGTAGTAGTCATGCATTGACAGCTACCTTCAAATTACTTATCTAGGTCATGTTTATGATTAAAGCCATTCCAGTCATTAATTGTTCCAGGCCAAAAACTCAATTTGCATTATTCATCACATGATGTTTGCATTGGTACCGTATATAATTTATAGTGCTTTTATTTAACCTGTGAAATAAAATCTAATAGTCAATGTGTAATAGTCAAGTGAAGACAAAAGAATTAGAGTGTACTGTGTCTTTTACACTAATTATTATCTATTTTATTTACTGTATATTTTATTTACTGTATTTACTGTTTTGTAAAGAACATTGAGACTTTGTGGAATGCGCTGTTTTTGTTTTTATTGAAGAAATAAATTATTATTAATTATTATTATTATTATTACTATTTTATTTACTGTATATTTTATTTACTGTATTTACTGTTTTGTAAAGAACATTGAGACTTTGTGGAATGCGCTGTTTTTGTTTTTATTGAAGAAATAAATTATTATTATTATTATTATTATTATTATTATTTCACAGGTTAATTATTGCTCTAATATAATTAGTAACAAATAGCAATAGAAACAATAGACATAGCACTATTTAGTAACAAATAGCAATAGAAAACAATGGACATAACACTATTTAGTAACACATAGCAATAGAAAACAATAGACATAACACTATTTAGTACTATTTAAAAACAGCACTGTTTCACATGGGATATATTTCTTTCAATGTTTTACCTTCACAATTATTTCCTGTGTACCCAGCAGGACACAGACATTTATACCCATCAGCATTAAATGCTACGTCAGCTGTGTTTGATGCATCAAGGCATGAACCTCCATTCATACATGGTGTTGACTGACAAGCAGGCTGAGGAACTAAATATTTATACTCATTTAAACAACAATATCTGGTCCATGCTGCTTGCCGGCACTAGCTGTCTGACCTATTATACAGCTGATTTTTGATATTTGTAAATTTTATTTATTGATTGATTGATTGATTGATTGATTTATATTGATTGATTTTTTATAATTTTTTTTGAAAGTTTACAAGGCTTTAAAAGTTGTTTTGTTTGTTCAAACGTTTTCGACTAAGAAGTCATCATCAGGAATGCCGTAATCTGTGATGTTCAGTGGTTATAAAACTGATCTTTCTCTTGAATGTGTTGTTTATGGAGAAAAGAATGGACCAATTTTATTTATTTATTTATTTATTTATATTTATTTATTTAATAATTTAACAGGCAATTTATTATTTATGTTTTCTTTTGGATTGATACAATGTATTATATACTGTAATAGTGTATGTATGTGTATGGTGTATGCATAGTGTATGTATGTGTATGGTGTATGTATAGTGTATGTATGTGTATGGTGTATGCATAGTGTATGTATGTGTATGGTGTATACATAGTGTATGTATGTGTATGGTGTATGTGTATGGTATATACATAGTGTATGTATGTGTATGGTGTATACATAGTGTATGTATGTGTATGGTGTATACATAGTGTATGTATGTGTATGGTGTATACATAGTGTATGTATGTGTATGGTGTATACATGTGTATGTATGTGTATGGTGTATACATAGTGTATGTATGTGTATGGTGTATACATAGTGTATGTATGTGTATGGTGTATACATAGTGTATGTATGTGTATGGTGTATACATAGTGTATGTATGTGTATGGTGTATACATAGTGTATGTATATGGTGTATGGTGTATGTGTATGGTGTATACATAGTGTATGTATGTGTATGGTGTATACATAGTGTATGTATGTGTATGTATGTGTATGGTGTATACATAGTGTATGTATGTGTATGGTGTATACATAGTGTATGTATGTGTATGGTGTATACATAGTGTATGTATGTGTATGGTGTATGTGTATAGTGTATGTATGTGTATGGTGTATACATAGTGTATGTATGTGTATGGTGTATACATAGTGTATGTATGTGTATGGTGTATACATAGTGTATGTATGTGTATGGTGTATACATAGTGTATGTATGTGTATGGTGTATACATAGTGTATGTATGTGTATGGTGTATGTATAGTGTATGTATGTGTATGGTGTATACATAGTGTATGTATGTGTATACATATGGTGTATGTGTAGTGTATGTATGTGTATGGTGTATGCATAGTGTATGTATGTGTATGGTGTATACATAGTGTATGTATGTGTATGGTGTATACATAGTGTATGTATGTGTATGGTGTATACATAGTGTATGTATGTGTATGGTGTATACATAGTGTATGTATGTGTATGGTGTATACATAGTGTATGTATGTGTATGGTGTATACATAGTGTATGTATGTGTATGGTGTATACATGGTGTATGTATGTGTATGGTGTATACATAGTGTATGTATGTGTATGGTGTATACATAGTGTATGTATGTGTATGGTGTATACATAGTGTATGTATGTGTATGGTGTATACATAGTGTATGTATGTGTATGGTGTATACATAGTGTATGTATGTGTATGGTGTATACATATGTATGTGTATGGTGTATATAGTGTATATGGTGTATACATAGTGTATGTATGTGTATGGTGTATACATAGTGTATGTATGTGTATGGTGTATATGTGTATAGTGTATATGTGTATAGTGTATGTATAGTGTATGTATGTGTATGGTGTATACATAGTGTATGTATGTGTATGGTGTATACATAGTGTATGTATGTGTATGGTGTATACATAGTGTATGTATGTGTATGGTGTATGGTATGTATGTGTATGGTGTATGTATAGTGTATGTATGTGTATGGTGTATACATAGTGTATGTATGTGTATGGTGTATACATAGTATGTATGTATGTGTGTATGTATGTATATACATAGTGTATGTATGTGTATGGTGTATGTATGGTGTATGTATGTGTATGGTGTATACATAGTGTATGTATGTGTATGGT